>FLSR01004872.1:1558187-1589120 GCA_900092035.1 Leuciscus waleckii
TAATATAACTCTGATTGTATTCGTCTGAAAGAAGAATGTCATATACACCTAGGATGACTTGAGGGAGAGTAAATCATGCGAAATCAATAAAAAAATTTTGGCTGAACTAACCCTTTAAAATGAAAACAGAATGAATGGATTAAAACTAAATTCGTAAAATGATCCGCATGGCAGCGTGTAGCCGAACCTCTGTCGCGGCCCCAGCCGGAGATGGTGCAGGTGTCGCTGGGCTGGAACTGTTGTGTGGACCAGGGCACACACACGGCTCGCACCGCCGGGTTATCCCACATACACTTGTCCGATAGATTCAGCGGCTCTAGCTGCACCAGAGCAATGTCGTTGGCGTAGGTTTGTGCGTTATATTCATGTGGATGATGATGTTCTTCACCGGGATGCTGTCTGTCGTCGACTGCTTACGATGCTTCTCCCAGAGAGAGAACCTGATTCGGTAGGACTTTGGTTTGGCCCTAAACACACGACACGCAAATGCACAACTGTTTCTCAGTCACAGTTAGTATAATTAAAATGAATAATTGTAGTTAATAGTCTCTTATTGGCCTGTTTAGCTGAGCCATTCATAAAACAAACCCTGACAATTGATAGAGAACATAGACACTCAATAATCGAATTAGATGATTAGATAATTGCATTTGAAAGATTTTACTGTCAATAAAAAATGTGCAATAGATTTGTAAAAGGTATTTTTATGCATGTTTGGCCCGGGTTTTTGTTGCATTTACACTGTTCTGACCACTAGGGATCACCGTGGAGACGAGTGTCGGATTGTTTCGAAGCCTCGACTCACTACGGCACATTTGCTTCAACTGTTTCAGAGTTCCACGAAGCCTCAATCTGCCCACCACTACCGATTGGTTGTACCTGACGCAGTGGGCGGCGGTCAAAACCCAGCAGCCGCCCAGATACACCCCTCCACAGTGGATCGAGCCTTCATCCTGAATGGCCACCTGCCACTGTATCTGAGTCTGCAGGGGCAAAGGTCACACACACAGGTCAAACCAAAACAAAGAGGCATTTTTTTTATGCTAAGTGAAATTTTGACAGTTTACTGATTAAGCTACATTGCTGATATTGTACAAGCAAACGGGCTAACTATATTCGCATCCACACCAGCAGATGATAACTGTAACGATAACTGTATTAGCATTCATAGCGGCGGACGATAACTATTACTATAACGATAACTATATTATCATCCACATCAGTGGACAATAACTATAACAAGCCAATGGCAAGAAAATGCCATGGGTCTGCAGAATTTGCATAGCGTTACTCCGCCCCACCTCGTGGGTATATAAGGAAGTACGCTGGCAACATGCAGATATGTTTCTCCGCTGAGGAACTGAGACTGAACTCCGGCGTTCCAGGGGTCAGCGGATGTGGCAGGGAGACGTGACGTTCCCTTTCGTGGTCACTACGAGTTACATCAGTGATGACGAATGGGGTTCCCAGTCTAATCACGCCACCTTGGTTGTCTTCCAGTGCCTTGCGTAAATCTGAGATCCCTGTCGTGAGACTAGCATGGACGAAGGACTCCTACTTATCACAGGTATACCAAGGTACACTGGGAAGCATATCTCAGTGGAAATATGCAATCAGTGNNNGGGGAATCATATCTCGTGGAAAATATGCACTGACGGCGGGGGGGGGGGGGGAATCACTGGGGTATCCAGCCGCAGGTGGAATATTTCAATCCCAGGGGTGGCAAGGTGGCTTGCCGAGGGAAAGACACATGCTCAGAGAGGCTTACAGTGGAAATAAACATGTGGGGGTCGCCCAGAGGGGGAACCATGCACATGGAGACACCTAGCCAAGCGCGAAAGCTGCCGGTGGCATAACTCTGGCGTTGCCGTCAACAGTGCTGGAGGAACTCAGGGCTTATTAGGCTCACCTGAGGAGAATATTGCACGTATCCCATCCGTGTAGTGGAATGGCGAGCAAGCGAAGACACCTGAGCAGAATCTAGTACTGGCTGGTTGAAGCGAGTATTTGAGAGGACACTGGCTCCACTCGGAGATTGTAGAATCTCGCAAATGTGTTGGGTGTCGCCCAGCCTGCAGCTCTGCAGATGTCTGTTAGCGAGGCGCCATGCGCTAGAGCCCAAGAGGAGGCCACACTTTGGTTGAGTGTGCCGTCACACCAAGGGGGCATGGTCGACCTTGCTGCTGGTATGCCAAAGCAATGGCGTTCACTATCCAGTGAGACAGCCTTTGCTTGGAGAGAGCCTTTCCCTTCAGCTCCGACCATAACAGACAAAGAGCTGGTCTGAGGTCCTGAAACACTGCGTTCTGTCTATGTAAGCACGGAGGGCGCGTACTGGACAGAGCAGTGCCAAGGCTGGGTCTGCCTCCTCCGAGGGCAGCACTTGCAGGTTCACCATCTGGTCTCGAAAGGGTGTGGTGGGAACCTTGGGCACGTATCCAGGCTAGGGTTCAGGAGCAGCATGTCCATTGCACATGGCGGCCCAGCCTGTGGTGGAGTCATTTGTTGAGACAACAACATGCCTGGAAACTCGTTCTAGGGACACTGAGAGAAAACTGAGTTTCGTCCACGGGGTGAAGGTCTGACGGCAGGTCGGAGTAACAGGTACTTGGAGCGTGCCGTGTTGCCATGCCCACCTCGGGACTCGATCGTGAAGCCAGTGCTGAAGCGGTCTCATATGAAGCATCCGAGCGGCGTTGCTGCGGCTGCGGATGCCATATACCACAGGAGCCTCTGAAATAATTGTATTGCCTCTGAAATAACTCTTGCCCTGGAACTGTCTCGGGCAAGTCAGCAGTGACTGCGCGCGCTCGCTCGTAAGCTGTGCGCACATGGCGACCGAGTCGATTTCCATACAGAGAAAAGAGATCCTCTGCACGGGGCAAAGTTTGCTCTTTTCCCAGTTGACCCAAAGGCCCAGACGAGCTAAGTTCCGGAGCACTAGGTCCCTGTGTTCGCAAACCTTGTCTCGAGAGTGAGCTAGGATCAGCCAGTCTTCGAGATAGTTCAGGATTCGAACCCCGTGTTCCCGTAGAGGAACAAGGGCTGCCTCGACAACTCTCGTGAAGACGCGAGGAGACAGGGCTAGCCCGAATGGGAGAACAGCGTACTGGTATGCCCGCCCCTCGAAAGCAAACCGTAGGAATGGTCTGTGTCGAGGTAGAATGGAGACATGGAAGTAGGCGTCCTTCATGTCGATCGTGTGGCCGCACACATAAAAAAATGCGTTTGGCAGTAAGCATCTTGAACGGCAGCCTGTGAAGGGAGCGGCTCAAGATGCGCAGGACCACGATTGGCCATAACCCACCGGTTTTCTTGGGAACAATGAAGTAGGGGCTGTAGAACCCTGACTTCATTTCGGCTGGAGGGACAGTCTTGATCGCACCCTTCACCAGTAGGGTGGCAACCTCCGCTCTCATGATAGGGGCATTGCCACCGACCATAGTGAAGCGGACTCCCCTGAAGCGGGGAGAGTCCGTGTGAACTGAATCGCATAGCCGAGCCTGATGGTTCGGGCGACCCAGCGGAACAGGTTGGGAGCTCTAGCCAGGCTCCCAAGAACTGTGCCAGCAGGGTCATGCGAGCCACAGACATACCCTTGGTGGTGCAGCAAAGCGGTGTGGGGGCACGGTCATTAGCTGCGTCCTACCAGAGGAGGCCAGGGAAGGACCAGTGTTCCACGGGGGCGTGCTCTGGGAGGGGTCTGGGACAGAGGGGGACGAGAGTGGCGAGGCTCGTGAGTGGCGCGCACTGTCATCCACAACCTCTTGGGGCTCGGAGGAAAGGGCATCAGTTCTTGAAACAAGAGATTCTCCGGGGGAAGGAGTGGCCCTGCTACCAGCTCCTGAGAAGAACTGAGCCCTAACTCCAAGCTGCCCATCTCAAGAGTGCTGCCTAGCCAGGCATTTAGCCGGCTAAGGGGCGGAGATGGGCGGTGCCGTCTCCTGCAACCCTCTCCTGCTCTGGGCTGGTGAAGGCTCGAGGGGAGGAGCCGCAGGGAGGCGGCCTCGGCGGGAAGCAGACTAAGGAGACCGTACGGACGGATGACCGTTGGTGCAGAAGGCCTCAGTCTGCTTCTGGGGGGTCGAAGACTGCAGGGTACAGTCCTCAACCACACCGCCGAGGAGCCCAGCCTGGGATATGGGGGAGCTGAGAAAATGAATTCTCAGGCCCCTCACATCAACCTGGCTGAGCCCATTCCTAGACCACACTTGTGGACATCACCTTGCCCGGGATCACGCAGGTACCGATGTCGCCCGTAGAGCGAGGTCGGTAGTGTGCATGGCGGATCGACCAGCCCGGACATGGGAGGCATAGTGAGGGCGCTGCACAGTGGCGACCAGCAGTACAGGCTGTCTGTCTCGTCCTTGTGTTTGTTTATTTAGTTGCTTGTTGCGATCATTGCAATCTTTTTTGGTACAAACCATCATTAGATGTAGTGTCTACAGACCGTTACTACAAGTCACTATGAGTCGAGTATGGGAGCTGGCTTAATAGTCGGGTCGATACTGTTTGTTATCAGCGTGGCAAGTGAACCGGCCAGCAACGCGGAGTCACATGTACGCTACAACAGAGATTTTCTCTTACAACTGAGCGCCTACGCGAACTTTTGGAATCACACCGATGCAAACATACCCACGGAGATAACAAGAACTTTTAATGACAAGGAACATAAGAGAAAATGAGGGAAGAGGGGAGGAGTGCGCCAAAGACTCAGGAAGAGAAAAACAAAGTGCCACTTCCAACTATAATTCTCTCTAACGTGTCCAATCAATAAAAGGAAAAGCAGACGAGTTGCGAGCAAACAGTCGTTACCTGCATGAATACAGGGAAGCCTGTACTTTAGCCTTCTCTGAAACTTGGCTTAATAATACAGTGCCAGACTCCGAAGTTTGTCCTGAAGGATTTAGTATAGTACGCTTGGACCGATGCAGCAAAGCTACAGGCAAGGTACACGGAGGGGGCGTGTACGTCATGATAAACGACAGATGGTGCAAAACAACTGTGGTAAGAAAAAAGATCTGCACTTCCGATATTGAACTTTTATCTGTTTCTATGCACCCCTCGTATCTTCCCCGTGAATTCCCACAAATATTTCTGACTGTTGTCTATATACACCCAAGAGCAGACATAAATAATGCAGCAGAAATTATTTTTAATATCACCCAAGAATTGGATAAAATCTCACCAGATGCACCCAAGTTTATAATGGGGGACTTTAATAACTGTACCCTCAAAAAAACTCTGTCTACCTATTCACAGTATGTTACCTGTCCAACACGAAAAAATAAAATCATTGATCTATGCTACGGTTCTATCCCTAAGGCATACTTATCCAGTGCCAGGGCCCCCCTGGGTGGCTCAGATCACAACACAGTCCTTCTAAGACCCACTTATAAACAGGTTTTGAAAAGGGTTAAGCCTGTGGATTCAGGTGTGGGATGAGGACAGTGTAGAAACGTTGAAAGGATGCCTGGAGTGTACATCTTGGACCATCTTCGAGGACTCTTCAGTGACTTGCATGAACAGACAGATGCTATCTCGGGCTACATAGACTTTTGTGTGAGTGTAGTCATTCCAACTAAGAACATCAAGGTCTACCCAAACAATAAACTGTGGGTGACGAAAGAACTAAAGGACATACTAAATGAGAAAAAGAGAGTCTTCGCTTCAGGAAGCTTACAGAACAGAAAAGATATGCAAAGGAAGGTTAACAAGGAGATCTTAAGGCCAGGTGTCAGTATAAGGACAAGATACAGAGTACCCTGGCTGCGGGGAATTCAAGGGCTGCATGGACGGGTATAAAGTTGATGGCCAACAACCCCTTCAAGACAGGAAAAAAAATTTACTTTTTGGATGATACAGCATCCTTTGTTCTGGCCAACAATCTAAATGAACATTTTACCCGCTTTGAAATAAATGATAGTGATCAGGTATCTGCCTGGCAACAGATTGTGATGGACGATGCTGGGATGGAGAGCACTTTGATCATCAAGGAGGAGTTGGTCCAGCGAGTGTTTGAAAGGATTAACGTACGAAAAAGTCCGGGGCCGGATAACATTGGAGGCAGAGTGCTGAAGCACTGTGTGGCCCAATTAAGTGGAATTTTCTGTTCCCTCTTCCAACGCTCAATAGACACCCAGGTGGTTCCACTGCTTTGGAAGACAGCAGTTGTGACCCCCCTTCCCAAAGTCTCCCATCCATCCTCATCCAAGGATTATAGGCTCATCGCCCTCACCTCTCTTTTAGTTAAATCACTTCAGCGGATCATTAAAACACACATCATGAACTCCTGTAGACATGCCCTTGATCCTCTCGTGAAGTGGACGAGGGAAGTTTAGATGGACAGACCCTCGTTCCCTCGATTTGGACCGAGGGAGCGAGTCTACTTCATATGTACACTTCAGGCACCTATATGTCCCACAATGCAGTACGATTGTGACGTCACCACAGATCTCGTCTAATCACCGCCACAACAAACAACTCTATGATTTATTAATTCTAATTTGTTTAATTGAAAACAACCCAAAAACCATATATACATTTGGATGCTGCATTAAACAAATTCTTAAAGGGAAAACAAATGTAAATAATAAATCAACTACATAGCTGATTCCAAGTGATCAAGGGCTTAGGACGTTCCAATTCAGCCCATTACAGTTTCCGCCAGTAGTGGGCACTCGCAATTACGTACATCCGAGTGAACGAGACGGAGGGAATCTAGCAAGTGAAGGGCATTACAATTTTGGACTGGAACGCAGCCCGGGTGTGGCAGGAATATTGCCCGGCCTGATTAGCGCTAATGTATGGCAGGTGCGGGAGAGAGAGAAGTGGCGTTTACACAGGCTTCCTGTTTCACAAACCAAGGATAAACAGGGCCACTCAGAGAAGTTTGGTAGTCGAGAGGTTCGGGAGAGAGGTTCGCGCAGTTGGGTTCTGTGGAGTAGTTCTGGGCACACGTTTGTTCGGGGAAATTGTTTGGATGTGAAGGTCTCCTGTTGAAGTCTCGTTGGAGTGGAAGTCGCCCATTGAAGCCTGCTGGATCAGAGTTCGTCCGTGGGAATCTGCTAGACTGATTTATCGATTGGATCTGCGCTGTGAAAGGAGAGAGAGAGTTAAGTGAATTAATTTCATCTTATGAACATTTGAAAACTTGAAGAGGATGCAGTGAATGTAAATCTGACTGTTGGGGAAGTTGTGCGTTTCAGAGTGTGCTGAAGAGGAATGGAGTATTGAATATCCTCCCACGAGAGTGTAACGAAGGGATTGAGGCCTCGGATCAGCCTTAATGTGTGAGTGAATTGCAGTGCTTTTGTCTTATTGACACACATTGACTCATTGCTGTGGATTTGAAGTGAACACGAGTGCGGTGTGCTTTTGCTGAGAAGCGGCTGCAACCCCTGCTTACACGTTTGTGAAAAGTTATGATACCTGCTCTCGAGTAAAATCCCAGAGTGTTACAGCTGTGCTGGTACTCACCGTCCGAGTCCTGAAGAATGCAGCATCGCTGGTGAAGTAAGCTTTTATTATTGTCCCACTACTGTGCACCGATGACAGTATCCTGTACCGAGAAGGATTCTTACCTTTCTACTTACCGTCTGAGTCTTGAGGTATGCAGCATCGTTGGTGAAGTAAGCTTTTAAACCACTGTTTCACTACTGTGCATCGACGAAAGTATTCTGTATTGAGAAGAATCCTTACCTGCCTACTCACCGTCCGAGTCCTGAAGAATGCAGCATCGCTGGTGAAGTAAGCTTTTAAACCACGGTCTCACTACTGTGTATTGACGAAAGTACTGCGTACTGAGAAGAACCCTTACCTGTCTACTCATCGTCCGAGTCCTGAAGCAAGCCGTATCATTGGCGAAGTCGCCGTCAGGGCGAAGCTGCGACGTACGATCAGTATCTACCCGTAGCTGAAGAAGACCTAGAAGACACGGAAGTCTATCACGCTTGTGCTCATTGATAAATTGTGTTCAATAAAGATTGTTATTCCTTTGAAATTATCTCTTGTCTGCGTTGTCCATCTGTTGCGGACCTGTGGTGTTGGCTCCCCGCGGTGGTGTCTAAAGTCCGGGGTGGCTGGTCATCCGAGTCCGCCCCGGCTCGCACCGGTGACAGAAGCTTCCCAGTTGCATTTGAATGCATCCAAGACCAAAGAGTTGGTTTTTGATTTTAGACATGGGGCTCCCTCACCCACTCAGACTCTAATAAAAGGAGAGGAATAGAGATGGTGACGGAGTACAAGTATCTTGGTCTTATCATTGACCATAAATTATCATTGACCATAAATTATCCTGGGATCAGTGTGCTGATGCCATTTTTAAAAAGGGTCAACAACGTTTGTATTTTCTTGGAAAGCTTAATTATTTTAATGCTGACAATAAAATGTTGACTCTTTTTTATAAGTCTTTTATTGAGAGTATTCTCTCCTATTGCATTGTATGCTGGTATGGACATTCAAAATCACCCACAGGAAAAAATTGGGGAAGATTGTTAAAACCTGTGGAAGAATCATTGGTAAACAACAGGTAGACCTGTACCAACTATACCTGACGAGATTGGCACAGAAGGCAGACAAGGTTTGCATGGATAAAACCCATCCACTTTCAGTGGAGTTCAAGCCTCTCCCTTCAGGTCGTAGATTTAGATACCCCAAGGCTAGAACCAACCGAGCAAAAAACTCATTCATTCCCATGGCAATAACCCAATTAAATAAGGTGTGCGGAGGGGTATGATTGGAGAATATATGTGAAGTAATGTGAAGTAGTTTTATTTATTTATGATATTGTGTATGCGGATAATGTTTGTGTTGTGGATTATGTGTCAATATGTCTGTACTGTACAACAAATTGCCTCTCTGAGGACATTAAAGTTTTCTAAGTCTCACATCAACCTGGCTGAGCCCATTCCTGGACCACACTTGTGGACATCACCTGGCCCGGGATCACGCAGGTACCGATGTCGCCCGTAGAGCGAGGTCGGTAGTGTGCGTGGCGGATCGACCAGCCCGGACATGGGAGGCATAGCGTCCCTGCGTGGGGGCGTGGTCGAGTTTCCACGTTCTGTCAATGTTGGCCAGGGATGGACCAGCGTTCCACGGTGGCCTGGTCTGACAGAACTACCGGGTCAGCACTGCCTCAAAGGCGAAGGCGACACACAGCACTGCATGCCTGTGCCACGATAGTGACAGAGAACATACAGCCCATGATCGCCACGCGATCGAGTGCAGCGAAGGCGGAGGACGCCCGCGGGCCGCGAAAAGTCACGTGGACTCCCGCGGGCCGGAAGCGTCCTGATGCACATCCGGGAAGCCTACAGCGCTCAGGGGGAGGGCGGAGCCACTCCAGCCGATGCTCTCAGCTGCCCGGGAAAGCATGGCCATCAGCTCTGGATCTGACTCGACTAACGCTGACACTCCAGAGGGAGGCAACGCAGTCGAATCCTCATTTCCAGAGGAATCAAGCCCGCCTTGTGATGCTGTGAGTGACACGACACCACCTGCTGGAGCCCCGAATGAAAACACTGGGTCCCTAAGAAGAACCAGGTACACACGGAAGCCCCACGGTTTGCGATGTGGAGGGGGGCGTGGCCCGAGGAATGCTCGTCGGTATTATGCCACACTCTAACCCTCAGATCACCCTGGCCACCAGCCAAAGTATCCCCTCTCGAGGAAGAGATAGATTGGGGTGTGGCAGAGGGGACTCTACCCACACGGGGATCATTGAGTCTCGATCTATAAACATCGCGATGGTCACGTTCCCGCAGAGAAAACGTGACTCACCCACGAGCGCTGCCGAGCGTGAATCAACCCAACACGCGAAACAGCGCTCGTGACCGTTAGGCAGATGAATCACGCGCCCACATCCAGTAAATACACGGGCGAGCCGTCTTGAAAAAGACGTGCCGCGTGCAGCTCTTTTAGAGAGAGGAAAAGCTCAGCAGAGTGCTGAAGCGCCCAGGGAGAAACACACACACTGTCGGCAGATCACTGCACAGATCAGCAGCAGGCAATGCGATCTCGCTGGAACACGCCGTCACACCAACACACTGAAGAGCCGCTCGTCTCGTAGAGTGAAGATGATACAGAATAGCTTGTAGGAGTGAAGAAAACTCTTGGCTCCGAAGCGAAAACATATCTGCATGTTGCCAGCGTACTTCCTTATATACCCCCAGGGTGGGGCGGACTTACGCTATGCAAATTCCGCAGACCCATGGCATTTCATTGCCATAGGCTCGTTTTATATACTCGAAGATGACAGGCTTTCTAAGCGAAACCCCATTCGTCGTCATCCGACGTAACGTCTCCGTTCCCTACTCAGGGAACGAGGGTTACATACGTAACCGAGACGTTTTCCATGTTTAGGTGTACATGATAGAATATGCAGTTACGGTACAACCATCATTATAGCTTAGCCTGACTACGTCAGACTTCCTACTTCCGCTAATTTCATTTCGCTTCTGTAGTCAGTCTGAGATAGCAGCCTATCTTTCAGTTTTCCACCGGCCTGAAAGCCTTGCTCAAGGGCACCTCAGTCATTTCCCACCGGTTCTGGAATCAAACCAGCAACCTTTGGGTTACCAGTTCAACTCCCTAACCACTAGGTCATGACTGCCCATGATTTGTGAGTTTTATACATTTTTGTGAAACTCTTTACATTTATTTGTGTATCTTAATCTATTTATTTGTGATTTTGATAAATTTTTGTGAATCTCGTCACATTTGTTTGTGAATCTCAGTCTATTTATTTGGAATAATGCAATAATCCTAACCCCATACACACCGTGTCCTAACCAGACGCGATGCGATTAGATTCCAGCCACAAATAATTTGTCTGTCCACACTAGATTCGACGCGACTGCGAGATGTGTCAAAATCAATCAAAACCCACAACCAATCAGAACAGCGTGTGGGCGGAGTCTCGCGGCAAGTGCACAGCACCAGAGAGTAATTTGACGGCACTCGCAAGAAAATGGATAAGTAGGCTACATAATCAAATTCACAAATATTACACCATTTAAATATTAAAAATACATAGGCGTCTGAGTTACTAAAACAATCTTTGTCAAAGAAAACACTTGTTTGTTCACAGTTTGAACATTCTTGTTTCCATTTGTTTAATTTCAAAATCTGAGGTGAATTATCCATTGTTTCTTTAACAACTATGAAGCTGGAGCACTAAATGATATTCAAAGTCACATTGCATGCTTTTAACATTAAATAAAGCACATAAACAGTACCTGAGATTATCATTGCCACACTTTGGGCCCTATTTTGCACCCGCGCACAGCGGACTTTTCCCTCCACAGACGCACGTCGGTAAATTAGGAAATTAACTTGCCCTCCCGGGGGCGGTTCAGCGCAAAGAAGAGGCGTGTTCCGGTGAAAACGTTCCCTGGTGCTATTTTTCAGGTTTAGAAAACAATTCTGCCACTAACCAGGAAAAACCTAGTCTAAAGTAAGTGGCGTGTTGCGCATGTTATTCATATGCTATTTTATGGGCGCATGCTGGCATAATCAATGGGTTGTGTGCACAACGCGCATGCACTTTGCTTATCTCACCTACTACACACAGACGCAGCAGTTCTCATTTTTAGAAAACCACACATTATTACAAGGAAAAATATTAACACACGAGGGAAATCATTGTTGTGTCCATGAAGATGTGAAAAAATAGGCATAAATCTAGCTTACACATTTACTGGCGCGCGTCTGGCAAATCCGCCGTTACAATAGCAATCCGCTATGGAAAAAGCGCCTCTGCTCTTAAAGGGAATGTGAGATGACGCTCTGATTGGTTTATTTCACGTTACACCCAAACCACACCTATGAATAATGAAGCTACTTCAGACCAACCCATTTTAGATTTGCATCTGGCGCAAGAGTCATTTATCCCACCGGTATAATAGCAACAGCGCCCAAGACCCGCCCACAAAGTTACTTGCGTTTCGCGCTTGATACTTGCGTTTAAGATCGTTAAAATAGGGCCCTTTGAGTCATTCTATAATTAGGGGTACATGTCATGTCCATGGACTCTATTATCAATTTTACAAATGTTTCATTAACTTTTCATTTCAAGCAATGATCACTTATATCAGGGGACATTTCTAATTAATTTAATCTAAAAATCCAACAGATACCCATCTTTTATCTTGCAAAAATGGCATATTCTATACTGGAATTTGCTGTTTTTGTGCTGTCTGATTTGGTATATGTGAGGTTTTGCGCTTCAGATTAGCTCTAAAATATATGTTTCTGTACATTTTTCTTATAAATATTTGTCCAAAATAATCATTAAATTGTGAGAAAGGTGTTTTAAAAAATATTTTGCTCATGCATCTACATTAAATCATCCATTTTGTGTATGTCCGAGAAATCAGGTCTCTGTGTTACTTCCTTTAAAACCCCCTATAAATCAGCAATGGTTTGTTCCAAAGTCACATGTCCAACATCACCTGATGTAATTCCTTTTTTTGGAGGGAAATTTGAAGACAGTGTGGTAAGTCATAACTTCTCCTCTTCAATATATTAACTATATTATTGTCTGCGCATAGAGTAGATTAATTGACCGTCAACTGTGTTATCATGTTCTGGTGAACTTGCGTCACATGTTATATTTATAAATGTGTAGAGAAAGAATATAAAAACATAAGTTAATCAAGGTCAACTACTAACTAGTCCAAGGCCAGCAGTTTGCACAAGGCCCTAAAATAGCTGAATGTCAACACACTATCATTAATAGTCTGACAATGTTGGAAATTCAGTTTCAATTTATGCTCACACTACATTATATGGAAATTACATAGGAATGGCCTAAAACCATGATTTGCATTACAAAGAATCAGGAAGTACAGACTTGACAGCTTTGCTGAAAATGACATTCAATTTATGATATTATTCTTCCAGCAACTTCTGAGCTAAAATATAGTGGGTTGCGATGCAAAAATAGACTATATACCAGGTAAACCTGTAAAAACAATGCTGCATTTTCTTAGCAATAATAGATGCTATTTAAACTAACTGAAAATAGTGATAGATCTTATTTACACTAAGTGAAAATGGCAGTATTTTCTTTGCACTAAGTGTAAATAGTAGTTAGATGCTATTCATACTAAGTGTAAATAGTGGTGGCAGATACTATTTGCATCTCAGTGTAGTGTAGTACATTATAAAACAATAACAACGTATTCAGTGTCTATGAATATATTTATTAAAATCAGAAATGGATGCTGATTTATTGGGATATTACTTGTAGTTGACATTACCTTCTCTACATCAGGGGTTCCCAACCACGTTCCTGGAGCCGCTAACATGCAAAACGTGCAGTGGTTGGGAAATCCCTGCTCTACGCCTACCACAAACCCGACCCAGTAAAGGGTTAGTTCACCCAAAAATGAATATTATGTCAGTAATTACTCACCCTCGTGTTGTTCCAACCGCGTAAGACCTTCGTTCATCTTCGGAACACAAATTAAGATATTTTTGATGAAATCTGAGAGCTGATCACTTCTCCATAGGCTGCTAGGCGCCCCAAACTTGCTGGCCCAGAAAAGTTATTAAAGAGATCGTTAATATAGTCCAAGCGACTACAGTGGCTCAATCTTAAGTTTATAAAGCGACGAGAATACTTTTTGTGCGCAAAAACAAACAAAAATAACGACTTTATTCCACTATCCATTTCCTTCTCTCTGGGCCTCGAGTTATGTCACGTAGTGTTTTAACTCGGCGCATCTGTGTTATACACCACACGCATCACACACATGACCAGCGTCGGCCAATAGTGAGCCTACGTGGTGACGTGTAACACAGACGCGCTGCGCAAAAACACTACGAGGCCCAGAGAGAAGGAAATGAATAGTGGAATAAAGTCGTTATTTTTGTGTTTTTTTGCGCACAAAAAGTATTCTCGTCGCTTGATATACTTAAGATTGAGCCACTGTAGTCACTTGGACTATATTAACAATCTCTTTAATAACTTTTCTGGGCCAGCAAGTTTCGGTCACCTAGCAGCCTATGGAGAAGTGAATCCAGCACTCAGATTTCATCAAAAATATCTTAATTTGTGTCCCGAAGACGAATTGAGCATACATAATGTTTACACTCGTTATTGCGGTGCATTGTGGGGTTGATTGAGTGCACTTGATAACGTCCACTATGGTTTCGAACACCGCTAGAAATGGTTGTTCCCTCAAATAGTGCCCTAAGGGTATAGGGGGCGATTTCGGACACAGCCATAGTTTTATTTGTCACCATTTGTCTGAGTTTAGTCATTGATTAGTTGCCATGGTCCCTGATTGGTGTCACACCTGTTCCCTGTTCCTCCATCATTCATTAATCGTTATTCAAGCAACCCCTGACAGAGCACAAGACCGCTAAGATTGGATTATTTTGGGGGGATCACTCCCTACCGTATCACATGAGGGCCTTCCTCAATCTGGTGTGCCTCACTCACTACCTATAAGGCACGCCTGCCAGGGATGGTCCACGAGGGAGCTTTGCTCATTATGTAGAGTGGGTTGTGGTTAGAAATGACTCACATGTTACCATCTACCTCGCTGATGAGGACATCCTTAGCCCCACTCCAGACCCAGAGCCCAGCCCGCTGTCAGCCATGGACGCCGCAGAAAAGCCAGAGCCCACCGCTGACTCGGAGCCAGAGCCAGCCTTTAAAACAGAGCCAGAGCGATTGCCAGAGGCCAATTTTATCCTGGAGCCTGAGCCCAACGCCAAATCTGTCAATGTATGTGAGCCGCAACAGGTCCATCGTCATATTGGTGGAGTTTGTCGGGATGGATTGGGTCCCCACGAACACTCTCGCTGAGGAACCTAAACAAAGCTTGTTGTCTGAATTAATGTGTGATGAGCTGTATGAGGAGGTGTTTGCTTCTCAGATGGTCCTATCCAATTGCAAGTCATCACTGGATGAGTTCAGTTCCAAGTCATCCAAGTTGTCCCTGGATAAGCCCAGCTCCAAGTCATCTTAGTTGTCCAGCACCAAATCTCCTTGGTTGTATATGGTCCTCCCCAGCCTCGCTCTCCCTCCTCCACTGTCAATGCCATCCGGTTCATCATCTCTGCGGTCTCCCTTTAGGGCCCTAAGCTCCTCAAGTGGTTCCACTCTGCTGCATGGATCCGCCTGGTGCTTCCCAGTCATCAGCTACGCTTCAAGCTTCCAAACCCAAGACTCAACCTTGGCCCCCTAACCCATTTGGTCTACCTTGCCTCTCCCGGTTCCACCGTTAACTCTCATCCCTCAGGTTCCTCTGGGCTCCCTCATTTCTCTGGCTTCACCTTGATCTATTGTCGCTCTGGCTCTGGCTCCGCCTCAGACTTTCGAGTCAGCTGCTGTGCCTCGACCCTCCACCCCTCTGGCTCTGCTGGGCTCCTGCTTCCCTCCACCATTGTCCCACTCCCACCATCTCCAGCCCGCTCGGCAAAACCCTGGCTATTTGGCTAATGAATTTATTTTCATACAACAAAACTACAATAAATCAGTCCAAACTAAAGTAGTCAACATTTGAAGTGGATCAAAACCTTTCATCACAGTTATACTTGAATTTTGAACAATACCCATTCTTGTCCGACTGTGCGTTCACACCGGACGCGAATAGCGACCCACCTATTCTGTCTTTTATTTTTGTTTTGATAATAAATGGAGCCAGCCTCCAAAAGTGAAACCTGTCCTGTGATTTTTGTTTTTATACACCAAACTGTGTTTGTTGTCTTTACATTAGAATAATAATGTTTCATATAATCTAGAATAGATATGGAATAAATAGCATTCCATACAAAATGAGTATCTCTCATATATTGAAATCGAGTTTTTATGTGAAAGATTTGCTTTGTTGTGCATTTTAGACATATTACAAAATAATTTATTGAGGCCAAACATAAAATAACATTATAAACTGTCACTTCACCACGTGACAGCAGCAAGCAGGCTCCTGATTGGTAAACGCGGCGCGAATTGACGCAGAAGTTCAGATTTTTCAACTCGGGCGGCAGACGCGAATTCGCGTCAAACGCGTGAATGCACAAATAGCACTAATAAAATCATTCGTATTCGCGTCTACCGCGCCGCGCTCTATGCCTCATTCGCGCCGCAGGAATTTTTTACGCGCGTAACGCGTCTTTGCATTGACTTAACATTGAAATCACTCGCGCCTGACGCGCTATTCGCGTCCGGTGTGAACGAACCATTAGGACAACTTAAAACTTTTTTGATCCACTTCAAATGTTGACTACTGTAATTATTTTTCATTGGAAAAATGTAATTCAATTTCATGGAAAGGTTTTCCTTAATTTAATTAAGTTCACTCAACCGTGTCACTAAAATAACTAAAATAATTAAGTTTGTTCAACAAACTATTATTTGTTTAAATGGACTTGTTGTAGTAGAAAGTTTTCCTTATGCCTTCCTCACACTACAGGAGTTTTAGTCCGATTTAACACCGGTTTTCTGCTCCTGAGAATCGGAGAAAAATTTTTTTCGAGGACCTCGATCGGTTCCAATGTTCGCCGCATATTATCTGGTAATGTGAGGCGTTCACAGATCGAATCTTGCACCTCCCAATCTGCTCTCACACAAATTGGGCCTGTCCTGATCATATCAAAACATGTTTGATATTTAGGATTTTAAATCGGGATAACCAAGACTGTGATTACGTCAAAACTGTCACAATAGCCAATAAGAAACAAGTCTACTAGGAGACAGAAGTGATAGACATTTTGAAATGGCGACTGCGAAACCTGCAGCACGGACTTAGGAGATGGAGGAGTGACTAGCCAGCCGTTAGCACTATTTAATGGTAAAAAAAATTCTAGCACACTACCAGATAGTAATACGGGCAATTAAATTCTTACCTCCAATTCTCGCTGAAGAACTGACAATCCATGTTGACTCTGTCTCCCCGACTATTTCCATATCCACACTCGTTTAATCTTCCACTTTTGTTTTTTCTCACAACAAACAATAATTATTTTGATACAGCAAGTTGTCTTGTTACAGTATCCATTTTGTTTACATCCGCTTTTCCGCTTCCGATCTGAGGCGCTTCCTCTGGCACAATAATCTTAATAACTTTTTGTAGTGTGTCATGTGCTGGGATTTTCAAATCTTGTAGTGTGTGTATGTTTAATATTTGAGGGAAAGAAATCTACAAAGATTCTCCTTAAGTGTGTATGCTGTAACCAATTTCCCAATCGGTTAGGATTTTAAAACTCCTGTAGTGTGAGCCAGGCATAATTCAATTAATTTCAATGAACACTGCAAGAAGCTGCAGTACTAAAATACTAAAGATGTTTGTCATGAAGGGGTTGAATAATTTTGAATAATAATAATTCATGTATATATTCCCATAGTTAATTATACATTTATTAAAATTATTTATATGATTAATTTTTATATTCACTGTGAATGAGGATCATGTCTGTGGCTGCATAACGGACCATAGTGTGTTTATTTCTCTGGTAAATCTTCAAAAATAAGATATGAGCGTGACAGTGGGGCTGACTAGCAATGTTCACAATTAACAAAATAAGCAAACCACAAACTATATTTAATAAAAAAAAAAATTGTGACAAAATTCGGAAAAAAATCTGAAACAAACAGCCGGTCAGACGTGCACATTTATTGCTTTGGTTTCATCTGTTCATCAAGATATCGTCTGATGTTTTCGCTCACTCCTCTTTTGCGTCTAAAGCACATGGCGTTCTAAAAATGCCCAAAAAAGTTAAACTTTTACATTTTTCTCTCTAGACACTTTTTCTCATTCCTCTGGCCTGAATCTCAAATTTTTCACAGTAAAACACATTCTCTGTGAATCAGCTCTTGCACTGTTACAATGTGTGAATTCAGTGATATTCATATTCAGTGCTGTTTCAGGAATGGTGAAGAGCTTTATTAATGCAACTGGAAAATCTGCGGCTCAAAACTCAAATAATCCACAGGTAAGATCTTCAATATTAATATATGTTATCTTATTTTGTCCTCTATTATCCTGGAGATTTTTACAGTGAAACTTCAAGCTGCACAAGATTCATTAAATGATCTGAAATGTTTATGACCAGCTGACTGTACATTATGTCTATCATACTGTATATGTCCATTCATATATAATATCGTCCTCTTTCAGTGTGCTGAAGTTGATTTCTTCATGTGCTCCAGTAACACCAGGCCTAGTCAGGAGCAGAGCACTACTGTCTACAGCCAATGTATGATGTGATACACTTTATGAATACAAAGTGTGCCTACATATGTTTTTTTTTTTTTTTTTACAAACTAAAATTTACTGTTATTATGTTTTATATGTGTGGATTTTAATTTCCATTTATGAGTTTGCTGTTTTGTATGTAAATATGCAGTGTGTGTAATAACACTTTTTGCTGTTACTGTTTTAAGTGGAGATCTTGCTTATAATAGTATAATAATTTTTTTCTCTCTCTCTATTATAAGTGCGCTGACATGCTCAGCAGTAAAAGTTGTAAACTTAATGGCAAATGATGATCTTTCTTTGGGCTGAAGCAGCTTTTTTTTATCAGCAAAATGTGATTCTTGATATTAAATCACACATCACATAAAACAATTTTTTTTTTAAATCATCACATTTTCTGCTAGTTTATGTTTTATATTTTACATAGATTTGACAAAGCTTGAAGTCAAGAAAACAAATATTTTTTTGGCATGCATATTAATTGTTTTTAATATTTTTTGCACATCTTTAAAAACATCTAACTTTTTCACTGTTTTCTTTTTTGTGGTTAACACAAGCATGGTTTCGTGCAAATGAAGTGTTCCACTGGTTTGGTCACTTGATGAACAACACGATCACACACACATGCATCAACTGGTTTAAACTTTAACCAAGTAAACATGACACAAAACACCATGGTAAAACTTTACAATTATGTTCCATTTATTAACATAAGTTAACTTAAATAGTAAACATGTACTAACAATGAAAAGAAATACTTCTACAGCATTTATTAATTTTAATTCATGCTAATTAAATTTTGGTTGAAATTTATTGAAATACATTATTAAAAACAAAAGTTGTATCTGTAAATATTATTTGATGAACCTGAGCGAACATGAACTAACAATGAACAGCTGAATTTGCATTAACTAACATTAACAAAGATTAATAAATTGTATAACAAATGTGAGAAATAAGTTTCACACTTCCTACTATTTTCTAGTTAAAAGAGGTCGGACTTGGCAAAAAGAAATTCAATCCAGATTAATAAAAATACATTGTCACTTGCCTCGAGGATAAATATTGTTAATGGTGGTGAATTAGGGCTGCTGAGAGCTTGATATTCAAGAGAGAGAAACCATAAACCTCCTCTAAACTTATGAGTTAATAATCACGGGTTAGAACAAGAATAGTTGAAGAAAACATCATATATGTGTTTGAATGACACTGAAAAAATAAATAAAATTGGGCTGTTCTCAGTGTCTTGGGTCATTTTGCTGCCAGTGAATTAGAGATAAATATATATTTTTAAAAGACAAGAGATTATATATATATAGGTCAAGGGTTGAGTTTTGAACAAACAGACAACAAAACTAAACGTGTGGCCAGAGCAAACCTGCCTTTCACTTCCTCTTGATTGTGGTTAATCACACTATTCATTTGAAAGCTCTGGGTAAAGTTACATCTCTACTGTCGTGTGAAAGAAACAAGTGTTTAACATCATGAAGATTGTGCAGCTTTACCTCTGTGAGTTATTTGTACTTTATGAATATTTTATTGTTCTTTATAAGTTCATTTATGATGTTTAATGACATAATAATCCACATTTAGTGTGTATGTTGTGTCTATTCCACAGATCTGCTCATATGGTGTGAAGCTGCAGAGACTTTAACTGATCAACAAACAGATTTGGGTCAAAATGTGTCGATAAACTGTGATTTTGATGTAAAGGAGCTTAACTGGTTATTACTGAAACTACCAGATTCTCCGGTTTTGATATTACGCACTTTCTCATCTGCAGCTCCTCATTACTACAATAATAGATTTAGACAAAAATATTCAGTGCAAAGAAAACCTCATCTATTCATAAATAATGTCACTATTGATGATTTAGGACTTTATTACTGTGTGACAACAGACGCTCCTCCTAAATACAGCGACGGCACCAGACTACACATCACTGGTGAGTGAACATTCAGTGATCATATTGATGTCATACAATGAATTATTATACAATGCATCATTTTTAAACCATTATGTAAAGTAAATAAAAATTTCAATGGATGGACAGTCCTGAATATATTCTATATTATATAGAACCGACTGCAGAGATCCAGAATCATACAGTGGTGAAGAACATTGAGAAGAATCAGACACATTGGCAGATTATTATCTTCATATCTGCTCTGTTGAATGCGGTTCTGATCATTGTGATCATAGGTGAGCTCTTTGGTGAAATTGTTATATTATAAATTACACATAAAAAAAATGTGTATGGCTTCAAATGTGGACATTGTCCTAAATTCTCTCTATAATATCAGTATGCTATTTAAAAACTAAGAATATTTTAACAGCTCTTGCAGTTACAGCTCTTTATAGTGACTATAATTGTTATGTTACAGAAAGAACAAAACCTGAAATGTGGGCGAATAAATCATGGTTTTGTATGAAATACTAATTTAATGTCAAATATGATTTCGCTTTTAAGGATTATTAAAGGTGTTTGTTCATGCAAGAAATGGAGACGACTTGAAACAATTTCAAGACACAGACCTACAAAATCTTCAAGATATGGATTTCGAACAACCTCAAGACTCAACACAAACACTGATATGTTACATGAAAATATAATGTAAAACAATATGTCTTTCTCTTTGTTAAAGTATAAAGCTTATAAATATGGTTGATATCAATGTATGTGCTGTTTAGGGTCAAGTCAATATAAAAAAACATAATACCCAATTATGCATGAGCTTTTTATTTTCATAATATGTCCTAGAATCAGGAATATGTGACCAGAAATAATGTTTTCATGTTTCCTACTGGCTTTGTTCTAAGCTTTTGTAATTTGTTTATTTCTGTTAATTTTTTTTATTTTTTTTTTTATACAAATAAGTCACAGCACAAAGGAAATGCCTCCTGACCACAAGAGAGCAGTGTTGAGCAAGAAAACCATGATTTCAAAAAAACATTTGCTGACAATAAGTCAAAAACATTGACTATAAATGTATGAAAACCAATTTGCATCTTCGTTGTGTTGTGAACCTTTGTTTGTTCACTGAGTGTGCTTTAAAAACACATACTGTGCACGGACTAAATCTTAGGATGTGGATTTTGTTTATTTGCTAAATTCAGGTCATATTGAAACTTATTTCACGAGTTCCTTTGCCCATATAACTTTAAGCTAATAAGTTAAGTGTATATTTTGCCTGGTCTGCAGTGGAAGCAGCTTCTACAGGACTACTAATGATGATGAGTAGCCTATAGCAAGATGCCTAAATTATGTTGGTGGAGTTGGGGAGTTGGGGAGGTGTAGGGATACAAAAAACAGCTGATGCCAGAACAAGGTGAGCGGCTGCTTATGCTCCAGCAGTTCATTGAAGGGTTCACTCCTCCCGAAATTACGTTGTGAACTTCACTTAGAGACCTTTATCACGTGTTCATCATTTATTTTACTGCGTTGTAAATGCATTTTATGTATAGGTTTATTATCAGTAAAATCACTGTTCTTAAGAGGCAAACTTGTGTAGCCTCGTCCCTTTTCAGAGTTACGCTCGATGTGTCTTCCTGTTTGTATTTCTAATCTAGAGCATCAAAGTAAGATCTTATGGATTTTTGAATGAAATCTTCCCGGTCTACTGACATTTGTTATGACATCCGCTTAAAACATTACAATGCTCATGATAACTTTAGTTAATGCTACAATAAGTAAATTACTACAGTTAATTACTCTTTGACAGCGATGCCATAGAAGTATACAGAGCTACCGCAAAAACGGAAGTTCAAACACAAAATTCGAAAGATGGCTGTGCGCTTGTTTCTCTGGCACATAATGTCATGAAACTGAATAAACATGAATCTCTTTTGGCAGGCTTAGCTTGAAAATCAGCCTGTTTAATTCCAAGGGTTTGTTTATTAATTTAAATATTTTTTTTCTTGAGGTCCACTTCTCCTTTTTTTTTTTAATTTATTTTTTAAATGTTTATTGTCCACTCTAAATTTACAATGTGACATCTTTCAAAATGTTCACGTTTTTTAAATCTCAAATATCCTTCTTTCCCTCCCACCAAGTATTTTTACTGTTGTTGACCACCAGAGGACAGCAATTGTTCACAGTAAAACACTTAAAGGCATCTCATCTTGAGACTGTGGAAAAGGCATACTCAATGTTTGCAAAATGCTCATATGCACATATGCCATATTCCCTTGCACAAAATGTAACAAGTTTACAAAACTTATTTATCTCCATGCTGCTACTTGCACTTTGCCATATTGCACCTTATATTGCACTACAGTAAAATATCTTAACTTGACTATATTCTGAAACTCTGTGATAGTCTGGTAACTGTAAGTTCACTGTTGGCCATATGCTATGTTGATCTGTCTATCTGTTGAATTTCTATTTGCACTTGTTTAGTGGTGTCCTATGTTTAGCCGTATGTTTAGTTTATGCTTAGTATATGTCAAATCTTGTTTTAATATTGCACATTGGAGTATGGGAAAAACGCAATTTCAGTCTGCTGTGTAATGTACTATTGCATGGTTTGATTGACAATAAAGTTGACTTGACTTGTTCTCACTTGAACAATTAGCTTGTGCTGTATTACTTTAAAATAGATTACACTTGTCAGAACTGTGGCACAGTGGACTGTGAACATGTAAGAGATGTTGGATAATTCTTTATAACTCACTTTAGGCTGCAGTACAAGTCACAGTATTGGCCACATTTAAAATGGTGTCTTAAGTGTTAATGGACGAGGTGTGTCTGTTATAAGGTGAGAGAAGACCCAATAGCGAAATGACAGTCAATAAGCTCTTTTATTCAATGACAATGAGGCAGCCACCAGTAGGGCGAATAAACAGAAATCTTCTTGAAATATAATCACAACGGAAACAGCCAACAAATCGGGCCAGTAATCAGCAACAGAAAATCCTCTTGTAATGGAGCTTTGACAGTGTTCAACGAGGTGGCTCGGGCACAGTTGGCAGCTGGCGGCTGGCCTTTGCAGCAAGATGAATCCCCGAGAGACGGGAGGAAGAGAGAGGAGAAGTAGCAAACGTAATCCGAGAGAAAAGGGGACAGGTGTGATGTACTTAGAGTAAAGCAGGAGAAGATAGGGAACAGCTGGGAAGAGGAGAGTGAGTGATTGCGTGTGTAAAAAACAGGTGAGAGTCAGTGCGTGTGTAATAAGGCCAGTGGCCAGAAGAGGGCGAAAAAGGATAGAAAGAGCCAGACTCATGACAGTGTCTTCAGCTGTTTTTTCTTTCTCTTTTTTTTTTTTTACTGTTGGGATGGCCTCAACAGATCAGTTTTCCACCACAGAAAAACGCACAAGAAGTTAATGTAAGTCATAAGCTGACAAACTGCTTATCCTGTCAAAATACTTAAATACAGTATATAGAGCAGGCACTAAAGTCACAATGTTCTTTGGTCTCGATTGAGCTAAATGCTAAAGTCCAATACTAAAACAGAATAAACCATTACAACTTAAACAGGGGGGTGCTCAACGAATGTACAGAAATAACATAAACCTAAACTATTTAAAATGCTTACTTAAACATTTAAGCTTTTAGTGTTACTTTTTAATTATTCCAATTATGGCTCTTACAGTGACAATTAAGCACATTTCTCCAAATTCTCATTAGCGTAATGTGTCCAGGTATACAGGTGGATACTGGCAGGACAACGATCCTCCAGGACATATCCCGCGTCCCATTCACCAAGGAAGCACCAGTAGCTCATGGAGCCAGGGAGCGGGCCTTGCAGAGACAGTCTTGGGGATGGCCTCTGTGGCCGTGTCAAAGGTGATAAGAATTTCTAATGGCCCTGTGGCTGGAGCACAGGAGACAGGAGTTTATATTGGTTGCCGTGGCAGCGAATGTGACAGACATGCCAGGCTCTGTCAACAACCAATCACAAAGAGCACCATCTCCAGAGTTCTATCATCTCTGAACTTTACTATTGAAAATCCACTAACCTGCTTCCATTTTTTCGCTGTGCTTTAATAAATCATACTGTTGAATTGTCACCATCTGTCTGAGTCGTTTCGTTACAGTGATGAAGATGCTTATGACCACAATGTAGGAGCAGGGAGGACAGGAGACTAGGCTGGCCGTCGTGGTCGAGACGAGGGCCCCAGATACTTGTGCACATGTTCACAAGTCCCTAAAGGCATATTCAAGTCAAGTGTCAATTCTTTGAGGTCCAAGTCAAGTCTCAAATCTTTGGTCTGTTTTTAGTAATAGTTCTTCCAGCTAGTTATTGTAATTAAACATGTTTTGAAATATCAACACTGATTTCTACTTTAATGTCTAATAAAGCACACAAAGTATTACTTAAATCATTCATTTCATTTTTATTCACAATAGGAACGGTCACCACAAGAAAAAATGTGCTGTGTATTTTAAGCTATTTGAGTTGCTGTAGTTCTCAAGTAGTAATGGGTAATGTAGTCTTTCAGTGAGCCCCGCCGGTAACAAAACCTGTGTATAAACAAGCGTTACAGTAAACAACACAAATAACCTGTGCAACACCACAGCTCCCCTTTGGATTTATTGATTGCTTTTCAAATGAAATGACTTGAAGTTTATCACAAGGTAAGACTTGCATATATTGTTATTGTTTGTTGTTCATTTATATAACAGCACTTTTCCAATGGGGGAATATGCATGCCTTCAGATGTGTTACGTGTAACACTGGCTTGGTGTGTTTGCTGCAGCACATGTTGATAGGGAATGAATTAATTAAAAATGAATAATAAAATGTTGCATTTCATGCTGCATTGTGGGGGGTAGTAAAGAGAGAACATAATCGGAAATGCCGTACCAAAATGGCTTATGTTTTTCTCGAGTCTCTGTCTTCAAGTTCAAGTCAAGTCTCGAGTCAGTTGTTCACGAGTCCAAGTCGCAAGTCGTTTTTTTGCGGCTTAAGTGCGATTTGAGTCCAATGCTGCGTTCCAGTCCAAAATGGTCATGCCCTTCACTTGCTAACTTCCCTCCGTCTCGTTCACTCGATGTACGTCATTGCGAGTGCCACTACTGGCGGAAACTGCAATGGGCTGAATTGGAACGTCCTAAGCCCTTGATCACTTGGAATCAGCTATGGAGTTGATTTATTATGGTGCCTGAAGTGTACATATGAAGTAGACTCGCTCTCTCGATCAAAATCGAGGGAACGAGGGTCTGTCCATATAAACTTACCTCGTCCACTTCATGAAGTGGAGCACTTAAAAAATGGCGGTGGGGATTCCCCCGAGGGGAAGTGCTTAGGGAAGTTCGCAACAGCGTGTCTAAAAGTGGACTGGAACGCAGCACAAGTCACAGACTCGAGTTTACATCTCTGCCCAGCATAGAAAACAGGAACGGCCACTTTGGCCATGACAGGGTAGTGCTCGGGCTGGAGCCGACAATGGACTGTCTCTGTTGCAAACTCTGTTGCAAGGATGGCTAGAGTGGACGGGGGAGGAAAGACTGAGTGAAATTATCATCTTCTTCAACCTCGACAACAGTGATGGAAATACCACTTAGCCACAGCACAATCAATTTAGCTCTCAAGGGAACAAGTGGTAGCTGATGCCGGTATCTGGTGATAAAGATGGTCATCTAACCCACACCAAAACATGATCTTCATGGTATCATCATTCCATCGAATAAGGTTGGAGAGCTCAAGAAATCTTTCAATGTACACCTCGATTGGACGACCATCTTGAAAAATGGATAAGAGCTGATTCGCTGGATAACATGATAGGAGGTCCATGGTGGGTGTTGTTGTTGCGGTCTGATCTTCTGCATGAAACAGGAGAGCAGACACAGAGGTTAACGTAACAATGCTTTATTTAAAGGTGTGTAGTGATCTGGAAGATCTTCAAAGAGGTGAGTGATGAGCACAAGCAGTCCAAATGACAGTCACATTTAGCTGACGAGTGTCTTCAATCTTGCAGGGTAGCCTAGTGATGGGACAGTTGATACCGGGGCTCCAATGCTCCGGTGCGGTTTTCAAAGCACTATTGTATCACACACTAGACTTGGTAAACACAGCCCGATCTGCCGACGATTTGATTTCGCCCTGCAGCTCAGGCAGGAAACCTGTAATTTTTTTTATCCTGCTTCCGTTACAAATCTGTGGGTGTCACGAACATGACATTTCCTATCATCCTCCCTGGCCCTCACTTGCATGCTCTTCTTCTGTTAGATTAATTAAAGTCTCCTATTGAATCTCCTTCGTCGTGCGTTTGATCTCAACCACCTCAGCCGTAACAGAATACAAGACCAATAACAGTTTATTTTTTGTTGTGTTTTCTTTTCGTTTGTTTTTTTATTATGGACATTCCTGCTGTTGCCCTGCTATGCCTGGAGCAGAAGGACCTCTCCCTGGAGTCTCATACCAGGGATTTCGTGGAGCTGGCGTTGGAGTTCACCCTCCCAGGGAGCGTTCCTCGTGAAGATTTCGCCGCATGTGTGGAGTGGATGTTGGTAAACAAAAACTCTGCATTCACCATCAGCCTCGCAGAGCCTACCAACATCCCTCCATCAAATCCAGAGTCTCGTCCCATCGAGAGCCCCCTTCCAGAGTCTCGTCCCATCGTCTGTCACGTCGAGAGCCCCCTTCCAGAGTCTCTTCACGTCAGTCCTACCGAGCCTGAGCTTCTTCACGTCATCCCTGCCGAGCCAGAGACCGTCCATGTCATGCCTGCCGTACCTGTGTCTCCGGACAAGATGGCCGCTGCACCTGAGTCAGTTCAGGAAAAGACAGATAGTCGCCACAGCTATTTTGTGTGTTTGGCCAGCACCACATCGGCTCAGGCCCGTGGCCCACAATCAAGACGGTCACTGCCCTTCTAGAGTCTCATTCCGGTCCCTGGCCACAGTGGCCAGGCCGGACGCCCACGGAAAGGCCACGAAAGGCCACAATCCGCTATGGCCGCCTGAAGGGTCGTCTCCGCCCTGGCCGCCTGCACAGCCTGCTCCGCCTGCTCCGCCCTGGTCTCCCGAGCTGCTGGCACCACCCTGGAGGTTACATACCCTGCTGACCCTCCGGATAAAGACTCCAGCACGTTAAGATGTCACTCCCCCGTTCTCTTCTCCCCATCTCCTGTAATGGGGCAGATCGTGTTCCAAGTTCCAAGTGTGATACGATTGTTAGACACCGATTGCACACTCTATCTGATTTACCCGTCTCGCACGACTGTCAATCCAAGTCCCTTTAACCTCTCGATGATGCTCAATGGCTTCTTTAGTTTAGCAAACAAATCACTCGAGTGGGTGTAAATACCACTTTCATGTTTTTTTTGTTTTTTTTTGCACAACCTGCAAAAATTGCTCGATGCCGTTGTTGCTTCTGCAAACCTCTGATCAATGCTACAAACCAACACGTTTGTTGACACGTTTCCTTCCTGAGTTTTCGCGTCGCTCTGCAAAGTACTTCACCCGGATCATTGGTTGAAGGACTATCCAATTGCGTACAGAGTCATTTGAACTATGCCCGTTGATCACGCCTCTTGTGCAGTAGAAAACACAGAGCAGACTCCCCAGACTGAT
Organism: Leuciscus waleckii; assembly: GCA_900092035.1. Classification (NCBI taxonomy): domain Eukaryota; kingdom Metazoa; phylum Chordata; class Actinopteri; order Cypriniformes; family Leuciscidae; genus Leuciscus; species Leuciscus waleckii. The sequence continues at coordinate 1,585,919 of FLSR01004872.1, forward strand.
GTTTAATCTTAAAAGATTGAGCTTGGTCTGGTGATAGCCAGACTAATCACACACTGTACCGATGCTTGTATCGAAATTACAATACCACGTGAATGATGACGTTTAAAGCTTCAAACATCATGAAGTATCCGAAGGTTAGAACAGCTGTTTGAAAAAATTGCCGCTAACATAAATTGTAAAAAAAACATAACACCCAAAATATTTTTTCAACTACTCACGTCAATTACTAATTATGTTCACATACTTGTATATGTTATATTATTGATCGATATGGAATCCTTTGATCAGGCAACACTGACACAAGTTGTGGTCTCATTGGCACAAATGAATGTAGATGAGATTAGATCATAAAATAGAACTGTATTGATCCCAGATTGATTCCAGTCTTGTGTTCCAGAATTCTGAAGCTTTGTTTGGTCACATGCTTCTTCTGCTCTGTGGTGATTTGGTGGAGAAAACCAGTCTTACCACCAGATGTCGCTAATGTGCACTGGGTTAAAAGCTTTGAGAAAATAAACCGTTTTTTTGGCACAATTTGATGAAAGCCTCAAATGCTTCAGAAAGCCTTGGTTTCCCTTCACTAGGGTAGCTGGCAATAACAATGAAGATAAGTGGTTCAATGTAACGAGTCTCTGGAGAAGGACGATAAAGGTAGGCAGATACAGGTTAGTACTCTCATGTAGAGATGGACTGGATCCTAGTCGTAAACAAGACTAGACAGTGTGTGTGTGTGTGTGTGTGTGTGTGTGTGTGTGGAGTGTCCTTATGTCTGGTGTTGGGGTGATGGGAATGGTGGTGGTTGAAGAAAGTGTATAGGTGGTGGACCAGGAAGGATTCTGTGTAATGTGGTGCTGAAGATGACTAGAGATTGTGACCCTAATATACTAAAGCTGTAAACTACATTTAAAGTTAAAATACTTTGAATGTACTAGTTAAGTCAAGCCACCTTCATATATATATATATATATATATAGCACTTTTTACAATACAGATCTTTTCAAAGCAGCTTTACAGTGATTACAGGAAAATACTGCAACAAAGTTTGTTTCAGCTGTACAGCAGATCTAGAAGAAAATAGTGTCATATTCCAGCTTAAGTAAGTAAAAAATCAATTCTTGCATTTATGGGAAGCCAGTGCAAGTGTGAAAGCACCGGTGTGATGTGTTCCCGAGCAGAAGTACGAGTAAGCACGTGAGCGGCAGAAATTTTGAATGTACTGTAGCCGCTTAGAGATTTTGCTGGAAGTCCAGAGAACAAGGCATTACAATCTAGCCTAGTTGCAATGAAGGCTTGTATAAACCAGCCCGATCTCATGAAAATGCGTATCTATACCACAAATTTGATTTCTCGTGCCATTTTTACGGCAAAAATGTTTTTTGCGCGCATATGATACGCACTTTATGGCATGTAATACGTACGTACTCCACACCCCCTCCAAACCATTTTTGGCCAAAAATGGCACGAGAAATAAAATTAGTGGTATAAATACGCACTTTCATGAGATCGTGTTGGCAAAAGAGAGAAAAGGTCTTAGTCTTGCAATGTTTCTCAGATAGTAAAATGCAATTTTAGAGATGTGTTTTATGTGTGCCTCAAATGTTAACTGTAATAATAATGTAATAAAGATAAAATAAGAGACTCTACAACATGGCAGTATTACTGATTTATCAAGAAGCTCAAAGTGTAATGGGTGAAATCTCCCTACTATTCTGATGCACCAGTTTTATTGATGATCCAGAATAAACATTAAACCCAGGATAGAGCGGCTGAGTCAATGTGGTCTGGACTGTGTGGATGAGGCTCATTGTGTCTGAGACGCTGTAGAAGGAGAGAGTTCCTGCAATGTGATCCACATACACTCCTATTCTACGGCTGATTGGCACTGCAAGGAGAACAGTCTGTATCTTATTGTGCCAGAATGAGTAAAAGGAGCGAGAGCAGTGCAAACTCCAGGACTTATCGCTATGTCCAAACCAACACTTAACACCTCCCTTAATTATTTTATATGACACAGATATAGACACACCAACATTCCCAGTCCACTCAATCTCCCAGTAAGAGCGTCCACACACACTCTCTCTACACAACACTTGATAAAAATGATCAATCTGTCTGGATGATCAGGATACGGTGCAGTATGTCAGTGTTTTTAATCACTCTGTTCTTCTTAGACAGACTGAGGTTTTTATTCACTGTGTTCAGATCCAGAGAGAGCTGATGGGAATCTGATGAAGAGAAAACACATCAGAATCAGGAATTACGAATGTATCTGTAACTCCTCAATGTTCAGTGTGTCGGCAGTGTCTCAGTACAGCTGACCAGATATCCTTGTACAAATCATAATTTACATGATCAAATATAAAACTCGTAAATCATGCTTTTATCAGCTTCTACAGGAAGAACATGAACACCCTCAGTGTCTGCTTGTTTTCTGTGACTTACATTGCTGGAAGTCTTTCCTGGTTTTAGGATTCATGATGGTGAATGTGACTGTGGAAATAAACAGACATAAACAAGCAAAGAGACAAGATAAAAATAATCAGTTTCCAAGACATTTCTAATATGATGTTCTACTTGATATTAGATGATGTTGGACTCATTTCTGAGAGCAGATGAATCTCCAGGGGCCTAATCTATAAAATACATACTGTATACTGGATTTGATCCTAAATTCAATGGATTTCATCCTACATAAATATATATTGATATGCTTGTGTGATCGGAGGCTTGTGCAACCTAAGTCAATTACCCCAACTACAGGTCTTCCAAACAAATTAAATTAATAACCAGAAATGTGCACAAACAATCTTCTTTATTTGAAACTTCTTTAAAGATATTTAAAAATATATTCATACAAAAGACATATCTGTCACGTCTAGTTTAGAGTTTTGTTTCATGTTCATGTTACTAGTTTTGGTTTATGTTCCCTGTCATGTCATGTGATTCCCTGGCCCTCATGTGATCATGCCATGTGCTCCCCTTGTCAGGTGTCCTATGTTCTCATTGGTTCTTTGTGTTCATTGCTTTCAGGTGTGTCTTGTTAGTCATTAGTGCTTGTGTGTATTTAAGCCCTCATGTTTGCCATGTGTCTTTGTCTAGTATTGGCCGTGCCGTGCCGTGCCGTGCCTGCCGTGCCGTGCCGTGCCGTGCCGTCCGTGCCGTGCCGTGCCGTGCCGTGCCGTGCCGTGCCGTGCCGTGCCGT
>FLSR01004872.1:1589616-1606705 GCA_900092035.1 Leuciscus waleckii
AAGCGTATAATCTACCAGTTAGCTCCACTGGTAGCTAAGTGTATGGGGTTTATTGTTGTGATTGGTCGTAGTGTTATCCTATTGCATGCAGTGAGATTTTCAAATGCATGCTTGGTGCCGCCCCTCGAGCTGGCCGATTTTCATTAGTCGATGCCAGACCATTAATCTTTTAGATTCAGGTCTGGATTTCCAGGCTATGCTTATGTTCGGATTGTACTTGAATTTAAGGTGAACTGTGATTTATAAAGTGGGATGCATTTACGAAAATGTTTTGTTCATATGGATGTTTTATAAATTGTCGGAATATTTCTGGAATTTTTTAACGTTCACATTTAGGATCATTCTACGCACGTGTTAGTAAAAGAGGCCAAGGACTTTACCTCTGTCAGAGAACTTCTTGAGCTCCTCTTTGCAGAAATCCTCCAGTTTGACTTTCAGCTGACGGACAGATTCTGTCAAGCCATCAAAAGAGGAGAGAGAACTGAATGGATTGTCATTTACGTCTGTAGATTCAGGAGGTGCTGAGAGAGACTGGAAATTCTACAGAAAACAGAAATCAAAACTCATCAACTCCACACAATATCCTGCACTCCTATCAGATCTGTGAGGCTCTTGTTGACTTGCTTCATCTTCAGTAACTCACCTCAATTCAGCACATTCACACAATCAGATACATTATTTTAATATTCATTATGTGATATTAATGATACAAATTCTAGTCTTTACCACTTACAGTCTTTGTGAAAAAGAAGAATACTTTAGTATACTTTTAAAATATTCTTATTATACTTATTATGAAATAATATATAAAATATTTATATATACAATATAAACTCAAGTGCAGATTGTTTTCGGATACTTAATAGCATGTGTCCCGAAGGCTAGGCGTGGTGTAGTGATGGCGATTTCAAAACACTGCTTCATGAATTATTAACTTGATTCTAGCGAACCCGATAATACCCTATAAAATTCTATAGAACTCGAGTCAATATATTGTTTTTTATATATAAGATATATATATATATATAATATATATAATGTTTTTTTTATTAATTTGGTGCTATTATGAACAGCTGAGTGAACAACACAGGTTTACTGTGTGTGTGTGACGCATAAGGTGGTTTTCTGCTGCTTGCAAACAAACTCTTTTGAGGAGACAGTGGATTTCCATTAATTTGTTGTCCTGATTCCACACGCTCTGTGCGAATACACTGCAGGCTCACTCTCGCTCGTATCCAAGGTAAATCAACACTATCATCCCTTACATGCGTTTTATTGAACTAAATACATAATAATCAGCTAAAACGCATGCGCAGGTTTCTTTACTTCCTGAACAAGCGCGCACCCGAGTCCGTGTTGCTTTCACATTCACGCGAACCGCGGCACATTTCGAGTGCAATCGAACTCAGACCACCTCCTCCAGGTAGTCTCGGGTTCGGTACCCCAGTGCACACCCGGGTCCACATGACAGCGTTCACATTAGTGATTTTTCATGCGAAACGTGCCCCGTTCCGAACTAAACTGCCAGTGTGAAAGCACCCTAAGGGCCAATCCCAATTCTACCCCTTACCCCTTCACTTACCCCTTCCCCTCTGTTTTGCGTGTGCACGTGAAGGGGTAGGGCTGTCTCAATTCTCTTTTGGTTGGAGGGGTAGGGGTAAGGGAAAGGGCCAGATAGCCCTTGAAACGAAGATTTTTCGGGACCACACTTCAAACGAAGGGGTATGAGAAATGTACCTGCATACACCGGCTACAGAGGCAACATGACTGCCAATAATCATTTTCTTTATGTCACATTCAATCTTGTGTTCATATTTAAGGTCATGTTCTTCAAAGAAACGGTTGCATATGACACGTGTAAAAAGCAAAAGTTTGAAGCGAAGTGGACGCGCGAATGAGGTGAATTCGCGCCCACCGCGCCGTGCTAAACGTCTCATTCACGCCGCAAGACCTCCAGACGCACGTAAACGCGTCTTAACATTGAAATCACTCACGCCAGACACTCTATTAGCGTTTAGTGTGAACGCAGCATTAGGCGTCGAAGATATCGTCAACTCCGTTGTTTTCTGCGAACTTCAGAAGTCTTGTTTAGTGTTTGTACTTCAATTCTGAGCATTATCTCTGTTATTCCTGTGTTCTTGGTTTTGATCTCTGCCTGTCCTTGGATTTTCCCTTTTGCTCATGTCCCTGTGACCCTGTGATTGTTTGGACTGATTACCCGGTGTTTGACCTTTTGCCTGTGTTCTGCATTACTACATTGGATTACCCTCTGTTCAATAAAACTGCATTTGGATCCTCAACCTTCTTGTCTCGAGCTGTTCATTACACTTCACAAGGAAGTTAAATAAAGAATTAAAATATTTAATTAATAAGATGAAAAATCTAGTCAGTTGGAAATTAATACCATCAAGTTGACTGATTTTATCATAAATTATAAGGACAAATTAGTTAGTGGTGTCTCAACTTTAGGTGTTTGCCACCTAAATATTTATTCCAGTAAAGAAGAGCTCAGAAAAAATGTTTCCTAAGGGATTTTATGTCACTTTAAAAAGAAGATGATCAGATGAGAGTCTGACTGGATGATTATATGATAACAACACTAGACTGAATCTGACTGAATTCCTCAAGTCATCTGCTCATTCTGCTCTCATGAAATGTTTCTCTGTAAAACAGTAGCAGGATCTTGCTAAAGTCCACTATGATCTTGTTCTTAGGTCTCTGTTACCTGCAGGAAATGGATGTGATGCTGTGTGTGTGAAAGCTGCTCCAGCTCAGCCTCTATCCTCCTCAGATCATTGATCTCCTGCTCCAGTCGCTCCATTCGTCCTTCAGCTCGACTCACTGCATCCTTTTCCTGATCTCTGATCCGCTGCGTCGCCTCAGAGCGGCTTCTCTCAATGGAGCGGATGATCTCAGTGAAGATCCTCTCACTGTCCTCCACTGCTGTCTGTGCAGAGCGCTGTTACACACACATCACAATCACACAGTGGCTTCAGCAGGACTGAAGGAGACTTCTAACTTCTAACTGAGACTTCACAAACTTCTCTTCTTCTCCAGACTCACCTTATGAGACGGGCTTCAGCAGGACTGAAGGAGACTTCTAACTTCTAACTGAGACTTCACAAACTTCTCTTCTTCTCCAGACTCACCTTATGAGACGCCACAGCCTCTCTCAGCTGCTGAAGATCTTTCTCTCTCTGCTGGATTCTCTGACGGAACACTATCTGTCTCTCCTTCAGCTGAGTCTAGATGACCAACCAATAACAGGAAATATCACAAAACCATCATTTACAAGTTACATAATTCCAGAAATTGTGGAGTGGTTAAAGATCTGCATGGTGAGATTATACTGAAGCTTCAAATCAAGATTTAATAGTTTCCTGAAAAGAGAATATGAATGATTATGAAGCCAAAGTGTCAGAATTTCATTCGTTTTATAGGAATATGTCTCCCAAAAGTTTTGTTCTGTCATAATTTACTCACCCTTGTGTTGTTCCAAACCTGTATGATTTTCCGTCTATTGCGCAACACAGCAGAATTTATTTTAAAGGTGCACTGTGTGATTTTAGCGGCACCTAGTGGTGAGGTTATGAATTGCAACCAACAGAAGTTACGGTGGCTGACAGGAAAAGATGTCGGCGTCTGAGACAGCAGAGAGTAGTCAGTTAAGCAATGAGGTTTCTTTACAAAGATAAATTAAGAAATTATGTTTTACTTAACATCAGTAAAACGATATGTTATTGCATTATAATATTGTTATATTATAACAATATTGTTATTATTTGTTCATCATCGTGTCAGTGTTTTATTTGCTGACTTTAGCTAGCTTCTTTGCATGAAGAACAACATAGTGACGAAACGCGCTCTGTAAAGCAGTTTGTCCGTTTAGAGCTACTGTAGAAACATGGTGGTTCAAAAAGGCTATTTCAATGTAAGGGGACCAGCGGTGTATGTAGATAGAAAAGGTGACATTCTAAGGTAATAAAAACATAACGGTTCATTATGTAAGGTCTTTATACACCACTGAAAATATAGTTGTGTATGATATTCCATTTCTGTCAACAGATCCTCCTAAATATTACGCAATGCCCCTTTAAAAAATGTCTGTTTAGGCCAGATAAAATAAGTGTACTTTAATGCAAAATAAAATATTATTAAATTAAAAACATACATATTATTAAAACATAGACCTACTTGAAAAAGAAAGAAATACACACGCATATGTGGCATTATTACAAATATATCCTAACTATTTAAAAGCTTGCTCAGATTTGTTTTAAAGGGGTCATAACACGCAGTTTCTGCTCTCATGTTAATCTTGAGTACCTATAGAGTAGTATTGCATCCTTCATATCTCAGAAGAGTCTTTAGTTTAGCTCCAACCAGCTCTAACTCACACCTGCAAGGAAGTTTCTAGTAATCCTGAAGCCCTTGATTAGCTGGATCATGTGTTTGATTAGGGTTGGAGCACACCTGCGCAGAACTGTGGCCCTCCAGGAATTGAGTTTGAGACCACTGGCCTATGCTGTACCGAGTCTTGAGTCGAAAACATTAAATTGCGTGCATGTTCAATGAGTGCATTCACACCGCGAGCAGTGTGAAAGCACACTTTTGATGGACAAAATAAATATGATTTCACACAAAAAGTACCTAAAATGCACATAATTTGCATGTGTTTTAACAAGAACTGGAGTAAGCTATGTCAGAAAAGAAAATGAAGACTCTATTTATAGAAAATGTACCCATTTAAACTTGTTTGTATTAATCATTTTGGGTAAAAGTGGTGTTTCATAAAAAAAAAAATACATAGAAAAAAAATATTTGTGTGTGCTGTAAAGTGGTTAGAAAAAATTTACTCGGAATCGGCTAAAATTTGTATCGGCAGGTCAAACTCAATGAAAAATCAGAATCGGCCTAGAAAATTGTAATCGGTGCATCTCTATAATCTTTATCAAACTGGTATCAAACCCCATCACATAATCTGATGTTCACCTAGATGTTTTATTTATTTATTTTAACATTTGACGTAGTATTGTCGATGGGTTCAATAACACATCCTGCAAAAGGGGGGCCTTGGCCAGAACCTAGTGGTATTTGGGGGGGCCTTGTCATGGAAAAGTTTGGGAACCCCTGGCCTAGTCCACAAGACAAAATACATTGTGCGTCATTACCTGAATGATCCACAACTGTTTTTCTTTTTGGTTTGTTTTGTTTTTTGTATTGGTTGTTCATGAGTCCCTTGTTTGTAATGGTTGTTCATGAGTCCATTGTTTGTTCCGAACAGTTAAACTGCTCAATGGTCTTCAGAAAAATCCCCAGCTCCTGCACATTCTGTGCTTTTCAAGCATCTTCTGCATATTTGACTCCTTACTAGCAGTGACTATGATTGTGAGATCCATCTTTTCACACTGGTGACAATTGAGGAACTCATACACGACTATTACAAACCCTGCAAATATTTAGTGATGCTCAAGAAGGAAGCATTAAGAGCCAGGGGGTGTCAACTTTTGAACTGGATCATTAGTGTAAATTGTTCTTATTTTGTTTAAAAATGAATGAATTAATTTTGTCCTTCCCTTCAGAGGCTAAATAAGATATTGCATGACATTCCCTTCAGAGGCTAAATAAGATATTAGCATGACATTTTTTTAAAAAAAAAATAAACATCACCATCATCCTGCTCAAAAGTTTCCCCCCTGGCCCTTAATGCATCGTGTTGCATTCTTGAGCATTACCTTGCAGATTCTGAAAGATGTACAGTAGGTAAACATATGACTGTAACTATACATTGCAATCATTTTGTAAGGGTTACAATATTAATTTAAGAGCTCAGTGTTGAGACCTTTAGCTGGAATTTGATTGACAGGCGATCTGACCAATCATAATGCAGATAACATCCATTTTTGTCCGACAAACAAACCAAACCAGAAAGGTCAGCGGACTTGAACTTGAAAAATGGTGTCTATTCATGTCTTTTTGCAGTTCTGATGTCATTCATGTTTAATTCGTGATATAACTAGAATAGATAATCAGTTAATTTGCTGCTTGAACCGAGGCCCTACACAAGTGCCACAAAACAGTATTGTTTGAATTTCATAAAAATTACAAAATTTGAAAGCTGAGACTTTATTTCATACCAAAAGTAGCCTGCTCTGTCTTGTCTGTTGGCGCAGTCAGTGTCCTCTTTGCTCCGCAATATATTTTTCACTGTGTGAGAACATGTGGAGTGAGAGCGGAATGGCTTGTCGGACGTAGCAACAGTAACTAAGAGGAATAACAGGGTAACTTTGTGAAAGGTCAATTTCAAATAATTTAAATCTTTGTGGACTCGAACTCGGATGTTAAGGACTCTGACTCAAGTCCAACTCGGCCCCTTTGGACTCGGACTCGATTGTCAAGGACTTGGACTCGACTCGGACTCGACAAAGGTGGACTCGGACCCAACACTAGTAGGAAGTCTATTCCACTCATGTGTTCTAAAAGCCAAAGATAGCTGACCAAAGGTAGTTCTTCTTAGTGGTACCTTACAATCACCCCGAATACCACCTCGTGTATACCGTCCTGTTATCTGATCAATATAATCCTTAAAAACAGGGGGAGCAAGGCCATTAAGAATCTTAAAACAAGTACCAAATCAGCATATTGAATTAAATGTTCCAAATTAAAAGGCAATACTTGGCTAAAATACTACAATGATGAAAACTATATGGCTTTTTATCTAGAACCTTGAGAGTTTGTTTATATATGATTTCAACCGGTTTAAGAAATGACTTGCATGTTTTTGTCCAGGTAGTTATACAGTATGTAATATGTGGAACAATACTGTGCCAAAGTAATGTTCATATGTCAGAATGTACAGTTCTAAGATAATATAGAAGATCATGCAGTTAACTAACATCATGTATTAATTTAGGCAGAAACATAAATTCCAAAATTAATTCTAGCTTCATGCTTTCTTTTTTTTTATCAACACTTGAATGTCGGTTAGTTTCATTAAAAAGCAACATTCCCTTTCAAGGGAACAAGCTCTGTGTGGAGAATGATGCTGTGGGAACACCTCTGCTGGATTGCGACTTGAAGCACGTGTGCGATCACAGTCCAATGGCGTGACAGAACGTCATAGGCAGGAGACGTCATGACCAGGATGCTATAAAGCGCACCTGGACCAAACAATGTCAGCTTCTCTGCCTTCAGCAAGAGCTCTGTGTGAAATTGTCTGTATTTATTGTTTGATTTTCTCAATGATATTATATTATGTTTTATTAACAAAGTTAATAAAAAGTGGACAGTTATAGGATTGAGGCAAGCACTGATAAATTTGGATGTTCAGTTCTCGCGAAGGATGAATAAAGCGGAACTGTACGCTTTATAGTTTATGTATCCTTGCAACCAGCTACCTCTCTCCGAAGTCCACGCCGGCCCCCAAAACGGCCAATGGGTAAAGCTCAGATTCATCTCGCTCGACAACACCATCACCTCACCGCACCAAATCCAGCTCGCTTCCAGCATCAGGCCACAGCGGCAGGCCTTCAGCAAATGTGGAACCGGTTCCACATTAAAAAAGCCCACCAAACTCTCATCGATTAAAACCCTCCGGGTCGTCCACCTGGGTCTTCTTTCTCCGTCCAGCAAGCGTTGATCTCCCATCAGACGTAGCATGCATTCAAGTTTCCTCTTCTTCGTCCAGCGATCATTGGTCTCCCAGCGGACGTAGCAAGAACTCTCCCTGTAGAGCACTTATGTTTCCTCTTTCCCTGTCCAGCGAGCATTGGACTCCCAGTGGACATAGCATGCATCAGTTCTCTCTTTCTCCGTCCAGCGAGCATTGGTCTCCCAGCGGACGTAGCATTTATCCATGTTTCCTCTTTCCCATCCAGCAGGTATCGATTTTCCAGTGGACACAGCAAGAAATCTCCCGGCCGGGCTTCCAAAATTTGTCAGTAGTGCCCACCAGCCCGATGCCGTGAGCTGCTCCCATCGGAAGCTACATGGGCCCTCTCGGTCAGCCGTCTTTGATCTCGCTGCTCCCCGCCCATCAGTCGGCAGAGCTCATCCGTCTGGCGCCGTGAGCTACTCCCGTCAAGACACGGCGTGAGCCCTCCCGATCGGGCATCTTGCTGATCCTCATTCGTCAGCCAGTAGGGCCCGTCCGCCTAGCACAGTGAGCTGCTCCCGCCAAAGGCAACACAGGCTCTCCTGGTCAGGCGGCATAAATCATGCTGTTCCTCATTTATCGGCCGATAGGGCTCACCCGTCCGACGCCGTGAGCTGCTCCTGTCAAGAATCGGCGCGAGCCCCCCCGACTGGTTGTTCCCTAATGCGACTGCTCCCAATTCGTGAGCCAGCAGGCCCTCCTGGTCAATCAACCAGGCTTATTCTCAAAACGCCAGCCTGCCTAAATTCTGAGATTTTTTGCGACAAAAAGTATTCTCGTGGCTTCATAATATTAGGGGTTGAACTACTGTAGTCACATGGACTATTTTAACTCTGTCTTTACCACCTTTCTGGGCCTTGAAAGTTGCAATGACGTTGATGTCAATGGAGGGACAGAAAGCACTCAGATTTAATTAAAAATATCTTCATTTGTGTTCTGAAGATAAACGAAGATCTTATGGGTTTGGAACGACACGAGGCTGAGTAATTAATGACAACATTTTTATATTGCGGAGACCAGGAAAGAGAAGCGGGTGTTCAGATTTATAGAGGTCACACATTAAACTAGTTCATCACAAAGTTATCAAACGACTCCTCTGTTTTGTGCATGGTGTCAGAAGCTCGATAGCTGACAAATCATGAGTCAAAATCTACGGCGCATAGAACCGCTCGTTTTTGATGAAGACATCGCTAACAACTGGCTGAAATTCAAGAGGGAATGGGACGTGTACAGCAAAGCAGGACTGTCGGACAAATCAAAAAAAGTGCAAGCTTACGCTCTCCTCAATTTAGCCTGTTCGGGTGCACTGCATGCTTACACTCTCCTCAATTTAGCCTGTTCGGGTGCACTAGACAAATATGAATCATTTCACTCTCAAGAGGGTGAGGACAAAAAGGATCCTGATGTGTTAATTAAAACATTTGATGAGATATGCTTGCCAGAACAGAACATGATAATGGACAGACATGCATTCAATATCCCAATGCAAAAACCTGACGAAGGAATTCAGTCTTACTATAAGCCTGTTGGCTAAAAAATGTGACTTTGGTACGCTAACTGATGAACTAATACGTGACCGAATTGTCTGTGGCATCTACAATGATGCAGTCCGTTCTCAACTTGACATCAGAATCAGCAATCAGAATATGTATGTTTGAGCCTTCTGGAAGGGGTATAAGGAGCTCAGAAGAGAGGCTGAAGTGTTTGCAGTGCAGAAGAACAAAAGACGATGTAACAATTGTGGAGGTGAGCACGATTATGAGCGCAACAAATGCCCAGCTTTTAATTAAACGCTGCAACTCATGCAACAAATGGAATCACTTTGCAAGTGTTGTAGATCCAAGCCTCAATATTCAGCTGGGCGGATGGCGCCATCTAGTGGAACTGGTGAAAAAAACCTACACAGAGTAAATGAAGTGGAAAGTGAAGTCCACCAAGATTATTTTCTTTGTGAAAGTGTGGACCTGCTTGTAAACAAAGGAGAAAATATTTACCAGTCTCAAAGCAACCTGTAACCAAAAGGTCAAGCTGAAAATAGACACTGGAGCTAAATGCAATGTTATGTCTGTATCCACATTGCAGCACGTTGACCCCAACGCTCAAACGACTTTTGTGTATGGGACAGCATGAGGTTAAATCTCATACAACTTATCCCAGAAGTACATGCTGTACAACAACAGGCTCCCGAGATGAGTGATTATGAGGACTGGTTTCGTACTGACACGGCTGGGAAGCCATCTTCATATTTTGAGCAAAGATTATTAAACGACAACTTGCACGGATGAAGGTTTACCACAAGACTACAGCAACAAGCATGCACATCTGCTCCTGCATGAGAGGAATGACTGTCAACACCAGCAGCGTTCATCACTCAAAAGCAACTGGAACTTGGACTGTGGTTATACAAACCATTAACAAGCAGCGCCTGATTCATTTTGATAACTTAATCTTCACTTTCTTAATTTCAAGACGGCATGGCATTCATGAGAACATGCTTGTTTCCTTAGTTCACTCAGGTAATCAGAAAAAAAGCCCCTGATGTTGTGAAATATTTAAAACACGTCATAAATCAGTGTTAGAAACAGTGAGAGGCAAAAACACACGTCACAAATTTCACTAACTACTATTTTAAGCTCATTTTGTTTTTTTTACTTTTCTTCTTGCCAGTATTTTTAATAAATGTATTGCTCCTTTATTGCTGTTCATGTACAGATGAAGATACCCTGATCATTTGCTGTTAATGCTCGTGTGGCTGAATGATATAAAGATATAAAGAGCACAGAAACTGGTGATTTACACAGAGCTGATTATAACAGCAGGTGTTTCCTGTGTGTCAGAATCAACTTCTGTCCTGAAGAAAATCTCCACAGCTCACTGCATCTGCTAGAAGACACACTTCAGCATGAACTTTACAATCCAGATTCACATGATGTTGGATCATATGAATGTCAGGCCATCAGGAGCATTTTATTTCTCATAGTTTAGATCGTAACGTTACTGTATCAAATAATAGTCATTTTTCATTTGCCATTGAGTCACTCTAGTTCATTATTAGTCATGTGATCATCTCAATCTGCATAATCAACCATATTCAGACATTCATCTCTGCTGTGCTCTTAACAAATGTATTTACTAGCAGTAACACTGGTTTAATTTGCTCTTTCCACTGAAGATCAGAGGTTTCATATATTTTAAAACTGAAGACATGGTTTATTTGAGTATTATTTACACAATGATACTACTTTTATTGAAAAGTGAAAACTGACTTAGTAAGAAAGTAGATCATATATTTTGAATGGTTAAATGCTTTATTTCTCTACAAAAATAACAAATCAATAAGAAAACTTGTTGTTTAACATGCGGTTTATTAAACAGGTTGCAAATCATCTTACATCCGCATTAAAGCCAGAATATTGTCTGCAGAAAATGACACAGTTCAGGCATTAGTTACAGTCTTGAACTATTTTACACTACGTCAGAAGATATTATTACTCGTTTGATTTCTTGATGTTTGTGCTGGTGATTTTTGAGGCGACAGACGCTTCACATGTCAGATCTTGGTCTTTGTCCCACTCTGAGCTCTCAATGGTTCTGCTGTACGGCCAAGGCGGATGTACGGTACAGCAGGACGCTTCACATGTCAGATCTTGGTCTTTGTCCCACTCTGAGCTCTCAATGGTTAAATAACTGCTCATCTTGAATTTCTGATCAGGCTGCTGTTCAGCAGAGCCGGTGAAGACGTCTGTAGTGACAGAGTTCCCGTTCACAAGCCAGCGCACATCAGCAAAAGCCACAGACATGTGATTGATCAGACACACCAGAGTGACTTTACTGGAGCTGATCAGATCTTCTCTGGATGGATGGAGGATTTCAGCACAGGAGGAGCAACATCAGCATCTGCATCAGCATCAACACAAATCACCATTAAGGAACTGATGCTCTCTCTCTGTAATGCATCTGATGTCCAGGCGAGTGTAAAGTTGATTGAGGTCCACTAAGGGCATGTCTGTGACTCTAAGCGCATCATGAAACGAGTTCCACCTTGTAGTTTCAGGGACCAGCAACTTTCTTTTGCTAAATTCCCCCAGGATCTCTGATGCCACAGTTGATCGACTAACTTTTGACCACAAGGCTGAACACTTTCCAGTGCACTCCTGTTCACTGCTTTGCAATCTACCTTCACCCACACAACTTTAACTACATCGTTCGTGCTTATAAGGTTAAGGGTGTGGGATGCACATCGGTGATGTGGAGGGAGAACATATCTTTCGCTGGTCTCATTGTCATCCCGTAAAACTTCGTGCAAGTCCGTAAATATGACCTCGTCTTCATTATTCTCTGCTTCATCATCATCATCAGCTTTACTCACCCTCAAGCCATCCTAGGTGCATATGCAATCGGAGCTGTATAAAAAATGTCCTGGCTCTTCCAAGCTTTTAATAGCAATGAATAATAGAAGTCCATAAAAGTGCATCTCTCCATCATAAAATTAATAATTAGTAAGTTAATAAAGGCCTTCTGAAGCGAAGCGATCCGTTCGTGTATGAAAATATTTTTGGATGAACAAAAATGAACTAGCAGAATTTGTTTTGATTCAGTCTATTTGCAAAAATGAACTGTGAATGATTCATCATTTTTTAATTATCACACACACACACTGTTAAAACTGTTTATAGTAAATGTATTAATAGCCTATATGTTTATGTATATGTTTATGTATAGTGTGCCTTTAGACAATGAAAGCTCTGATTCAATTATTATGTTGCAGCATCACTCAACACTGAGCACTGAACGCATTTATTAGGGTGTTTTAGTAAAATATATATTGATAAATTTAGCCTAGGCCACTGATGTTTATTACTGTGTCCTGTTGTATGGGTGCGTATTACAGTTTTCTCAATTTCTAACACTCTATAAATGATTCAGTTGGCACAATTTCCCAAACCATTCATTCATTTCTCAAAACAAAAATGTATTTCACCTGTATTCACACACATGTAAGAATTGAGAAATTAAGAAATGCCGGACAGTCTGGTTGAAGAGCGACCAGACCCTGAGAGAGGACAAAGGACCTCTCTGGAAATTAGCATTTAAACTCAGATCACCTGAATTCACCCAAGAAAATGTATAGTTTAATGTGAATGATTATCACAGAGTATTTTTCATGTTGGTATCATTTAAAATGTCACAGTGTGACTGGTTCAAATGTCTCATTTCCAAATAAGTAAAACAAAAGGTAATACGGTTTTTAAGAGTTTAGGGATAACTGGCACACAAGGAGGGTTGGTCTCTAGACAAATGGTCTCCCTACACCCAAAGGTGTAACCTCTTGTCACAGTGTCTGGTTTGTGTTTCCCCGGGTGTCCACTAGAGGTCTCTCCCCCTTACTGTCACATTCATTCTGGAACTGCATTTCCCACAATCCTTGTCTGTTCTCATCACTCATCATTGCACGCAGCTGTTTCCCATTACATTGTTTAGTTTCTGTGTATAAATACCCTGTCTGTTTTAGTCCTTGTCACGGAGTCATTGTTAAATGTCACTACACTTCTGGTATGCGTTCTTGCCTGTTTCTTGTTTTGTTTATTGGTATTTGTATTTTGGATTGCTAACATGGACTTTGAACCTTGCCTGGATGACTACGAGATGGATTACACTTTAATAAACACCTACTGCCATACTGCATTTGGATCTACCTATTTTCCTGTGTGTCCCCGTGACACCTCTGCATGCAAATTTCCATTGTTAAAAGATGTTTCCAAGTGAAAGAGGTCCTGACTATATAATGAAATGCAGATAGGGATTTGGGGCCTTTTCTGTATCTCAGATTGATCCGTGATACTGAGAGTGAGACCTCTCAGCCTCATGTAATGTTGGGTTTGCATCTCTTCTCTCTATTCCAGAGCATTTGATTTTTGTATCGATTATTTTTGAATTGATTATGAAATTGGCATGATACATTTACCTGACATAATAAATTGTTACATTTGATTATTCTAACAGACTTTGGCATTATTTTCATTAAAGAGTTAAAAGGAATAGTCAAACATTCGCTCACATTTAATGATGCACAGATATCAGATGAAATAACGAGAGAATACATATTCAAATGTATTGCATTTAATCAAAAAATACTTTGCCTCGAGAAAAGACAGTAACACGTTAAGACCTTCCGCGCTGGTCGGATGAGGGTTTTGGGCCGATCGAGCGCGAGCTTACATACATTACAATTTTCTTCATGATTTCTGCAAAACTCTACACAAAATGCCCTGATTTTACACGAGTTTAACCATGTTCTCATGATGATCAGACTCTCCACACACTCATAGTGAAGCAAGAAAAAGACAGACAGAAAAGAAAAGAAAAAACACAGAGTAACTATTTTCGTATTTTTCTTTTCCTTAATTTCATAAGCATCCTTTTCAGCTGGAAAGAATTATTTCATCAACAACTTTATGAAACGTTGAGAAAGTCATTTATTTCTTGTAAAGAGTTCATGATTTCCATCCCTTGTGACCCAATATCTGAAATCTCAGAAAGTGCTTCTTCATCCCTCATCTTCTGCATCACAATTTTCCTCACATTTTGAACTGTGATTGTTTTCCAGCACTATTTTCTCCACTACTAATGTCATTTTCCACATCTTCACTCCTTACATTGTTCACAACCATTTCTGTTATTTCATTATTCATTATTCATTATTCCTTAATCTTTTCATTTTGTTTGTGTTTCATAATTTCAAATTAAAGGTACTTTTAATAGTAATATTAAAATGATTATGTGTCACTACCAGGGACGGATTATGACTTGTAAAGGCCCTCGGGCCAGTTATCTCCAAAGCCCCCGTGTGTCACGGATGGAACAGGAGTCAGACAGGTGGTAAGTGAAATGTAGTTTTATTTACAGAAACACGGAACCAGATGGAGATATGGTGATATGCAAGCAGATGATAATCAGGCAGGAAGTTAACTGAAGAATAATCAAAGTCTCTGTTTCCAGATGGAGGCTGGAAGATCCCAGGAAGATGGCAGATGACTGAAGAAGGCAGACGGAACGTCGGATGAAGACGGATGGCGGATGAATCACAGGTGAGTAGCAGGTAAGTAGCGTTAGAGAGTCTGAGTGTCTTGAAGAGACCAGACCAGACAATGAGTGTGAGTAGAGGTAGTGATGTGACATTTGAACCGAGGCATCGGAGCTTGTGTCGAGAAAAATGGGCGTGCCAGATAAAGCCGCGATTTGAGGCTTGTGTTGTTAACATGAAGATCACGTGACTGATGACAAACGAGGCCTCGGTTTGTGTGGATACGTCATCGGTTCGGTCTGAGTGTCGCTTTCGGAAAAAGGGGGTTCGAAACTCGCGCCACCTTGAGGGTGTTGTCAGGAGTAGTAGAGGCAGTTGTAGTAGTGTCAGAGAGTCAGATAACTATCATTGTCATTGTCGTTATTGTGTCATATATGTGTTTGGGCTGTATATTATTACATTATCAGGTTAGAATAGTTATAGTATATTGTTATTATTAATTATAGTAGCTATATTATAGTCTTGTTATATTAATTAGATAAGATTATTTGGATTGCTCTGGATTTTTGGATCTGGATTGGACTGCTTTTTGATTTGGATTGCCCTTTTGGATTTGTTTACTTTTGTGACCTCTTCCTTTTTCCTGGAAATGGAGCCAGCAAGAAAGAGGAAATCCTCCCCTGTCTGGGCTCAGCAGAAGCATCAGTATCCTCATTTATACCAGCTGGCACTGGCATGTTCCCCTGCATCCTCTGTTCCTTGTGAAAGGATCTTTTCCAAGGCTGGAGAGATTTTGTCAGAGAAGAGGAATCGTCTAAACCACAACACACTTGAAATAATTCTGTTTCTCAATAAAAATCTATTGTAATCCTTTCTTCACCCACCCCAAACTGCAGTGTTGCAGTTTGCTCCTCTATATCCCCAGTCCCATAAGCACAACACTGCACTAAAACTGTAACAGTTCACAGCACAAACCCCTCCAGAAACAAATTTTCCCACCCCAGACTATGCTGTTGCAGTTTACTACACTTTACTACACTCCCTCCACCATAAGCACTGCACTCAACACAGTGTCACTTTTGTTGTTCATACTGTCACTATCCAAACAATTTATGAATAATTAATTAACTGTGTGTGTGACAGTTGTCTCTGCACAAGTAAATTGAGACAGAGAAAGATACATATTTTATATTATACCCAGGCAATGGACAAATGTCTGCTCAGGTCTTTTTTTAAAGGTTACAGACATTAACAGTGAGAAGAAAATAAATAAAGTTTATTTATCGGGGGACGACACTGGTTCAGAATTAATTAATTTTACTGCTATTTCTTTTCACAGTAGCTAGGTGTCACTAGTGAGCAATGCTGAATGAAGCTTCGAGTAATGAACCTTTGGCTGAAGCAATGGGCTGCGTGGTCTCAGTGGTTCAGGAAGCCTCATTTTTCCATCACTAAGTAGAGGAGCTGAATATAAAGGGTGCTGGAATGATGAGATGCAGGTGATGATGATTAGTACTCGGGAGATGATGAGCGAGTGGAAGGAGTGAGTGAATCTGGTGGAACCCTGACACCGTGTTGCCACTGTTCTCCGTTTTTTCACGCAATGAAAAATCCCGAAGCAAAGAGGCCACTGACAAGATAGACAAGACAAGACAAGACAAGACAAGACAAGGCAGGTTACTTCTGATATGAAACATAGTCTCAGCTTTCAAATTATGTCAATTTTATTACGAAATTCAAACAATAAATACCGTTTTGGCGCTCTTTAATATGACGTGACAGATCGCTGTAGCACCTCGGTTCAAGCGGCAGTTGAACTGATACAAAGCTCTTCTTTAGTTAGTAAATAAATTTGAATGAACTATGTTGGAAGATACAGTAGCCCTCAACTTGCTGAAATGTATCATGTCTCATGTAATCACTCAATCAGTTCTTCAACCACAGAAATTGTCACGATCTCACACACAAGAAATAGGCGAAGATCCAATCGCAGTATGTATGTTTATTATAGGGTAATCCAAATCGTTGTCATACAGGCAGGGGTCAAACTCCATATAATCAATCCAATAAACAAGAAACAAGAACAGGCTAGGATAGCGCTGAAACAGACCTCAAAGTGGTGGACAATATACAAGGACTCCGTGACACATACTAAAACAGACAGGGTTATATACACAGGGAAATGACAATGCTAATGGGGAACAGGCTGAGTGCAATGATCAGTGATAAGGGACAGCTGAGTGCAATGAAAAGACAAGGATCATGGGGGATGTAGTTCAAGAGTGTGATGGACACCGTGGGGAAGGAGGACATCTAGTGGTGACCCAAGGAACATAAACCAGACACTGTGACATACACTTACTTTCGTTTTTATTTTTACATTAAATTTAAAGGATTTGTTGTGGAATATT
>FLSR01004872.1:1607006-1646350 GCA_900092035.1 Leuciscus waleckii
TGTCACGATCCACACTCGGGAAAGAAGGGAAGATCCAAGGATGCGGTAAAAATGTTTTATTTAGGGAAAATCCAAAATCGTACACAGTCCGGGCAGGGGTCAAAACCAAGGTAGCAATCCAACATAAACAAGAGCAAACAAACAGGTCTAACGACAGTACTCAGAAGTGGTGTGATATTTACAAGGACTCCGTGACACATACTAAAACAGACAGGGTTATATACACAGGGAAATGACAATGCTAATGGGGAACAGGCTGAGTGCAATGATCAGTGATAAGGGACAGCTGAGTGCAATGAAAAGACAGGGATCATGGGGAATGTAGTTCAAGAGTGTGATGGACACCGTGGGGAAGGAGGACATCTAGTGGTGACCCAAGGAACATAAACCAGACACTGTGACAGAAATAGGTCAATAAAACGACTGGAGAACAATGTCACGTAACGTAACATTTACCTCAGAAAAGCCATGACCACAGCATATAGCTAGAAAAATTTACTTGGCATATAGAGAGGAGTATTTTTGCTAAATATATGCACTATATTACATATCATAATTTTACTCATATCATAAAAAATATTACAACGTTATTATTATAAAAACCATGTTATATTTGAGTTGTTAAATTCAACCTTTAATAATAATTTCAACTACCTGTATGTTCACAGCATTATTGAGAGATTTTTGAGAGATGTAGCTATATACGGTACTGATATTTATACAAATTAATTGATGTAAACATTGTTACATGTTGTTACTAAACTTAATGAAATTCTGTTTGGTCAGCAAATGGTTTGAGAATAACAATACACTTGTGATGCAAGTTTGATTTATATTCATAGGCTGTCTGCTGAACATGGGTTTGAGCTCTTATATTTCTGAACTCTCAAAGTTCAGATTAATGCATTAAAATGTAGAAAATATCTTGCCTCCAAATCTAGAAGAACTGAGTTCCACCCCTCATAGTCTCACACAATCCTTGGATTGTTTTGACATCACTAGTCTAGTTGTGATAGGTATTACAATCTGATTGGACCAGTCGTCTCGAGTGCTGTGGCTACTAAAATTTGGTTTGACCAGTAAAAAAAAGCTGTAATTTCCAATATACACTCTGCTTAATTGCCTTTTTTATTTGAAGGTGCATCTTTTACAGTCATTCAAACAACTGTAGAGTGAAGGGTGTACGCTTTTACTTTTTACAGTTAAATAATAGCTATGCTAAAACATACTCTATTGCTCTCTCTAGGCCCATTTTGTTGGATCATTTATAATTAGGCAAAAAAATAATAATAATGCAAATGAGGCAAATAAAAAAATTAGGCAATGTTTAAAAATTTAGTCTCACTTCAACCTAGGGAAAATGGGCAGTTATGCTGTAATAATAAATAGTTATTTTTCCAATACCTTTCACACACAAAAATAAGCTCAAAGAGTGGTTCTAATAAATATAATTTTAAACAGGACAGGACAATAGTTCTGTAAGACGTTTTGGGGCTGTAGGAAACTCAGAAGCGAAGACCAGGAGACTTGGTTGTATCTTCAGCAGGATTCTTTATTGAGAACACGAGCCGTCGGTGGCTGCAGTCATCAAGTCTGACTAAGGCAGTGTACATTGTAGTTTACATTTAGAAGGCAGTGCTTAGAAATGGAGACAAAGCACCTGGGTGACGACCTTAAAGTGTAAATTGCAGGTTAATCACCACAACCAATTAATGTGTAAATTAAAGTGTTCATATGTATATATTTAAACATTTCTGTCTTAAAATGTGTTAAAATAACATTTATTGGGGTTTCTTCAAAGGTAGCATGTTTTTTCAGTTACTGGGTGATGACGTCACAAGAGGAACTCGCAACCCATAACAGTAACTGGGTGATGAAGTCATAAGAGGGAGTAGCAACCCATACTCTGCTAGATTCCTACGGTTTGTGGCTTGACTATGGAGAACGACTGGGAGACTGAGGAGGTGGGAAACCATCAATTTCTTGATGGACCACAGCCCTACAATTTTGAATCAGTCAGGCGTGAGGAAGGAGGGGAGAGAATTGCCAGAAATCATGGCCCTCAAAGAGTTATAAATGCATTAAATGCATAAAGCATGCAAATGAAATATACAGGTTTAGGAACCCGCCCTAGAGTTTAGAGTCTACCAGTCCTAATCCAATCAGCATAACTATTCAAAGACTGGGACAGGGGCTCCAAGATCTATTAAAGACAAAGGGTGAGAGTCTCAGTAATCTGACTCATTAAACTTACAATAGAGAGAACAGGACTGACAAACATATCTTGCTGGAAACTTTGATTAACAGCTGATATCATCGTCATAACCTTAAATGCTAAATTCACTGTGCTCTACCTTAGTTTTTCATGTTATGTTATGTAAGGACATGAGATCAGCAGATCTTATACAGATTCTTAAATTTGTAACTCCACAGGGCCTTCATATTCACAAAGGGCCCAACAGTAAGTTCCAGGGAGCCCTCATAGTCCAAGAGCCTTGTTTAAGAGGCCTTGTGTAGGCTATGGGACATATATTACAGCATTAATAAACATTTGTTTTCATTGTTAATGGGTTTTCTGAACCAAACTGGATCGTGTGGCCTTAAACCCCAGGCCCCCCCCAGGCTTCTGGTAGTCAAGGGCCCCTGGGCACTGGCCCCATAGACCCGGTCAGTAATCCATCCCTGGTCACTACAATAAAAACTAAATGAATATGATTTCCATCAATACAATTATACTGTATATGTTTATGTATAGTGTGCCTTTAGACAATAAAAGCTCTGAATGAAAGCTCCTTTGCAGCATCACTCAAACCTGAGCACTGAACGCATTTATTAGGGTGTTTTAGTAAAATATATGTTGATAAATATAACCTAGGCCACTGATGTTTATTACTGTGTCCTGTTGTATGCGTATTACAGGTTTTCTCAATTGCTAACACTCTATAAATGATTCAGTTGGCACAATTTCCCAAATCATTCATTCAGTTCTAAAAACAAAGACACATTTCTCAAAACAATTATGTATTTCATCTGTTTTCACACACATTACAATTTTCTTCAGATTTCTGCAAAACTCTACACAAAAATGCCATGATTTTACACGAGTTTAACCATGTTCTCATGATGATCAGACTCTCCATACACCCATAGTGAAGCAAGAAGACAGACAGAAAAGAAAAAGCTATTTTCATATTTTACTTTTCCTTAATTTCATAAGTATCCTTTTCAGCTGGAAAGAATTATTTCATCAACAAATCTATCAAACGTTGTGAAAGTCATAAAGAGTTCATGATTTCCATCCCTTGTGACCCAATATCTGAAATCTCAGAAAGTGCTTCTTCATCCCTCATCTTCTGCATCAAAATTTTCCTCACATTTTGAACTGTGATTGTTCTCTTTCATAGGTTCACTTGACGCTGCGTAGCGATGACGCTTCACCAACATGGTTGGTTCTGTGGAGCAGGGCTACATGTGCATTTACATCTTTCGCCTTCATCTGCTTTTTCATGGAAGTTGTAGCGGATGAGCAGATCATTCATTTCATTTGGTTCTGGTAATGAATCATGGCTCGTTGAATCTGAACACAAATGCACATTCCTTCTTGCTTTCACATACTGAACCCCCAAATGCAAATCATTTGTGTTGGCTCCAGCTAGTCTGCAACAAATGGTGTTTCGCGACACTTTATTGCACCTTGGAGGATAACCAGAACAACACGACACCACATCCCCCTAGCTTTGCAAAGTTTCAAGGAATTCCAAACCCCCTTTCTCTCTGCACCAAAGAGATAACAAAACTTTCTATAGACATTCCGACACACAAAACTTACCTTACATTTCATTTAGAATGATTCAGAACCTAAGATGATGTATTAAGGCCTGCATGTTTGGTTAGCCCTTTCATGCCATAGTCATGATTTTCTGATTTGTAACTTGGAAGTGTTTCTCCTAATTAATGTCTCAAATAGAATCATGGTCTTGTAACCTAACCCCCCCTGCTCTCTTTCTATGTGACATTACACACAGGCCACAGACACACACACACAAACATCCTTTGTGTGTAACTTAGGATAGAAATATCCTTTAATATATGTACATTCCTATATGCATGTGTGATTAGTTTTGCCTTATAATAGAGGTGTGGTTTTCTAATGTGTAGTTTTGAATTCTAAGTGTTTATTGAAAGAATGTTCCCCAATAGTGTCTTGTAACCCGACCTCGGACGAGGTCATAAACTTTATGACTCCCAAGCGGCAGCTCATCCAGCTCCTCTGCAAGAGAGATAACGGGGAGCCAACATTCCAACACACACATTAACACACACACACACAAACACCATCCATGGAACTTTTCAGAGAAAAGTACCTCTAAATGTTTTAAATGTATTCCTTTTTGTGCTTAGATGTCTTCACATGCCATACTGGAAGTACTGACAATTTTATTGTGTATTAATCAAACTTTAATTGTGTGTAATTCTGCATATGAATGTAACTTTATGTTTCTTCTACTTTTACCTGCCTTTCTTGGTATCTGTTTGACCGTCTTGCTTTGATGGAACCACTCATACATATGAAATTACAGTAAAATTTATTATTCTGTAATTACCATCTTGCTGGAATATAATTGCTGAATTTTGACAACACCATAACTCACTCGAGTGGGTGTCTCCCAGAGACAAAGGAACTTTTTCCCGCTTCAGATCTTTGGACGTTCATTGGTTGTTCGCGCGAACAGAGGCGGATCATTCTCCACACGTCTGTATAAACGAGGCGCAGGACTTTACCTCTATCAGAGATCTTCTTGAGCTCCTCTTTGCAGAAATCCTCCAGTTTGTCTCTCAGCTGACGGACAGATTCTCTCATGCCATCAAAAGAGGAGAGAGAACTGAAGGAAACGTCGGGTTCGTCTGTAGATTCAGGAGGTGCTGAGAGAGACTGGAAACTCTACAGAAAACACAAATCAAAACTTATCATCTCCACACTTCAGCCAATAACCTGCACTATATCAGATCTGAGCGGCTCTTGTTGACTTGACTTCTCTTCAGTGACTCGCTTCAATCCAGCACTTTCACACAATCAGCACATTCTCCTCATATTCATCATTTAATGCTACAAACTCTAGTCTTTGACACTTAATAATAATATAATCTAAATATACGTAAGAGCAGATTGAATGTAATGCTTTCAGACACTTAATTATTTTTAAAATTATAATTAAAATAATTATTTTAATTAAATGAATGTTTTATAGTCTAAATTTATATTAAATGCAATATCTAATATTTAGAGAGCTTTTTGACCAACTTAAGTAGGATTTAAGTGTCTGTATATGTAATTTCAGAAATATGGTTAAAGTTACTGCTGAATGAACTGACACACATTTATGATAAATTAAAATATACTCAATGTAATTTCTATTGAAAATTGTTTGTTCAATTTTGAATATAATATTGAATAACACACTAGAGTTTTAATTATAATCAAGTACTTTACATGAGCTTTAGTATGTTGGTCAACATCAAAATAACTGCACTTCTTTAAAGCATGACAAAATATTATTAAAACATAATGATTTCAAATGTACAAAATAAAACTTTTAATTTGACTGTTACAAAGTGCAAGTTATAAAAAGTCTATTTAAAGTGTGTTAAGAAATATAGATGTTATATGGACACTGTTTAGTTAATTTTCGTTTCGTTTTCACTTGTTTTGTTCTCATTTGTCCCCTTGGTCACTCATTTCCCTCTTGTTTGTTATTATAGTTACTCATTAGTTCCCTCTTTGCTTCACTTGTGTTTATAATTCTATATACAACTTTTTTTTAATAAAAATTTGATAAAACATCTGCGTGTTGATAAGATTTGAGGAAAAGCAGTTCAAAGGCTACGAGTAGATTGACGATCATTATGTAACTTTCGACTGGTTAGTGAAACTGAAACTTCACAAGGACTCTTAAAGGGTTAGTTCACCCAAAAAATGAAAATTCTGTCAGTAAAATTACTCACCCTCATGTTGTTCCAACCCCCGTAAGTCTTTCGTTCATCTTCGGAAACAAATTAAGATATTTTTGATGAAATCTGAGTGCAGGATCACTCCTCCACAGGCTTATGGACACTATAACTTGCTGGCCCAGAAAATGTATTAAAGACATCGTTAATATAGTCCAAGTGACTCCAGTGGCTCAATCTTAAGTTTATAAAGCGACGAGAATACTCGTCACCACGTATCACACACATGACCAGCGTCGCCCAATAGTGAGCCTACGTGGTGACGTGCAACACAGACGCGCTGCGCTATACACTACGTAAAAAGACTCGAGGCCCAGAGAGAAGGAAATGAAAAGTGGAATAAAGTCGTTATTTTTGTTTGTTTTTGCGCACAAAAAGTATTCTCGTCGCTTTATAAACTTAAGATTGAGCCAGAATTTTCATTTTTGGGTGAACCCTTTAAGGATCCCAAGGTCAGGTTTTGTTTGGTTTTTATAAGCATTGTTAATATACAGCCTCACTTCCTGTCTGGAGTCTTAGAGAACAAATTTATCAATGTGTTACAGGTAAACAGCTATGAAAATAAATATCAATATTATCAACTTTGAAGATCACCAGACCCAATTTTGGTGCCAATTACTGAATTTTTTTTAGTAGAAATAAAAGATTTCATTAAAATGAGGATGAAAAATCTAGTTGGCTGGATATGGATACCATCAAGTTCACTGATTTCATCAAGACAGAAGAAACCAGAAGGAAAAATTAGTTAATATTTAATGGTAAATTTCCCAGGGCTTTGTAAGTGTGTCTCTTTAAACAGAAGACGATCAGATGAGAGTCTGACTGATGATTATATGATAACACAACACTTGACTGAATCTGACTGAATTCCTGACAACATCTCAGTCAACGGCTCATTCTGCTCTCATGAAATGTTTCTCTGTCATAGCAGGATCTTGCTCAAGTCCACTATGATCCTGTTCTTCTAGATCTCTGTTACCTGCAGGAACTGGATGTGATCTTGTGTGTGTGAAAGCTGCTCCAGCTCAGCGTCTCTCCTCCTCAGATCATTGATCTCCTGCTCCAGTCGCTCCAGTCGTCCTTCAGCTCGACTCACTGCAGTCTTTTCCTGAACTCTGATCCGCTGTGTCGCCTCAGAGCGGCTTCTCTCAATGGAGCGGATGAGCTCAGTGAAGATCCTCTCACTGTCCTCCACTGCTGTGTGTGCAGAGCGCTGTTACACACACATCACAATCACACAGTGAGTTCAGTGAGTCCAAACTGAGACGTCTCACACTTCTCTTCTTCTCCAGACTCACCTTATGAGACTCCACAGCCTCTCTCAGCTGATGAAGATCTTTCTGTCTCTGCTGGATTCTCTGACGGATCTTCATCTGCGTCTCCTTCAGCTGTTTCTGGAGGACAAACCAATAACAGCAAATGACACATAAAACTACTATCACACAATAAGGGTTAAAGATCTAGCATGGCAAGTACACCAGTGAATGACATCATATTTGATTTGGGCTCCACATACATGAGTTTATCAATGATTTTATTTTATTTGTGAATAAAAATGTGGCTCTTTTAAATGTAGCATATTTTAAAGACTGCACTTATTTTGGAAATTATATACTTTAAAAGAATATAATTGTGAAATAAGTGTGAACTGAGTGTAATGTTTTCAGACACGTAATTGCATGTTAATTGCTATTAAATGAAAATCTATTATAGTTTAAATGCAAATATAAAGCAATTAACTTAAGAACTTAAGAGTGACTTTTTGACCCACTTAAGTAAGATTTAGTATATAATGTAATTTCATAATTCTATTGAGTTAAATTGAAATATTAAATATTATTAAAATGTACTTTAAAGTAAAACTTTTAATTATACATTATAAAAAAGTGTACTTTATAAAGTGTACTTATGAAACAGTCATGAAAGTTGACTCTCTTTAAGTGCACTTAAGTGGCCTTTCATTTCATTAATATTATATTATCTGCAAGTACAGTTTTTTTATTTTATTTTTTATATACTTTTAATTTGAAGTACACTACAAGTGCATGTCAATACACTTAAGCGTACTTCTTTCTTTAACCACTAGTTGTTTAGATTACTTTTATGCTTTTTCTCCTTTTTGGAGCTTGACACTTTTTTACTCCAAAATGTCATATTTACAATCAAAAGAAGAAACTCAGTCAAGCCGGTTTGGAACAACATGAGTAAATGAGTGAGTAAATAAAGACACTTTCATTTCTGTGTGATCAATCCCTCTCAGTTCATACCTGTTTCTCTGTCCTCTGTGCTGCAGTTGATACAGTGTTGTGGTTTTTATGTTCACTCTCCTTACACCACACACAGATGCACTGTTGATCAGTGATACAGAACATTTCTAGCTCTTTATCATGTTTACGGCAGATCATGTCCTGCAGTCGTCCAGTGGCATCAATCACTTTGTGTGGTTTACGAGAGGGAAATTCCTCATGACGTCAAAATGAGTTTGACAGTAAGATTCCTGACACACCAGACAGGACTTGACGGCTTTGTATTTTCTTCCAGTACAGACGTCACACTCCAAGTCTCCAGTTCCAGCGTAACAGTCAGCAGGAAGTTTAGTCTTCTTCAGTTTCTCCACCAGTTCAGCCAGAATGGTGTTTTTAGCTAAAGCAGGTCTTGGACTGAAGGTCTGTCTGCACTGAGGGCAGCTGTAGACTCTCTTCTCATCCTCCTGATCCCAGCAGTCTGTAATACAGATCTTACAGTAACTGTGTCCACAGTGGATAGTCACTGGATCCTTCAGGAGATCCAGACACACTGGACACGTAACTCATCCTGAGAAAATCTGGCTTCTGCCATTTTACTGCATGAATACAGAGAGACACAAACACACAACAGCTCAACAATACTTCAGTTTCTGTTTCTCTGAACTGAGGAGTTGAAATAGTTTCCTGCTTCTGTGTTTGAGTGACGTGTGTAAAACAGGAGTGTCTGTAAAGCAGCTTCCTCATTCCTGGTGAAGGAGAGTCACTTTACTGCTGTGTTTATGTGCCCTAGTGGAGTCGAAAACATTGTAAGTAAACGAGTTCCAAGCACATGAATAAATCAATGCCTTAAAATCTGTGTTATACAGTAGGGAGAGTGGGGTAAGTTGTCACACTGTTCATAACTCCAACACTAGAGGCTCTATCTCAAAAATCAAATAGCCACTTTGTGTGACTTCTTCTTCTATAGTCAACAACTTCCTGTTCACATGTGGTCAAGATCACTCTAATCTGAGGTTAGCACAATTTTCTTATTTTTCTGCTTAAAAAGTAAAACATTGAATATAGCCTGTTTTCATGCAATAAACCCTTTAAAATGTGATTTTAAGCTCGTTTTTATTATTATTAATGTTATTATTATTATTAATAATAATATTAATTTTGCATTCAGCTGCCAGACACAAATATAATTAAATTGTAATTACAATATTTGATGATTTTATATATATATATATTTTTTATTGCATCCTGATATTGATCCATTATAGAAGAATGATTGGATGAGGGATGGATTTATGGATATCTGTCTATACAGATGCACAAACAATATCAAACTATACAGATAAAATAGTACTGAATTATGTGTGTTACACACAAGTGTTACAACTAACCCTCTGTCTTACAATGAACCTCGCACATGGGGTAAGTTGTAACCTTTGCACTTCTGTCACTTTCAGTGCAACTGTATGTAAATGGTGGGTCCTAGAAAAAAAACTTTAAGTGTTCGTTTGTAGCAGAGATGTGTATGTTGCTTGTGTAAAAAAAATATTAATCAAACTTAATTTTTTTTTTATATAAATGTGTTAGGTTGTGCCCCGCTCTCCCCTATGTATGATATAAATGTGTTGGTTGTGCCCCGCTCTCCCCTATGTATGTTGCTTGTTTTTAGTAGTTTATTAATTTTAGCAAAATATAAAAAATGGCCCATTCTTTTCTTAAGAGGTAAACCTCCAGTATCTTTTCTCAGTCCCAAGAACTTCTATGTACCATAAACGTAGGTGTCTAAATGTAAAATAAATAAATACATAAAAATAGCTTTAAAAAACATCTGATCTAACTTTTTATATTCATATCTAGTTGGTAGAAATATATATAAAAAAAAAAGATTCGCATGCGTTTTTTCGTATTCGTGATTCGGTGGTTTTGAAATGTCAAAACACCATTCAAAATGCTTGCTACGGATGCGAAAAACGCAGAAAATCGAACCTGATTCGAATTTATGACGGGCGAAAGTTTCGGAGGAAGTGTGCAACCGTGATTGACATAACGTGAGTTTGTATTTATTTTTTAATGTGCGAAAATTTCGGATGTGAATTTTGGACTCAGTGTGCCTTTAGACAGAAAGATTCTCATCTTTGACTATTTTGAGGATTTAGGATTTTTTATTTTTTTATACTTTTTACAAAGAACTACGACTGGAAATGTATAACTGTTCCAAAAAAGTATTGTCCAGACCTGCAAAATGTATCTGGCCCGCCTCTGGGCCTCATCCTTGCTTCATTCTGGCCCAGTTCTGGCTGAATCCCCGACCCAAACTGGCACAAAACACTGAAATCTGACCCAGATGTGGCCCACACCCTGTAAAATGACTCTTATTTATTGATATGGCCCAGGTCTGGCCCAGATCTGGCTGAGAGTCGGCTGGGTCCCCGGGGACAGATGTGGCCCAGAAACTGGCAGTCAAACGATTGAGGGTTTTTATTATAAAATTAACAATTTAATATAAACATGTATTAACAATGAACACTATGATTTTTACATTTATTAACAACACACTCTTTAAACCACAAAATAACAAGTAAATGGTATTGACTGTATATGATTAAAAGAAAAACATCATTCTCTTTCACACACATAAAGTATCTTTCATCTCTTTAACACTAAATAATTTCCTTTTGCAAATGTCGTCACCTTTAAATACAGGTGGAGGACTGGTCTGGTTCTCGTGGATCTGATCCGATGACTGTGCCGAGGACTGTTGTGTCTTGTGTCGGCCTCTCGATCTGCTGCCAGTTCATGATCCCTCGATCTCCATTTCAGCAGCATTAGCTGTCAGGGTTTCTCTGAACTGCATCTTTTAAATCAAGGAATACATATTTCGAGGTCATTATTAAATCTGAAGCATTAGTTTAAGTGCATAGGTTTGATAAATGTTGTTGCCCGAGTTTACACAGCAGTTTAAAATATCGATAACACTTTACAATAAGGTCTGATTTGTTAACATTAGTTAATGTTTTAACTAACATTAACAATGTTTTATTACAGTATTTATTCATCTTTGTTAACATTAGTTTATAAAAATACAAATGTTCATCATGTGTTCTTGTTAGTTCACAGTGCATTAACTAATGTAAAAAATACAACCTTTGATTTTAATAATATATTAGTGAATGTCAAAGTGAAAATTAACTAAGATTTATAAATTATGAAGTATTCTGCATTCTAAGTCTGTTAACTAATGTTGTTAACTAATATTAACAAATGAAACCTTATTGAAAAGCATTACCAAGACTGTAAAAGTTTTGGTATCAGATTCCAAACAGTGCGTTCAGAGAAACTTCAGTTCATGTTCGCTTATAATCATAGTAACATCGCCACTGCAGTAAAATGTGAAGTACTACCATTTTAATCACATTATAGTGATATTATTCGCTTTAATATTTTTCTCTCACTCTAAAGTCCATCTGCTCTAAAGCAGATTACGTAACATTCAAGAACACAAGACGTGCCAAAGACACTGAATTAATAAGCTGCACTTATCTATAACGCTTTCCCAAGGCGGATGTACGGTACAGCAGGTCGAGCAAAAGACAAAGAATTAATAAGCTGCACTTATCTATAACGCTTTCCCAAGGCGGATGTACGGTACAGCAGGTCGAGCAAAAGACAAAAATTAATAAGCTGCACTTATCTATAACGCTTCTCTGTTTCAGAGCTCCCCACAGGAGTGTTGCAACTAAATAAATCTTATT
The DNA here is from genome assembly GCA_900092035.1 of Leuciscus waleckii. Classification (NCBI taxonomy): domain Eukaryota; kingdom Metazoa; phylum Chordata; class Actinopteri; order Cypriniformes; family Leuciscidae; genus Leuciscus; species Leuciscus waleckii. The sequence goes on from FLSR01004872.1 coordinate 1,619,008, forward strand.
TTAAATTCCAGATTGTACATAGACCCAGGGACGGTTCTAGGGTGAGTGGATATCCGGGGCTTAGCCCAGAGAAATCCATGTATGTGTCAGGATACAAGGGATAAACTTTAAATAAAATGTTTTTAAACAAGGTAAATCTTCTTCTCATCATAACAGCTCTCTTTTTGATTTTGGCTGCTGGGGAACATGTCAGTATTTAGCATCTTGAACACACTAAATAACTATGTCAGGAATTACTTCTTTCTCGTTCCTTCTGTTCAAGAAGTTTTTTGCCACCAGGAGCTCCTCTGACTGCAACTCTATTTTATAATGTATGGCAATAATCTTGAGAGAGTCTTCATCAAGAAAGCTGTCTGATGCTGGATGGCAGGCTTGAATGCCCTTCATAAGATCTCCTCCTACTCCTGAGAAACGGTTGTCAATCTCTCGCATCATTCGGTCAAGGCAAGGGAAGTACAATGTACACATGTGGTCATGTGAAGAACTGATTTCTGAGGTTGTCCTACATGCTGTTTCCACCACATAATCATCAAGCTTCTTCTGTTTCCGTCTAAAACCTGCGGAAGGTTCTGGAATGTTATTTACCTCACACAAGACCTTTGTTTTGAACATAACTCTGTATCTCTCTGAGCTGTGCGTTGTTCTTTAAGAGAGTCGCTGTTTTGTATTGAACTGCTTGTCCCAGGTCTACGGTTTCCCCTCTGCAGGAATTTATGGAGGCCTTCAGTGATGGATAGAAGTCTATGAAACATCATGTAGACAGTGTTAAAGTTGCTGAGTTTGGACCGGAGACCTACAGCCATTGGTGTTGTAATTTTGTCAAGACATTGCAGCATAGCACAGAAATGGTCAATTACAGCTGTCACAGACTTCACCTGACATGCCCAACGTGTTGTTGACAGCTGTACCAGCTCAGATGATTGTAGTCCAAGCTGTTTTTGACATCAGTAAACTTTTGGTGATTAACTAGAGATGCACTGAAAAATGAATAAAGGCTCTCCAGTAAATCAAAAAAGTTGGTGGCTTCTGGTATTGCCTTGCATGCATGGCACAGCACAAGATTTAATTCATGTGCATAACAGTGAAGGTACACTGCTTCTGGATGATGTTCTCTGAAACGGGCCTGTACGCCCCTCACAGCTCCTCTCACGACTGCAGCTCCGTCATATGCTTGTGCAACACACAGAAGATGGTCAATTTAATGTGATTTCAATGTTTGCTCTATTGCACCAGTGATGGATTGTGCATCAAAACCAGACAGTTTGCTGAAACCAAGCACATTTTCCTTGATTCTGCCCTCAGACGTAACGTAACGCACACATACTGCCAGTTGTTCAGAGTGCCTGTCCCGTGCCTCATCTGTCATCAGAGCATATATCTTTGAATTTCTCATTTATTTTATGATGCTTTCTGTGACCTCTTCTGAAATACATGCAATCATTTCATTTAGCGATGAGTGAGACGGGTAGGGAGCATGGGATGGAGTGTTGTACTGCTGTAGAAATGGGTCAAACTGTGTGAGAAGTTTCATGCACTCAAGGACGTTTCCCTGATTTTGACTCTGGCTCTGTTCATCATGTCCACGGACTGCAATCCCCTGCTTCCCCAGGAATGACGTCACAGAACAACACGATGGAGGTATTCACGTCTCTCAGTTATTTCTCCTACACTGGCTCTATGAAGCTGTTCTGTAATATCTCCATGTGTTTGAGTTGTTTTGTAGCTCTTCCAGCATGTCATGGAAGCCTTACGAAGGCTACTTTGTTCATGCTCTCTGAATGATTCTAAAGCTCTTTTCCAGTTGGAGAAACCTGCACTTGTTAATGTGTCTTTGCTGTTTCGGATATGATGCTTCCCAAAGAGACGACAAGAAAAGCAGAATGCAGAATTTCTGGATACGGAATCCTCAAGCCACTGAAATTCATCTGGCCAAAGTCTTATTAAAAGCTCTCTGCTGTGTTACGATTGGGTAAAGGGAAACTGCTGGAGCTTCACGTGTTTTGGGCCAGTGTTCCTAGATCATCCCTTTCACCTTCTAAAGCCTCTTCTTTCCTTGCTGACTCATCTGAGACATGGTCAAATAGCAAGCTCAGCTCTATTATTGTTTTAATAAATACCCTTCACTTAACAACATGATTTTTGTGAGAATAGATTAAAAAAGGTGAATAAAGAATCTCTATAATAACAAAAAAAATCTTCACCCATTCTTTATGCATATATTACATTTTATAGGCTACCTTATTCACTTTATACACTCACATACATAATACACACACACAAACACTTATAATTATAAACGCAGGGCTCTATACACTTATATTTTTGAAGGAGCACTTGTACATGCATTTACACAGCACTTACAAATTGCATAAATAATCTTATGAGGCTAATGTATCAAATATAAAATTTGGAATACAGAAATATGAAATTATGAAAAAATTTGAATGGAACTTTGCCACTAGGTGGCGGCAAGCCACTGCCTTAATGAGTGAGTCGGTCAGTCATTTATTCAGTCGATTCATTCGAAACAGACGATTCATTCAGAAAAGAAAAAACTGTTTTTATGAATGGGTCAGTGAATCATTTACTCAAGCAAATTCATTCAGTAAACACCGCTGTGTGCTGCTGCAGAACACAACAACATCTTTGTTTGGAACCATTTTCGTTAGCAACATATTTATTTTTTATTGAATTGTGTCCCTGACACGAAAAGTCTGCCACAGACCATACTAACCAAACATATAACCACTCTAAATACGTACGTGTGTGTGTGTGTGTGTGTGTGTGTGTGTGTGTGTGTGTGTGTGTGTGTGTGTGTGTGTGTGTGTGTGTTTTTGATAGCCATAGCTAGCCGCTGTAGTTGTTTAGCATACAGGGATGTGGGGTGCAGCTGGGACTCCCCAGTCAGCTTACTTGCCCATTTTACAATTTGGTTTAGGCGATTCTTGTGCTTGACTGAGACACAACCAAACCATGCCACTATAGGAGAAAGATATGGTGGTTTCAATAAAAGCATGATAGAATAATGTCATCATACTCTTGTCTATATTGAAATGGTATAATTTTCTCAAACAGTATAGACGCTGTTGTCCTTTTTTACAGACAGCCGCACAATTCTCCTGGAAATTTAATTTAGAGTCAATAATTGTCCCTAGGTATCTATAGGAGTGTACTTGATCCACTAGTTGACCATTTATAGTTATAGCCTCATATCCTGGAGTTTTTCCAAAATCAATGTACATATCCTTAGTTTTGGATATGTTCAATTGAAGGTGCGACTCCTCGCACCATTGGACAAAGTCTTCAATTATTGGACCATGGCCTCTATCATTTTTATGGAGCAGACTCAATATAACGGAGTCGTCCGCATATTTAATAATGGTCCTATTTACATATTTGCTCTGATACATGTTTGTATATAGAATGAACAGAAGGGGTGAAAGTACACACCCCTGTGGTGAACCTGTAGAAGAGCAAAGCTGACCAGACAGAGCTCCATTCACCTTTACTCTCTGTGTCCTGTTTGTTAAAAAATCCAGAATCCCACCAACAAGATTAGGACAAAAATCATATTGCTCAATAAGACGGTTGGCTAAAATATACGGTTGAATTGTATTAAAAGCATATGAAAAATCAATAAAAAGAATTTGTGCATGGGACCCACTCCCTCAAGATGTTTGAGGAGCAAATGAAGCAGAGTGAGAGTGGCATCTTCTACACCCCTGCGTGGCATGTAGGCAAATTGCATGGGATCCAATGCATGTTCAGTTATCTTTAAAATATGTGGCCTTATCAATTTTTCAAAATGTTTCATTAAAATTGAAGTGAGAGCGACAGGTCTAAAATCACTGAGAGTTTTAGAACTACTACATTTTGGAACTGGGACCACTACCGCATCCTTCCAAATTTTTGGTACATGTTGCGTCTGCAGAGATTTATTAAAAATATATTGGAATATGTGACTCAGCTCTCTTGTACATGTTTTGATCACACTCCCACAAATGTTACAGGTCCATGACTTTTATTGATCTTTGTCCTACTAAAGACATTTTCAACATCTTTATATGTGATGTTGAAATATTGATTATCTTTGAGTTTGTGTTGGAGTCCTTGGACCTCCTGGCTAAAATCAGACTTGTCAAAACGTGTATAAAAAGAGTTTAAAGCATTGGCAAGCTCCGCTTCAGATCCAAAACCCTCTGGAAAGATATGGCTACTATTACTATGCTTCTGGGTACCTGCTATCGTTTTCATACAGGACCAAGCAGAGCCAAGGTTATTTTCAGCTAGACTTTTTTCAAGTTTAGACTTATATCTTTGTTTTGCTTTATATATCTCACCTTTAAGCTCTTTAGTGGCTACATGTAGATCCGAGGCAGTTCCCTGCTTATGAGCATGTCTTGTTTTTTTCTGTATACTATCGTTTATAGACCTATTCACCCATGGTTTATTATTAGGGTATATCTTTACTTGTTTGCAGGGTATAATCATATCTCAACAAAAGACCGCATATGAACAAACAGCATCAGTCATTTCATCTAAGTCCTTGCAGGATTCTTTAAAAATATCCCAGTCTGTGCAATCGTAACACTCCTGGAGGCACATAACTGATTCCTCAGTCCATTCTTGTACTGCCTTGGTTTGTACTTTTTCCCTTCTCAGGACAGTACGATAAGTGGGGAGGAGTGTATATAGTTATGGTCTGCGGAGCCCAGTGGGGGGAGTGGCATCGATTTATAAGCGTCCTTTATTGTGCCATAGCAAAGATCCAGTGTCTTTCCTCGCCTGGTAGCACAGGTGAAATACTGGTAAAAATCTCTCAAAGTCTTTTTCAGGGTGACATGGTTAAAGTCGCCTAGGATAAAGTTTGGCGCGTCTGTCAAGCTGTACTGGGCGCCCAACACCCCAAGGTCCCATACCCTGAACAATCTGAGGAGTCTCTGGCACCAACACCATCAAATTGTCATCGTCTGCCCCTTCGTACTCTTGAGGGTCATCTTGAGCTTCTACAACACCAGTAGGCTGATTGCAGGAAAAACGTCTTTCCGGACACAAGCCTTCAACAGAGAACGATGCACTCGCCGTGCCTTGCCCAAATCTGAAACCGGCGCAATAGCATACACGGCACCTCCCTCCTCCGGCGACCGAGTCACCTGATAAGTCACTGAACTCCACAAGTCCTGGATCTTGTGGCGACCCCGCACTGCATGATCTCGTAAGTAGACTAACTGACCCTCTGACAAAGGTAGAGCCCGAACATGTTGGTCGTGCTGCCTCTTGCGACGGTCTGCCGCAGCTTTCAGCCGCTCACGTGCTCCCTCAAAGGCAACTTGCAACCGCCTACAATGTTCTATGACCCAGCTGTGTACGTTTCCGACAACCGGTTCAGGCACTCTACCAAGCAAAAAGTCTTTTTCAGGGTGACATGGTTAAAGTCGCCTAGGATAAAGTTTGGCGCGTCTGGGGAGAGTGACTGTAGTTTCTGCACTACGTCAGAAATCACAGTGCAAGCGGTGGTGGCATTTGCCCTCGGGTGTATATACACGACTGTTAAGAAAATTTGTGGAAACTCCCAAAATGGTCGTAATGACACAGACACAGTTCGATATCGGGCAGGGCATATTTTTTCTCTAACTGTCACAGAGGTACAATACCGTCCATTAAAGTACACACATACCCCTCCACCCAGAGTCTTTCCCGTTGCACTGCCTCCCGGTCCATCCGAACAGGTGATCCAAAGCCGGCAATCCACAGGTCTCGGTCTTGATCCCGGTTGGACAACCAGGTCTCCGTGAAGGCCAGGGCGCAGCATTCCCTGAAATACTTCTGTAGCTGGACATTTCCCTGGAGTTCATCCACCTTGTTCCTAAGGGTGGATGAACATTCCCCATTATCATCGTGGGCAGGGGGATCCGTCTCATTCCCTGCTTTCTCAGGCGTAGTCTGACGCCTCCGCGTTTTCCCCGCTTCCTCTTTTTTCTCTGCCATGTCGAGGATCCGGACCTATAATCCGTTCGTATACAGTCTGGTAAGTGTGAGGTTATATCTGATCACTGGCAGGTTCCCAGAGCTAAGATGAAGCGATTGGTCTCTACTGTACTGTGTTCTTCCTTGGGTAGCTGCCTGCTTTGAATCCTGGGCAAACATGATAGAATCCATGTCACAACCAGGTAGAAAAGTTCCATTTTTAGGTTTACACCTTCAGTTGGAGAATAGCTGCTCGGTAGGAAGTCTCAGACAAACTTTGTTGGAAGATATGAATTGACTGACTAAATTTGAGCAAACAAAATGGAATATAACTAAATATCATATCATTAGCCAAGATAACAGTGCACTGGATACAGCTCAGCAGCTTTTCTAATAAAAAAATTCACAATCATCCTAAAAAGAGACTGCAGGCCTTCTCATCAACACTAGCTCTGCGGGTATTCTGACGTTACGTAAGTATCATCGCATACTGTACATGTAGATATATATAAAAAAAATTTATAAAATAAAATTATCTTAACAATTACAACATCAAACAACACTAGAACAACAAATGAATTAAATTACTTACCCGTTTTTTTCAGCTGAATGATTCCTCTAGTCTAGAAAACGATGGTGTGCGTCTGCAGGATCTTCCTCAGGATTTAAATGAACCAAAACCTTTTTTTCCGGCGGCTGAGTTCCTTAATTCTAGTAGTGGCCCGCTTGTGACTAAACGAACTCGGGCCGAAAGCATTAGTCCTGGGTAGCTAATAATGTATTGCAAGAAACCATATTTCAATGTATTGTTTTATCAATTATTTGTCCCACCTCAACCAGAGTGTGGAGCAAGCACTAATATATCCTTTTGGAACTGGGCTTTATTTCTATTATTTATTTATGTTAAATAAATAATTTTAAACATCTTTTGATGTCTTATTGTATGCCTGATTTGCTGATGATTAAAACTTTTGACAGATATCAAGAGCACTAATGAACAGCTAAACGCACCGCTGTCAAACACATCTTATGATACTTTTGAGACAAATGAACAACAAGCACACCCGTAACAAAATCTTTCAATTGAGAGGAAACACAATGAGGGTTATGCAAACCCAATCTAATATGTTCTGGCACTAATATTGTCTGTTCTGGGCCACTGCTGCAACATTACATCCAATAGAACATCAGATCTCAGAAAGGATCTAATCCTTGTAGTTTTCCCCTCTGTCCACATCCCCTGTATTTCACAGTCTTTGTAGAGAGAATTGCATTGAATGCAACAGGAGATTAGATACGGAGATCTGTAGGGCCTTCGATGCTCCTCTGAAAATATGTTCCAGTTTACCACTCCTGATGACAAAAGAAGAGAAGCGTTCATGTGTAAAATATGTTCAGATTTTTATTTTATTTTAATACTAAATGTTCTGGTAGCAGTGTTTCCTCAGTATTCACTTTAGTAGTGGTGTGCCGCCACAGCAAGAAAATGTAAAATTAAAAGAAACACTTATTGTCTAAAACAAAGCATTAGTCTATTGTACAAGTAATTATTATATTATGATGATTAAAATAATATTAGCACTAGAACCTGGACTTGATTGAATCATAACTTAGGCCCAAACATGGACAGATAAAGGACAAATGAGGAATCGCCACTCAAAAGCTCCACAGCTGCACAAAAATCAAAGAGGAAACTGTCGTAAACTGGTATAGAAAACACTAAATTAGACGACATCTATGCATTTACATCTATTAGGTGACATCTAACCCATGCATTTACATTTAATAATGGTGTAGCGGGTGACACGAGGGCAGTAAGATGGGGTTTCTTAAAGAATTATAATTAATAAGATTGTATCATTCACACTCCGACTACGCCACTCTGGGAATTTCACCCAAAGAATGAGAATAGACCCCAACAAAAGGCACACACAGGTTCGGATCACCTAATAGAGTCAGAGCCATGGGTCATCGTACAAAAATAGCTTTTATTGACAATTCTTAAAATGTATTTCACAGTCTTTGTAGAGAGAATTGCATTGAATGCAACAGGAGATTAGATACGGAGATCTGTAGGGCCTTCGATGCTCCTCTGAAAATGTGTTCCAGTTTACCACTCCTGATGACAAAAGAGAGAAGCGCAGTGTTTCCTCAGTATTCATTTTAGTAGTGGTGTGCCGCCACAGCAAGAAAATGTGAAATTAAAAGAAACACTTATTGTCTAAAACAAAGCATTAGTCTATTGTAGAAGTAATTATTATATTATGATGATTCAAATAATATTAGCACTAGAACCTGGACTTGAATCATAACTTAGGCCCAAACATGGACAGATAAAGGACAAATGAGGAATCACTCAAAAGCTCCACAGCTGCACAAAAATCAGAGAGGAAACAGTCGTAAACTGGTATAGAAAACACTAAATTAGGCAACATCTATGCATTTACATCTATTAGGTGGCATCTAACCCATGCATTTACATCTATTAGGTGACATCTAACCCGTGCATTTACATTTTAATAATGGCAAGTGATCACTCCCGGGGCGATCTACTACTGTGAGTGCATCTCTCCATCATAAAGAGCATCTCTCCATCATAAAGAGCATCTATCCATCATAAAAGTGCATCTCTCCATCATAAAAGTGCATCTCTCCATCATAAAAGTGCATCTGTCCATCATAAAAGTGCATCTATCCATCATAAAAGTGCATCTCTCCATCATAAAAGTGCATCTATCCATCATAAAAGTGCATCTATCATCATAAAAGTGCATCTATCCATCATAAAAGTGCAAATATCTCCCTTTGCTTTGAACTTTGAGCGTTGTAACTTTGCAGATGTTGTTTATGCTCAAACAGGAACATTACACACTAACTAAAGTTAGAAAAGTGAAATCACACTCAACCACCCCTTTAAAAAAATGAAAAAGATGAAATTTTAGTCTTCAAGGACCAAAACAGGACAGCACTGCGGCCGTAAATGAACACGGAGCACCCCGACTGGAATGCAGTTATAGCCCTTTACAGACCTATAAACAGGGCCCTATAAACAACATAAGATTGTTACTCTGCTAGATAAATTCTCGAACTTAATGCATGCACTTAAACTAATACATACCGATCGTCGAGGAAATGAAACGTAGCTTTCTCTGGAGGGGAACTCAGGTTCTCACAACTGAGAAAGGGTATGGATATTAGGACACACTTAAATACAAACTAGCACTTCAAAAACACGTATTTCCTACAACAGAGCACGATTAGCGAGAGATTAACAAACTCTCCCTACCTTCTCCAGCGTCCACATCCAGTACACGCATCCAGCACACGCAAATAGCAATCGTAACGAGCTTGTGCAACGGAAGACAGAAGCACACTCTCCAAAGCAAAACGGTGTCTCTAAAAAGTACATTAAAAGAACACTTCGCATAACTAAATACACTTCATGAGCTAAAAACAACTAGCAGCGCATTCTCCTTACCGGCTCGGGTGTTCGCATCCGGTTTCCAGGAAGCAGTGACGGAAGCGCGTTAACAACGCAGCGATTCAAAACGTGACGCCTGACAAGCGGTAAATGCGTTGCGGTTTTAAAGTCCAGGAGCACAGATGATAGGCTAGAATGGCCATCAATAACAATGTGATGAAAAAACAGGAACGCCCTTCCTGCCACATTAGCAACACTGAATAAAAGATCGCTCATCCGGGTATTTAAGGTAGGCGCTTCTTTCACATCTCTCATATCACATTAATACGCTCTCTCTAGTTTCATTTAAATGCAACTGCTATAATCCTGCACCTCAGTTATCAACTGTATTTACTGTAAAATGAAACTGGAGGACTTCAGTATTAAATAGTTTTTTTTCGAATATTACCTTTCATGCAGTGTGCAATGTCCTGTTTGTGAAAGCAAGCGGTCTGCAAAGTTGTAAAGCTCAAAGTGCAGGACAAATAAAAGTTATTTTCTCCCAAAAGAAAAAAAAGAACGACTCTGAACTGCAGAAACGAGTCATCGGCAATCCCAGTCTGACCTCAGTGACATTCATAGTCAAAATTAATTAAATTACAGTATATTACTGTTGTTAATTGCTTTTTAAACTGTGGAAAAAACTGTGACGTTTAATGAAGACAGAGATGCAACTGCAAGAAAACCAGATTTATGAATGAACACGTAGAAAGTGGTAGAAAGCACACAGTCCAATGCAGGGCCGGCGCGTCCATATAGGCGAACTAGGCAATTGCCTAGAGAGGCACTTTTGTAAGGGCGGCAAAATGTGTGCCAATCGGGAATGAACAATTCACAAAATAGGCTATATGATTTGCTGAGCTGCCGCTGCCCCGCCCCGCCCCCTGCTCTCACGAGTCATAAGTGAGTGATGGGAAGTTCAGATCATTTTACTGACTCTCTTTTACGATCTCGTTCATCAAAATGAACGAATCTTTATTTGAGTCATTTCGTTAATTTAAGTGGCTTTAAATGTTATACTTCTAACAGCCAAATTCCTCGATCACATCCACCTACGCATATATACAGTATAGTGTATATGTATTTGCTTCCTCTTGGCCTACTAAAGTGTTCCTGCAGGAGTATTCTCTGGCTAGAGCGCAGAATAACAGCGGAGTTTGTATGGACAGAATGCATGCCTGAGCTTGTGTTTTGGGTTAAGCTGCGTTGCTTTGACATTGTGGAAAATATAATAATAGAAGCGAAATGTATTAACCTTTTTACCCGATATTATCAATCTAAATTAATCTCGTTAACTTAATTTCGTTTTTTCTTTATTTAAATTTCGTTTTTTCTTTATTTAAATTTTGTTTTTTCTTTATTTAAATTTTGTTTTTTCTTTATTTAAATTTTGTTTTTCATTATTTAAATCTACCCTTTACTGTGTCAGTAATTTGTTAGTCAGAAAAATATTAGACTACCTTAAAAGTATTGCTTAAGTTAACAGAGCTGTGTGTGTGCGTTTAATACAACACATGAACAAATGCAACACAATTCAATATTCACATTATTTAATATTTATTCATCACGTCATAGTTGTAGTTTAATGTGTTAATTTAGATAGTATATAAATACAGAGATACTGCAATACTTACAGTTTCAAGAAGGTTTATTTGATAATAGCCTATTCCACTGTACATAAGCTATGTTTGTAATTTCTGTTTTCCGTGATGTGAAAAACCAGTTCTACATTAGTGTTTTCTCCTTACAAACCTTAATATCAGTTGTGTTACATCTGTGCATTTCTGAATGTATCTATTTTACTATAATATAACATAATATCTTACAAATTGTACTAAATTTATTTAATGTAGTTACATTTATTTTTTAACATAATAACGAAGAGGTCTTGAATGTTGAGGATGAAAGTTGGAGAATGAAAACATGAATAAACGATCAAAAAGAACAAACCATGAGAGTTTATGACATCTGTGATGCTGCTGTTGAGAATGTATTTCATCATTATTTTGTGTCTTCATTTACATTGTGTCCTTGTCTACACGCATTGATCTGAGTTATAAAACCCTCTGTAAGTCCTTCGTCAGGGTCGTGACCTATGACACTCTTAAGATCAGACTCTCCTGAACATCGATATAAGCTACAACTGGATGAATGTGCCAGCAGTTCACACTGAGGGTGAGTTGAACATCTGTATCTTTACAGGGTCTGAAATCTTCACAGAGGAACATTTTTTATTGCTCAGGAGATGTAGTGAAGTCTCAGTGCAGGTTCATTGAAGTATCAACATCATCTCGGATGTTTCTCCTAAAACACTTTAGGTGAAATAAATTAAACACAACCGACTAAATTTAGATCTATAAAATGAATGTAGATAACGGCTCAGATCATTTGGTCTTGTAATAATTTAATGAGAAATGTTTGAGATCTCTTCTGAAACTCTCCAGGAGACACAATAGATTATTGGGGGGGAGGTTATTATTCACGTATTCCTATGAGATCAGTTTCATGTTTGCAATTTAATAATGTTACCTAATTTTGTTTCTTTATGATACAAAATTACCACGAGTGTTTAGATGAGAGATTCCTCTCCAATTTACTGCCTATTTATTTTTTTAGTTTGCAGCTGCATGTCACATTCATAGTGACCAGCAGAGGTCGCACTAACCAAATGTACAGGAACACTAATAGATCATTACAAATGCGGTGCATCGATACATACATGACAGAAAAACATTTAACATAGTTTTACCATCTTTATGTGGTATATATCTCAATGAGCTCTATAACAGCAGGAGAGATCTGTCCATTAGCATTCCCATTCATCTCAAGGGGTTTCTCAGCTGGTGGATAAACACAACCTGAGACGATTTCATTGACCAACAATTTCAACTGAAATGTCTGTCTAACCCTTTTAATGAAGTAATATGGATAGTAAATCCATATAATGACCTATATTATGACGGGCTCCCATAATATATGATCCGTGTTTGAACATTGAGTCAGCTTATTTGATCATAATGGGAGTTTTTGCGAGACAAAGTCATAGACTGCTTCAGTGATGGGAACGTTCTTTACTCTCTTTCTATACATAATTTATTTCCAATTTGAATAACAGTTTTTGTCATGCTACTAAGTGAATCAGTGTGAAGTCTTGATTTACTAATGCTTAAAACAGCAATAAACTAATTCATAAATGGTTCTCAGCCTGTTTTGTCTGTGTATAGTGTGCTGTTTCCCACACACAAAAATATTTGTAATGCATTATATTAATCCACATTAATAGGCATGAGAACAATATCAAGGGCAATAATGATTTTTGTCATAATCTTGTGGCCCAAAACTGTAATGATGTGTATAACATGCTTGCTCTGACCCACCTCTGTCCTATTAAAGACAGCTTTAATAGGACAGAAAAAGTGGCATCAGAGAAACCTTAAACTTTTTGTCATGATAGTGCTTTTTCATAATTTATTCATAATTCATATACTTTATTTAAAATTACATTAATTTGTTATTGTGTAAATACGTTTATGCCACATTTGAGCAGCATTAAACAGCATTAAACAAATATATTTGACTGTGTCTGTGTGTGTGTGTGTGTGTGTGTGTTTGTAGATTATCTGGCTGTATGGTGACAGAGGAAGGCTGTTGTTTTCTGGCTTCAGCTCTGAGGTCAAACCCCTCACACCTGAGAGAGCTGGATCTGAGCTACAATCACCCAGGACAATCATTGTCAAGCTGGTCTCTGATCCAAACTCAGACTGGAAAAACTCAAGTATGTTCAACACTAACAATCATCCCGTCATGTGTGTTTGGACATGTGTGCGTTATAAAGTCATTGAAAACTCTGTATATTGATCCCTGCATACAGCACATTTATACACAAACATACTGCAGAGTAAAATAAGGACGTGTCTTGAACTCTTTGACTGAAGATGATCTTGATTCAGATCAACAGCTGATTGTGACTCATAACAGCAGTATCTGAGAAACACACTCATGTCTCTGATCCCAAAACATCAATTCAAAGGTTGTTGCTGCTCTGGAAAGTAAATTATCATTGCTGTCAAGAAATGAAGCAAAAACAGATCCAATATACAGATAGTGTTGCTTTCGTCAACGAAAATTATGACTAAATATCGTCGTCAACGAACCTTTATCACGTGACGAAAACGAGACGAGATGCAACGTAAATGCTGGTCATGTGACGATAACTATAATCAAATGTATAATGCAATATTGTTGACGTATAAAAACGAGACTAAACGTGTTTTACAAAATAAAAACTATGCTAAAATGCGAGACTAAATGTGGTTTACAAAATAAAAACTATGCTTAAATGTCTCTTCATTTTCGTTGACCAAAACGAGACGAGACCAAATGTTATGACGTTATTTCGTCTCGTTTAGTCGCGTTATTATTATTGTGCAGTATTTCTTAGCCTAGAAATCTAGACGCACCCTAGCGGCAGCAAAATTTATTTTGCCGCCAGTGTGGTCTAGCAACTCTCCGTTGACTTTCGAGCTTGAAAAACCAAACTCAGGTCAGGCCAATCACATCGTGTATAGAGTAGGCGGGGCAGGCTTAACATAATGACGACAGAGTTGCGACGGTTCCCTGCTACTTGAAAACAAAGAATGGCTGCTGCTGCTGGCGAACAGTGGTCTTTCGAATTGGCTTTGGCTGCGACTCTGGAGGACTTGGAGTTAAGCTTTTCTTTGAGAAAAAAACAAAGAACGGCACTTAAGTCATTTAAAAAAAAGTTTTGTTTGGAGTTTTGCCGACTGGATAGGCAAAAGTTGAATATACCAACTACCTTCTTCGTTGCTCTGATTGGTTGTAGCGCTATCCTATTGCGTGCAGAGGGATTTTGAGAAACAACCGTGTATCCCGCTAACATCTAGGTCTGGCTTGCCAGGCTAAGTATTTCTGTTTCCCGTGTCTCACTTCAGGGGCTGCATCAGGTCGCACTGTGCAGACGCAGGTGATGTCACTTCCTCAAGCCCCACTCGCGGCATTATTTAGAAGATGCAGCTGCGGTGATTTAGCGTAAACGACAACAAACAAAGTTAAGTCTGATGCCCGTTTCACACATACTCCGTGTGCATTGCGTATGCGGTGCAGGAGCAGCACGAGCTATAGTGCTTTCACATATGCTGCGTTTGCAGTGCGTAACTGATCCACGGCTGTACCACAAACACATACTCACTATTTTTATTTCAAATCCAGAAGTTATCAGCTACTTTTATTTTTAAAAAGTTTTGTCAGCATTGTGATTCTCTATGTACACATATACACTCTTTAATAGACGTAAGTCACGTTTAAACACAATTTAAACAACGTATTATTCAATGCATTACTTTTATATAGATTTATATATTAAGTTGCTCAAGCAAGTAGTAAAATATTTAACCATGTACTTATATTAAAATCGCAAACATTTTAAATAAAAACTTAAAATTGACATTTTTTGATTTAATACAATAAATATTGCATGCCACAAAGAACTTGTTTTTCAACCTGCATTACTAAAAAGAGACTAAAATACAATTTTCATTGACTAAAACTAGACTAAATGTCATCAGTTTTTGTTGACTAAAACTAGACGAAAATAGTCATGGATAATTCTGACTAAAATAAGACTAAATTGCTCAGACTTTTAGTCGACTGAAACTTGACTAGACTAAAAAGAGTATGAACGTGACTAAAACTAATAAAAACTAAAATGACAGAGACTAGACTAAAACTAAAATTAAAACAGGCCGCCAAAAACAAAACTGTATACAGACACAGAGATCCCAGTCTAAATGAGAGAAATTATTTTTGACCTCATGATCTGAAATAAAGCAGATTAGCTGAACAGCAAGAGTTTTCTGCTGTTAGTAGATGAATATCAGTTATTGATTAAAACATTTACACAAATGAAAGGATAATGACACAAATGATCAGTGAATGTAAAGGTGAGTCTGTAGCTCAAGGCTTGAGGATCTAATCTAATGATAAAGGCTGTGAATCAGGAACTACAGCCAATGCTGGACGACAAACAGAGGATCTCAAATGATCCTCATCAGAAGAGACATCGACCTGAGTTTGGAGATTTAGTTCACTATATTCCAGGTCTTCTTAAGATACACGATAATTTCGTGTGACGAACAGACCAACATTTAAGTCATTATTACATGTTCATTATGAGCTCAGTTCAGACTAACATGAGCACTGAGATGAGAGAATACTTTTCAATGTAATACCCAAATTAATTTTTTATATAAAATCATTATTATGTAAATTGACTGTGACATCTTGTTTTTATAGTCTGGATCATGGGGGAAGGTTCAGGACTACAAAAGGACTAAAGAAATGTAGGTCACACACACTTAAGCCGCGTTTCCACCGCAGGAACTTTCCCCAGGAACTAGGAACTTTGGGCTGGTACTCGATGTGTTTACACCGCAGGAACAAGGGTCTAAATGAAGTTCCGGGTAAATATTTCCCCCTCCAATAGTCCCTGCTCACGAGGTAGTACTTTTTCAAAGTTCAGGAACTTTCAGGGGTGGGACTTGTGCGCTGCACAAGCTGATTGGTTGTGTTCACGCCGCATTTTGGTTGGATGACTCCACGCAGCATTTATTTATTTTTAACCTCCCTTTTTAAAAAATCTATTGCGGTTCGTGGCGTGGCTTCATGCAGTAAGAGTTGTCTGTCTGCAAATATGGAATTTAACAAAAAAAACTGGTGGACTGGCGACGAGTTTCAGGCTTTATTAAGGGTATTTGTGGAAGAGGAAACTTTCTGCGCATTCGTCCCAGCCATCTCACGGTCAATGTCCGCAATAGCTGATAACATACAAATGTTATATCTAACGTTAGCATTACGAGCTTACTGAACACGCTTTATCAGTGCTCGTCTCTTTTCTGCCACAGCTTTTATTATTAAGTCATTATGTTTACACATTGTCATCTATTGCAAGGTTACGTTAGTAACAAACAACTATTTACAAGACTGTCACTATTTATATTGATAGACGGGGTTCAGGCTTTTAAGCGTATTTGCGAATGAGGAATTTTTTTTGCGCGTTCGTTCCAGGCATCTCACAATAACTGATAACATACGTTGTCTAATTGTATACGCATACGAGCTTTCTGAACACGCTTTAGTATCAGTGCTCGTCTATTTTGTTTTGTTAATTACCTCGTTAGTAAACCAATACATAACAGCAGTTGCGCGCAGTTTACCTTCCCGGTACTTTAGACCGCGGTGTAAACGCAGAAAGCAACCGGTCTGAGGCAAAAAAAAGTTCCTGGGAAAAAAGTTCCTGGTACAAATTGTTCCGGGTAATTTCGGTGGAAACGCGGCTTTAGTCTTAATCATTGTTTTGTTGCGTTCTAAATGTTAAAATCTCTCTTCTTGTGTTCCGATGCATGTGATCTCACCCTGGATTTAAACACGGCAAACACTCGTCTCGCTCTGTCTGAGAGGAACAGTAAAATTACAAATGTGGATCAGCCGTATCCTGATCATCCAGAGAGATTTGATGAATGGCCTCAGGTTCTGTGTAGAGAGAGTCTGACTGGACGCTGTTACTGGGAGACTGAATGCAATGGGTGGGCTGATATATCACTGGCATATAAAGGAATCACCAGGAGAGGAAAAAGTGAAGACTGTTGGTTTGGATACAATGAAAAGTCCTGGAGTCTGAACTGTTTTAATAACAGTTTCACTGTCAGACAGAATAATAAGAGCACAGTAATATCTGCCCCTTCACATCCCTCTAACAGAGTAGGAGTGTATCTGAACTGGCCGGCTGGCACTCTGTCCTTCTACACTTTCTCTGACACACACACACTCACACACTTACACACACACTCAACAGCACATTCACTGAACCCTCTATGCTCTATTTGGGGTTTTTTTGGTGGTTCAGTGTCTTTTTGTGAGATTAAACAGCTTCCTGTGAGAAACAACTGAGACACACAGTTGAGTGAAAGAAACACTCACATTATCTCTCTCTTTAACTCACACAGCTATAAAACTCTTTTTCTCTTCTAATCTTATTTTCAGTGTGTATATAGAAACACACATGTTGACTTTGGTCTAAATGAGAGACAGCGCAGACTTCTATTGTGTTTTATAAAGACATTTGAATGCGGTTCAACAGGAGTTTTGTCTTTCTGAGTCTCTTAGCGCCACCTGGAAGATAATTTAGTTTCTCTCTCACAGCAAACAGTTCTTAGTGCTTGTGTAACCGGGCCTACTTGACTCGCTCCAAGTGGGATTCGAACCGGCGTTTCTTCCATACCTCTCTGAAGTTTCTTGGCCACATTGTGATTGCTACAGTAATCAAGGCAGATCCAGAAAAACATTTTTTTAGGCATGGCTGGTTGGTATCATAGGTTTGTACCGTACTTTTGCTGAACCCCTGAATCAGCACAGGTTGCCGAAGTTGCTGAAAGGAAAGGTGCTAAATTCCGTTGGATTTCGCAATGTCAAACTTCCTTTCAAGCTCTAAAACAGTTTCTTGAGTCTCCACTTGTGTTCGGGTATCCTAATCTAAATCTTCCATTTGTCGTCTACACTGATGCAAGTGAGGTCTGCTTAGGTGCTGTCCTCGTTCAGCAAACAGGATTGTGGTACTAGAAAGGAAAGTTCTTCACCATCATCACTGATCACTCTTCCTTGATGTGGGTCTTCAAAACACAGAAACCAAGCACTTGTCTAATTCGGTGGGGGAAATTCCAATGTGTCCTGAGCCCCTGTGGACATTTATGAACCGGGCCTTCCGACTTGTTCCACCACTCTATCTCTGAAGTAAAAGGTGCAATCCAAGAATCTGTATTAGAATCCGGAGAAATCACTGTCAATTCCTCTACAAATTGAATGCAATTCCATTTCTACCAGAAAGACTCGGGAGTAAATTGATATAACAAGCGTTATTTATTAACAGCCCAGCAAGCATAAATTTATAAAGTTCTTTGGCGTAGGCCCCGTCCTTTGAGCGCAATGCGAGGGTAGCAGAAGCTGCATATCCTGCCTGAAGACGAAGGCAGGGGAGCAGCCGACCCCCTGGAGGTAAAGGCAGGGACCATCCTGGTGGTGGTGGGGAGGATGAAGGGGAAGGTACCATCTTGGTGGTGGTTTGGGAGGATGGAGGTAATTGGCAGCGTCAGCATCTGCGAACTCAGACAATTGTAAGTTCCAATCTTTTATACTGCGAGTGTTAGCACATGATTGGTTAGAAGTGAGGTAATACATGACGCGCTGATTGAGTCTTCCTGGCAGAACTTACGCTAAAGCTTTCATCTGTGTCATGTTGTGTTGAATGGGTTGTTTTCTATTTAAGAGTGATTATTATTGGTATTATTGCATTGATTGCTGTGGTATAAAATCCTTATTTCATTAAGTCATGGGGTTTGTGTAAGACAAATCAGACTACACGAGATCTTCGTACATTTTATTTACTTGAAACTTAAACTAAATGACAGAAATCCTGTCTGACACCCCAGCATATAAAAACCCAAACAATGAGTGTGGGAAAACATTACACCATGCAGTCAAGAGTGAGCAGCAGAAAACCAGAGAAGAAACTCCCAGGGATTGAGAAGCTTATCCCTGAGAGCTATCCTTTTGCTGCAGTTTACTTTCTTGTTGTTGAACGTCATTGCTGCTTTTAAATGTCTTTTGAGTGCCAACATTTACATTAGTTATAGTGTGGAGGTTAATGTTACCATTTACCTATCAGTCTTTTTTAATCTTTTTTTACTGTTGCTGCTGTTAACGTCAAGCTTATTAGCTGCCTTAATGGTTGCTTATTTGTTTGTTTATTTTGAAGCTGTAGGAATGTGGGCGCCGTTTTTGTTCAACACTGTTTTCCTTGTTTTGTGTCCAGGAAAGGACTTAGGGTACACTTTCTGTTTTTAATTTTTCTTTTCTTTGTAGTTTAGTTATACTGTAGTTTTACTCCCCCTGCCAGATCACTTTGTATGTAATTTTGGCCTTGTCCCCTCCTGAAGCCATTGCTCTCTTCTTTTTGGCACTGTATCTATCGCAGACTATAATGCTAATTTATAATGTGTCATGTAAATTCGGCCATCCGTCACAATCAGGTAACTTTCACCGTGTCTAGACCTGGCTGCCAGGCCCGTTTCTACAGGGGAGCCTGAGTGTGTTAAGTGCCCTCAAATAAAAAGCAATGCTGTCTACATTGGATGCGGAGAGGGGCGACGCTACACAACAAATTACTGATCGCGCTCTGTTTCTGACGCACTTCAAGCACTCGCTGGGCGGGGGAAGATTGATGGTCCTGGACCGGAGTCGGGGGACTTAGTTAAGTTTTTGTGGAGTTTTTTTGTGTGTGTGTGTTTGCTTTATTTGGTAGTATTTCGAATTAATGGTTTTAAAATAGTATTATAAAAAAATATATATAATTCACTCATTTTTGCGCCCCTAGCATTTGACTATTCCGCCTATGCCGCGGGTCAGCCCTTAACGTCGCTCTAACAGAGTAGGAGTGTATCTGAACCATAGACAGTAAAAGAAATGGACACAGCGACCCCATAGGATTCAACGGGGAAAAGTGAAGTCAATTAGAAGCTCTCACTTCCTGATGACTGAGCGTACTGCGCAGACTCAAATTGAGCTTGACGACGTAGATGTGACGTGAGCAACCTGTCTGTCTTCTAGTATCTGTGCCAAGAGAAATCTGAATCATTCCCTTCCGAAACTTGCAGAGACGGAGAGCATGAGTAGGAGGTGTCCATGAGCTAGGAGCAGGAGAAACTTTTGCTAAGTATTCTGATTAATTTTGTCATTTTGCCTCCACGTCCCCCCGATTGCCCGCGACCTTCTCCTCCTGTCCATACGGTAATTTCTCTACTGTGCGACAGAGAGTCGCGTGGTTATGACGCAATCATTAGCCTATGTATGTATTTTGTCATATAATGTTTTTCATTGTTTTTATTTGTTTATGAAACCCAAGCCAGTAGGCTTTTACCCAAAGCCAGTAGATTTAAATCTGTAATTGTACAGCTATTGCTCTTTAAAACTTCCAAAAGCAAGGATTGACCAGGATTATCCAAGAAAACACCCAGTCTGAGCAACATTCACCAGCCATGTGCCAAGCTGCTTACTTCCTGCTATATATTAACCACAGTTTCTTAAACGTCCACTAGATGGCAGTTCCAGAACAAAATTAACTTGGACAAATACTGTGAAACGGGGTACAGAACACTGATTAACCATAAAGAATTGGCAATAAAGAACTTGTATACAAATCAACACAAAGCTTTCTTCTTTTGTGCGCACACCTAAAGGCACGCTGCCTTTTATCTGTTGCTCTCACAGCCAATCACAAACAAAGTCAAAAGTCAACTCAAATAAAAGTTAACAGTATTCAATTATACCATTTGGTTACAAACAAGCTTAGACAAATACACAACGCTCTGAAATCTGGAACTCACAATTTCCCAATTTCCCAATTTTATTTTTTTTTATAACACCATTTCAAACCACACATACAAAACAAAATAAAAAAACAACAAAATAAAAACATTTATGTTTTGTTAAGGGTCTCTTTTAATCTCATCTCATTTTATTACAGATCCAATCGAACTGGGGGGATTCACTTGCCTATGGTGCCCTCTCCTGAGTGACAGTGGTTCTGTGAACCCCTGATTCTAACTGCTTTTCCTGTACAGGGTTGTAAGAATCATCATCTCTTACACGCCCTGACACAATACCATGAGCCTTTCTTTTTTAACACATCCATGTTAATTAGTCTGCAGTGCCATTAGAAGCTGGATGGTATGCCGGACTCCGAATATGTTTTACAGCATTGTTTCCCAAAAATGTTTGAAATTCACATGCCACAAACTGCGGACCTTTATCAGAGATCACTTCATCAGGAAGGCCCCAAGTGGCAATGTAACCTCTCAAGACCTCAATGGTCTTTCCTGCAGAGGTACTAGACATCAATGCAATTCAGGCCAGCGTGAAAAATATCTGTTTCTACCAGAAAGTTATATTTGCCCTTTTGAGCAAAGTCCAAGTATATTCTCCAATTATGCACAGGAGCTGTAACAGGCTGATTCCTATCTGTCTGGCATGTCGGACAGGTGCTCACAAGTACTTCTATGTCTGCATCAAGGTTAGGCCACCAAAAATGGCTTTGAGCTAGGGCCTTCATCTTCACCATGCCCTGATGATTGTGATGCAGTTCTGTCAGCATTTGTGATCTTAACAATTCTGGCACGACCACACGGGAACCCCAAATAACACACTCAGATTCCACAATCAGTTCTGTGTTTATTAAAAAATATGGCTTTAATTCATCCTCTGTGACGTGTTTTGACCAGCCATTTAACATGTGTTTCACTTTCTGTAACACTGTGTCCAATTTTGTTTGTTTTGCAATTTATTGTGCAGATATTGGAACCCTATCCAAAAAGGAAACTCGGAATCGTAGTTTACTCTCATTACTCTCAACATTCAGAGGTAAGCGTGACAAAGCATCAGCGTTACTGTGTTGCAGGGAGGGTTTACATGTGATGTCATACTGATACGCAGCTAAGATCAGTGACCATCTCTGTAGTCTCACTGCAGCCAAGGTTGGGACGCCTATCTCCGGTCTGAATATTTTGACCAACGGTTTGTGATCTGTATATAGCCTAAATTTGTGCCCATACAAGTAGTCATTAAATTCATTCACCCCAAAAATAATACTCAAAGTCTCTTTTTCGAACTGCGAATAGTGAACTTGTTTGTGTGCGTGAGGCATACGAAATGGGCTTTTCTTCACCGTCTGGAAATTGGTGTGAAATTGCTGCCCCAACCCATGCATCACAAGCTAAGATCACAGGTAATTTAGGGTCATAATGAGTCCGCATCGGCACCAAAGATAGCCTTGATTTGGTCCGTTCAAATGCACTTTGACATTTGTCTGTCCACTTCCAATCAGCATCTTTGTGAAGCATCTCAGTGAGGGGTTTAATTTCACTCGACAGATTGGTATAAATTTACCTAATAATTCAGCATGGCCAGGAATTAACTCAACTCGGATACATTGTATCGATGGTTTTCTCCGGGATCGCAAACCTTCCGCATCGAGGACATGTCAGACATATAATCCCTGCTGTGTATTAACGGTGAGGAATGGCTAACTTTCCTCATCCATTTTCAGTTGAGTGTACGCTTGCGTCAAATCCAGTTTGGTGAAATGTTTTCCCCCAGCTAAGGTCGAGAATAAATCCGGTGTTTTGGGTATGGGGTGTGTTCAATGTCTAGCCACGGATTAATCGTCACTTTGTAATCGCCACATATGCAAACTGAGCCGTCTTGTTTTGGGATCCAGACATGGGGCGCGGCCCACTCGCAGTGTAACACCAGAGAAATTACTCATTGTTCAATTTCATTCAATTTCTGATCGACGGCCTCCCGTAGTGCGTAAGGCACCTGCCTCGCTTTGCAAAATGTTCGGTTTTGCCTCAGGTGAAACTCTCAATTTGGCGGTTACCCGCTTACCTGCTCTTTTGTTTGGAATTTATTTATTCTATGTTTTTGATGAGCGTAGGTAGGTATGCTTTATTGTAGTTCATTTTCTTTTCTTTGTGTTTGGTTAATTACGTTGCTGTTTAATTTCGTTAGATTGGGGTTTGTTGTTATTTTGGGCCTTGGGTCTCTCTGACGAGAATACCACTTTATTGATTTATTTCTATTTTTTTTGTTTTTTTTTGTTAATGAATTCTACTTTTTTGTTATATCATTTTCGTTTGGGCCATGGGTCCTTCTAACGAATCCTAACTGATTTATTGTTATTTACTTTTGTGATTAACAATAAATTTATATTATAATTTATTGTATTCGCCTTATTTGGTATTCACCATTCGATTCTTTTGATCTGAAGGACTGCTGGAAGCCTGTCGTACCTTTTTTCTTTAATTTATTGCGTCTTACCCCTAGCGGACGTAATAAAATGGGGGCTCATCCATTTCATCTGATTCGTTTGTAAGTAGGCCTGTGATTTGCCTGCTGGTGAGTATTTATTCATTGTCTGATTGGCGGAATTTTACTATTATACGGAGTATTATTATGGAGTTTAGTATTGAGGCTTTTAAACAGTCTCCTACGATAGAGGCTTTACAATAAATCTGATTTAATTCTTTTTGCAGATTATTATGATATATCTATATCTAAAGTGGCCACTAAACAGGCAATACGAGATGTGGTACAGGAGAATTTGGTGTTGGATGTGGTGTTGAAAGTTGAACCGGTGGTAAGAGATGTCGATGCTGCTTATGCGACGGAAGGGTTAGGAGCGGAGGCAGCAAATTCCAATGGTAGAGCCAAATCCTCTGATAGGTCTGAACACAACAGACCTTAAATTGGCTATATGACTTAAAGAGCTTGATTTACAAGTTAAGTGATAAGAACATGATACGCAGCTTCTGAACGTTAGGCAGTGTGAATTTGAGGTGCGCCGCGTTTAGATTGTGCCGGTGAGTGTATCACAACCTCCTATGGCGTCCGACCCCAGTGTTCCTTTTGTTACTTCTCTTGTTCCACATTCTCCAAGTACGGGTGAATTTGATATCAGTAGACAGATTTGTTTAGTTCCTTCGTTTCAAGAAACGGAAATTGATTCTTTCTTCAGTGCATTTGAGCGAATTGTTGTCGTTTTACAGTGACCTAGAGAGATTTGGTCACTCTTGCTACAGTGCAAACTGACTGGTAAAGCTCAAGAAGTTTGTGCTGCTTTGTCTATTGAAGAGATGAGATTAGATTATGATTATGATTTAGATTTAGATTATGATGTTTTGCAGGCCTCGGTTCTTAGGGCATACAAGCTTGTTCCCAAAGCATACCGTCAAAAATTCCGTGGTCATTTAAAAGTCGCCAATCAGACATTTGTTGAGTTTGCCCGTGAAAACGAAAATCTTTTTGATAAGTGGTGCAAGTCCAGCAAGGTAAATAATTCTGAGAAACTTCGCAAGTTTATGTTATTGGAAGAATTTAAAACCACATTACCGGACAAGATCTGAATGAGCAAAAATAAACATCCTCGCGATGCTGCTGTTTCAGCTGACGAATTCGTATTGACTCATAAAAATGTTTTCATTTCGTGCTTGGCAATATTTTACCGTTTTCTAAGGATTCGTATTGTGGTTCCGACGTGCTGATTCAAGGAATTGAATTAGAGATAGTCAGAGTTCCTTTACATCGTGTAAACATTCAATCTGACCTTTTTTCTGATCTTGTTAAGATCGCTGTTCGTCCGCAACTACCTATTAAAGGGATTGATTTGATTCTCGGTAATGATCTTGCAGGCGGAAAGGTTCTGTAACGCTGATATCCACAGAAATCAAGTCCATCTTCATTTATATAGCGCTTTTAACACTGTAGATTGTTTCAAAGCAGCTTTACAGAGATAAGCGCATAATTTAAGGTAACAGAGATTGTTTTGGCTTTATAGCGGTTCTTTAATAAAGTTATTTTCCAGCTAAAGTTAGTTTTCATGGATTCGCTTCCGTCGCAACGATCATTTGTTATTAAATTAGGGGGCGCTAAGACGACACCGTTCTCTCCACACAGACTTTAAACGCGAACCTGTGAGAAACGCTGATGGCGTTCACATGCGCATTAAGAAGTGGTTCTATAGTTATGTGCGTTTGAATATATGTGCGCAGGTTTGTAATTCCCTACAAACCAAGCCTAAACAAAGTACTGGTCTTTCCTTATAAATTTTGATACAGAATTTTATTTTATTTTGTCACTTCAGGGTAGATACGCGAAACGAATTTTCCCGACAACGCCTTATCTATAGAGTGGTAAAGGGATCCTCCATAGGGAGAGACTAGTTGGCACTTCAGCACTGCGTTGTCATCGGGTCCAGGCGAAGGTCCTTCGTCAGATCTGGATACGGCCTGGATCCGGCAGGCTGCGGGAAAACCTCGGGATAAACAAAGACACTAAAATTAGCGTAGATGCCATTATTTTTATGATGTAACGAGTACATCAGGATTTATGGGAAGTGTTCCCGGTTCCGGCTGACCTAATCTATGCAGCCTAACATTGATTATAGAAGTCTTAATGTATTATGTGAATGCTAGGTCAAAGAGATGTGTCTTTAATCTAGCTTTGAACTGACAGAGTGTGTCTGCTTCCCGGACAATGTTTGGAAGATTGTTCCAAAGTTTTGGTGCTAAATAGGAAAAGGATCTACTGCCAGCAGTCGATTTTGATATTCTAGGTATTATTAACTGGCCGGAATTTTGAGATTGCAATAGACGTGAAGGACTATAATGCGTTAAGAGCTCACTCAAGTACTGAGGAGCTAAACCATTTAGTGCTTTGTAAGTAATCAGCAATATTTTAAAATGTATGCAATGTTTAATAGGCAGCCAGTGCAGTGTTGACAGAACTGGGCTAATATGGTCATACTTCCTGGTTCTGGTAAGAACTCGAGCTGCTGCGTTTTGGACTAGCTGTAGTTTGTTTATTAAGCGTGCAAGGGCAACCACCCAGTAGAGCATTACAATAATCTAGCCTTGAGGTCATGAACGCATGAACTAATTGTTCCGCATTTGTCAATGACAGCATATGGCGTAATTTAGATATATTTTTAAGATGGAAAAATGCAGTTTTACAGATACTAGACACGTGACTTTCAAATGAAAGGTTGGTATCAAAGAGCACACCCAGGTTCCTAACCGACGGCGAAGACTTGACAGAGCAGCCATCAAGTGTTAGACAGTATTCTAGGTTATTACGTGAGGACGTTTTTTGTCCAATAATTAGAATCTCTGTTTTTTTCAGAATTTAGAAGTAGGAAATTACTAGTCATCCAATTTTTTATATCAGCTATGTATTCCGTTAATTTTGTGAATTGGCAAGTTTCGTTAGGTTTTGAAGAAATATACAGCTGAGTATCGTCAGCATAACAGTGAAAACTAATGCCATGCTTCCTAATGATATCTCCCAAGGGTAGCATGTACAGAGTGAACAGCAGCGGTCCTAGTACTGAGCCTTGTGGTACGCCATACTGGACTTGTGATCGATGAGACATCTCTTCATTTACTGCTACAAACTGATAACGGCAGATAAGTATGTTTAAACCATGCTAGTGCAATTCCACTAATGCCAACATAATGTTCGAGTCTATTTAAAAGAATGTTGTGGTCAATAGTGTCAAATGCAGCACTAAGATCAAGTAACACTAATAGAGAGATACAACCACGATCGGATGATAAGAGCAAATCATTTGTGACTCTAACGAGAGCTGTCTCGGTACTATGGTACGGTCTAAATCCTGACTGGAAATCCTCACAGATATAATTTCTTTCAAGAAAGGAACACAGTTGTGAGGATACTGTTTTTTCTAATATCTTTGAGAGAAAAGGCAGATTCGAGATCGGCCTGTAATTGACTAATTCTGTAGGATCAAGTTGCGGTTTTTTAACAAGCGGTTTAATCATGGCCAGCTTAAAGTTTTTTTGGTACGTATCCTAGAGACAAAGACGAATTAATGATAGTAAGAAGAGGATCGATGACCTCTGGGAGCATTTCTTTCAGTTGCTTAGTCGGTATAGGGTCTAACATACATGTTGTCGATTTAGATGATTTAACGAGTTTAGTCAATTCTTCCTCTTGTATAGCAACGAATGAATCAAATTTTTCTTCAAGGAGACTACAATGCACTGCCTGATGCGATACTGTAGTAGATGGTTGCATAGTTATAATTTTTGTCCCTGATATTATCAATCTTAAGTGAAGAAGTTCATAAAGTCATTACTGCTGTGCTTCTGGACTTGAAGCTTTCTTTTTCGTTAGTTTAGCCACTGTTTCAAATAAATACCTAGGATTATGTTTATTTCCTTCTAATAGGTTTGAAAAATAAGCAGATCTAGCAGCTTTTAAAGCCTCTCTGTA
>FLSR01004872.1:1665817-1709806 GCA_900092035.1 Leuciscus waleckii
TATATATATAAGCACTCAGTTTGCGTTAGATCTTTGTTCCGGTATTATTTTTAAGTAAGCTGTGTAGTTCTGTTATACTCATTCGTACCCTCGCTTCTGTTTGTGACTTCTGTGGATTTGGATTCCTGCTTCCAGTGAGTGTTTAACTATACAGCATTACAGAATACTGGAACCTTTAAGATAAAATAATGGCTCCCTCTGTCAAGATGGTCATCCTTTGGAGCAGTACGTGGATGAGTTTTTTAGAGTTTTCCCATCTGGTGAGTTGGAGCAGAACTACACTCAATGCCTGCTTTCAGATGGGACTGGATGATGAGCCAATTCGGTTCCTGTCTCCTGGGCGTTGTGATTCACTCTTAGCCATTTCCATTTTTATTTTTTATTTTTGGCTAAATGGTTCTGATTTCTTGGTTGAAGAAGCTAAAGAGGACAATTTCAACCCTTCCCTAGTACCATCCCGAAAGCTTTTGGGCACTCCAACTCACCCTCGAGCCTGCAACCAAACCCTCCACATCCCTGAACAACAGGACCATTTCATCCGCTCCAGAGTCCACTCCAGCCCCAGAACCCACTCCAAAATGCAGCCAAGAGTCCACTTCCAAGTTCGTTTCAGTGATTTGACACAATGCACTTATTGCGTACATACAATACAATATTTTTATATTGTACTTATTTTTAATTTTTTTAATTACCTGCATATAACTAATTTCCGTAATTACATCTATAATTGTTTTAAAAAAAATGTTTTGCAATACAAAATGAATAAAATAAGTACATAGTACATTTTGTTTGACTGATTTATTGATATTAGTTAAAGACACCTACGTGTGACCAAAATATATTACAATTGGAACTGATTGTGAAAAGTGTTGATTACAGAATTTATATTTAGATCTACCACAATGCAAAGTTGACTGTTAGTCCCTGGCTTGATTTACCAATGCATAAACAGCAATACAAGTTTTTGAAACTATATAGTACAATGACCTATATATGTTAAAATATCAAGGAAATGTGATCCCTTTAAACAAAAAAGCTCTATTTTCACACCATTAATTCTCATTAGGTGGAATAAAAAAATAAAGTGATCTGTTTTGGATCTGAGCCAAGGAATGTCTCGGTTACCTATGCAACCATGGTTCCCTGAAAAGGGAATGAGACGCTGTGTCGAAGCGCCGCGGGAACGCCTCTGTGTGACTGTGTTGTGAAGGACGTAAGAAGTCAGTCCAATGGCCCAAGCCTGTGAGGATCAGCCTGCCGCATCACAGATATATTTGAGGGAAACTCCTGACAGTAAAGCTTTAGAAACAGCCATATTCCATCGAACATTTCAATAGGAGCTGGATGAGTATGGGAGAACCACAGTGGACAATGTGTCATCTCTAAAGATGAGAACAGATCTACTTCCACTCGGCCGAACTTCTCCCACAGGTGCTCCACTACCTTGGGGTGGAGTCTCCATTCCCCGGGCCTCGGCCCCAGCCTTGACAGGATGTCTGCTCCCTGATTTAGATACCCCGGTAAGTATACTGCCTTCAAAGACAGCAGCTTCCCTTGGGCCCACAGGAGGATCTGGTGAGCCAACTTGACCGCAGACCCCCTCTGAAGGTTTATGTAAGAGACCACCGATGTGTTGTCTGCATGAACAAGCACATGACAGCCTCTTAGGTCTGGGAGGAAGTGTTTCAGTGCCTGAAACACAGCCAGCATTTCCAGGCAATTTATGTGCCACGAGAGATGATGAGCCGAGCAGCCCCAGCCCGTGAGGGTTGCATCAGTCGTAAGTGTGACGCGACAACAAGGAGCCCCTAGCACAGGTCCTTGTGAAAGGAACCACGGATTCTTCCACGTAACTAAAGCACAAAGGCAACGCCACATGACCTTGATCATGCGGGGCGGGTTTCCCCTCTGGGATAACCCCTTTGGTTTTAAGCCACCACTGCATGGGTCTGAGCAGGAGACAGATGTGCATGCATTGTTGTCGAATCCCATTTCACTAAATAACCACAAAAAAAAGTTGTTCTCTGAGCTGGAGAAAACACACTCTTCTTGGCATTCAGCCTTAGCCCAAACTTTCTCATGTGTGCGAGAACGGAATCTCTATGTCTAACTGCCAGGGCTCCGATTGACTAGAATCAACCAATTATTTATGTAATTTAGCATGCGGATGCCCTGGAGTCACAGGTCACAGAGGAGCTAGAGCTGCATCCACACACTTCGTGAAAGTGCGGGGTGATAAAGCTAGGCCAATAGGAAGAACCCAATAGGAACTTTCTGTGTTGAGGAAGGGTGGATATGTGGAAGTATGCGTCCTTGAGATCTATCGTGACAAACCAGTCCTCGGACCTAATTTGTGTTATGATTTGCTTCAGAGTAGCATCTTAAATTTGAGCTTCCCTACAGAGCGACTTCCTAAAGCACACAAGGTGGCGGGGTTGGCAGAATGGCAGCCTGAGGGCATTGCCCTCGGAAGCTGCCAAAGCCCTCTTAGAAGCAAAAACAGTCAGATCTGTTTTGCCCTTCGAGGACTTCGACTGCGAACGTCTCCCCGATCCTCAGTCTTTCTGGGAGTACGGGTAGCGATGCTCTGCTTCTGATGCACCCTATGTGAGGAGCTCTAAGACGGCTAGGGATGCTTCCGCTCAGCAGCCCCAGAGACCTGAGAGTGGCGAGGGAGGAATTTCTGGCACGCCGCCGCTTGCTTTTTTGCCTCCCGGAACCTATCGGCGACTGAATTTACGGCGTTGCTGAAAAGGCCAGATGGAGAGAGTGGGGTGTCCAATAAAAAGCTCTTGTCTTTTTCTTTGAGTCCAGACAAATTTAACCACAGATGTCTCTCCGTAACCACGAGAGCTGCCACAGAGCAGCCGACTGACTTGGCCGTCTCCTTGGTGGCCCAGAGAGATAAATCTGCTGCTTGATGCAGCGCTTTGATAGTGTCAGAGCTAACTCCCTCGCCCTTATCAAGGTCTCTAAGCAGGTTAGACTGGTATGCCTGCAAGATGGACATAGTATGCAGACACGTCACGGCTTGACCTGCAGCTGAATAAGCTTCACCAGACAAGCAAAGAAGTGGCTTGGTGACTCAGGGGAGAGATAGCTCACAAGTGTCTCTTCAATCCTGGGCATCGCCTCAAGAGTTTGAATAGTTGAAGTATGAGGGTTAAACACACGATATGAAACTGGCCTCTTTCACGACCTCGACATCTCAGTGTGGAGGTCGGGAAAAAACGGTAAGCCCCAACGAGGAGGTTGTGAGTGTGATGGCAGAAAGCATTTGTCTAATTCACTTTTATATAGAAGCTCCTGTTTCTCGTCCGGCCAGTTGATGTTTAACCTGGCTACGGCGTGAGTCACAAGATCCTCAAATGCAGGGGTATGAAGTGGCGAGTCTCTAGTATCTACATCTGTATCCCCACCCGTAATACAACGTGGGCAGGGATGAACACATTTCCTGAATTGTTGTTCGCTCGCCACAATAAAGCCACCTACACAATAGTGAAAAACTCCTGTCTAACAGTTTTCTCTGAATATGCTGAGACAGACAAACACCAAGGGGACAAATGGTTTCACTAAGAGTGTTTGCTAACACTGCCTGGTTTAGGTATGCTTTACAGTTTCCTAGTTGATGACATCACCCACCTATGATGTTCCGTCACGCAATTGGACTGATTTCATAGGTGCTTCACGACGCAAAGGCATTCCCACATTCCCGCAGAAGCATTCCCACAGCGTTTTGACGCAGCACGAGTTCCCTTGAAAGGGAAACTTGATTATTTAACTTAATACTTGACAAATTTTGTGGAACAAAGGGTAAAACAGGGGTGTTAAATGCTGACTCCAGAGGGAGAAGTATGTCAAACTTGTGCCAGCATCTTCAACAACTGAAATCATCTTCTGAAAAAAAAAGGGGTGTTATTTGTAATGGGGGTGTTGGAGTGATAGATGTTCCAGAAGACTGGTGCTGTGATATCACACTGAATCAAATTCAGTAAATTTTCAATCTGCTGACATAGTGGAAAATGAATTTCTGCTCCCAAAGCAAGGACATCACATTCAGTCACCCCTACTGAATATCTTGTGTGTTGTGGGTGGAGGGAGGGGGAGCACTAAAATTAACGTCTGCTATCCTTCCGCTTTCATCTCAGATGCTTCTTTCACACTCTCTCTTGTCATGTGTCTCTTTTTTGCCTATGTTACTGGCAGATGGAATTGGTAGATTCCAATCAATGTTCTTCTTTGACTAATTACTCTGACAAAGATGGTGAGGATCCAGATGAATGCGCCTGCTGCGCATATCTGGCAACACACACACACACTGTAACCAAGAAAATGCCAAATATATCCTGATAAGCAGCTAGAAATCTGCAGTATAATGATTCTCTATTAAACACCAAGTTATGTTCTGGTATGATGGCTCTGGATTAAGGCCACTGTTAAAGCCCTGTTATGCTCACTAAAAAGTTAATTTATGTCCTTCACCCAGGGCTAAAAAGACATTGGAAATGGCTGAACAATGATATACTGTTTGTAAAAACTCTGACACCACTGCTGGGAACTGTGTTTAAATGAATTTTTAAATGTGCATAGCAGAGGTGGAAAGTAACTAATTACAAATACTTTCATTACAATACTTCAGTAATTTTTTCAAGTTGTTCTACTTTCTTGAGTACAATTGAATACAAATAAAGTATTCAACTTTGCTACATTTATTTTTCACCAAAAGTACAAAGTACAAAAATGACAAAGGTGCTGACGGAACAACAGGGCGAGCTGACATTTGACGGGCACTTTTCAAACTGCGGCTGAGCCCTGCGCTTCAGGCAATAAACAGGTCTGACTCGAGTGCAAAACCAATCAAAACTTCCAGTTCAGTTGTGGGGCGTTTAAACCACACTTTGACATTCAATCACTGTCGTTGTCATTTGGAATCAGTATCCCTAACGTTTCAATATTTGAGTGAATGTAAGTGAGATATGCTCATTTTCTGATTTTAAATTGCAATTTTTGCAGCTCCTGAAATGGGTCTTATCATTAATATTACCAGAGCACTGAGCAGTTGAAGTAAATACAAAACTCTGCTCACACAAGGATGCACGTATTGCATGGTTAGAGCAAGAACATAATGTTAGGGTCTAAAATGCAGGCGCACAGTTCAGTTGAATAGTAAAGCTTTTTTGGAGAATGAAAAAACACATTTTATTTAAAGGGGTTAGGGTTAGGTGCACTTATAATGTTAATATGATTTTTACATCAAAATGGTCAATTTAAAAATAAAAGGCCCTTTTCTACCCTGATTTTAGCCCTCTGATTAGAACGCTCTGTTAGATTAGAACGCGTCTGCTGAGAGACTTCAATATAAACACCCACTGCTATGTTTGGCTAACATCTTAGCATCTGAAATAAGCATTACATGTGGAACTCTCTTGAAAACTTTTACTACATTTGAAAAACAGCGACAGTGTCACAGAATTATATTATAATTACAAAATGATGATTACGATTTCCACTACAAAGCAGCTCTCCAGTGTGCTAATTTTTTTACTCGTGTCTCACCTCGACGGGCTGAACAGATGAATCAGAGAAGATTTCCACATCAAAGAAGGTGGAGCACCAGAGAACACCCACCTATTGTTTGTCTTGGCCAGCGGTTTAGAACGACCCAAACAAACTCCAAACAAACTTCAATTTGATCACATTTTGTTCTAAATGACGTCATACCAGTACGTCTTTTGATTGAAGTATATCGAAGCCTTTCTGATTGCGCACTTAAAACACTTGGAATCATCCAGGAAAGATGTATGTCATGACAAGGGGTCATGTGTTGTAATTTAATGTTGTACTTTACTTTTAGAAGACTATTAGCTAGGCCTGTCACGATTATGAAATTTGGCTGACGATTAATTGACTAAAAAATAATTGCGGTTATGCCGATTAATTGTCTGTGTTAGGGCTTTGGCGATTATGCCGATTAATTGTCTGTTTTAGGGCTTTGTGCTTCATTCATTAAATAATTGTGATGAATTTAATCCTTTGTAAGTTATCATTTTGCAGTGTAAGATTACAGTTAACACCTTTAAATATTAAATAAATATATTCAATAGCTATGACAATTTGTTTATTAAACTTAGTGAGTGTATAAATCAGCAGCAAAAAGTCATTTTTGAAAACATCTGCACAGTAATTTAATAAAAAATAAAAATCTAAACATGTTAATAAAACAAATGTGCACAAACCATGATAATATGATACGCTTCAAAACAGAGCGGAACAAAGCGCGTATGCGCATCGCGGGTGCAGTATGATGTGCTCAAAGCAACATGGAGTCACAGTGCGCAGCGCTGCACAAGTGCGCATTTAAAAGTTCATGGCACAAAGCGAAGAAATGTCGAGGGCAACAGTTTATTGATCATTTGTTTCTTAACAGTTTTAAACTCCAGTTATTGTGCGTCTGATGCCAATTCATAGTCCTTGTGCTGTGTAGGCACACGGTAGCAAGCGAGTCATTTAGAAACAGCAAAAAACTCCAGCAAAATAAAGTCATGTTATGCAAATCCACAGCCCTTTATCTACAGATCAAGCATTATAACGTCAATGTCACATTGGAGAAAGTTTTACCGTGTATCCTGTCGTAACCGGACGACGCGCGCTGTTTGAATGCTGAACGGAATGATTGACAGCTGCAGAGTTTGAGTGCTGAACGGAATGATTGACAGCTGCAGACGAGTTTGTGAACTTTAATTTAACAATGTAAATATACTACTGTCCCTCACATTAAGCTATGGAATGGCTTCAGATGACTTTGTATATATTGCTGGAAAACGTAATTAGTGCTTGTCTATTTATTTTGGTCCATGACTCCCCCTTGTGCCGTAGGCCTATAAAAGAGTGCAATAATCGCGGTTGTCTGAAACAATCGCGGTTAGATCAAATAATCGCGATCAGACGGTTATTTAATTATCGCGACAGGCCTACTATTAGCTCTGGCACTTGATTGCAAGCACAAAATCCCTTTTTACCAAAATCCCTGTCTATATGTACCTTCACAATGCTGACATGTGTGAGTGAGCTAATGAGCAGTAAAAAACCAACTGGCATCACTGTAACACAATCTAGGCTAAACTCGTCTCAGAATCCCACAGGTTTTTCCAGCGTCAGTTTCTTTCCAGGTTATTGAGTCACACTTGTAACCAAGCCCGCTCCGCCACTGAAAATCTAATTCAGGCAGTTTGTGCGAGCATTTACAGCCAACTAAGGTGGGCTCCAATGGCATTTTGCAGATCGTAAAAGACCCTGCACAGTAATACAACCTTATTAATGAATGTATTAGTTGCAATGCTTCCCTAGAGCCTATAACATGGGAAAAAGAGAGGCTAGATGGGGAGGGTTGATGAGTCATCCTACCCGCTTTGTGAGCTGGGGTCGAAAAGCATGAGGAAGATCCACACGCAGGGGACACGTGCTGTGAGCTTGTGGAGAACGGCAGCCATATCACTTCGAGTCCTGAAAGCCTGCATAAAGAAGAGAGTAAAGATGGTGAGAACAAGCAAATTAGTAAAGTGGAGAATTTTCAGAATATGACATATAAGCTCTGTCCCTCTGTCATTCTGAGATTCAAATACAAATTATGCTCTGCAGCCTGCAGGTGATCTGTACAAAGTAATAATGTGCCATAGGAATGCACAATACCATTTCTTTAGAGAACAAATACAAGTACTGATATTCTTTTTAGTATATGCCAATAAAACCAATATTTTTATTTTTTTATTTTTTTAGTGAAGCTATAATTGTTTTGTATGGTACAGTGTAACAGTTCTCAATAATAAAAAAAAAACATACAATTAGTCACCCATGGTAGTACACATTTGTAAACATGGTTTAATAACACATCTGGAGCGTTTTTTCTTTTCTTTTTTTTTTTCTGTAGATCAATACAATCCACATGTACCTCATGTTGGTCATGAGCAGTTACTGTAAGCAGACATTTCTTGAAGCAAGTGCCATTTACAACAAATGATAAGCCACCTACACCTCGCAACTCTGTTTTGTTTTTAAGAAAACACACAAGATTAAAACATTGCACTTTAGAACATTGACTTTGAATGTATGTTGAATTTTAGGACAAAATTCTGAATTTTAGAATTGGTTTTCTTTCTACTCATGTAAGGGAGTATAAGTTGAAATCGAAGATAAATTAAAATGACTGGAAGTGGAATTTAATGGATTACAATTCAGATAAATTTACAGGTAATAGCATTCTGGAAATAAGTTATCCGCTCAACTTGGGTCTATAAAATGACATTTAATTTAATATAAAAAAATACAAAGAACATACATTTCTACAGGAAGGCATTTTAAATATATTTGTGTCTGTCTGTCTGTCTTTCTGTAATTCCTTTAAAATCCTAAAGACTTAAGTAAACTTGTCAAGCGATTGTTGAAAGAACTTTTCTATTCTAGGTAAAAATTCTGCAATCCTTGCTATCTCAATTCATATATTCATGAATTTAATTTGAATTTAAGGTTATTAAATATTATTTTAAGGTTGTCGTTGTTGTTTTTTTAGTCAAAATATATATTTTTTTAATAACTGGACAATAGATATTATAGGATAGATAGTATATAAAAATTGTATACAAAAAATATATATCTGTATTTTCTATACTACAACTC
The DNA here is from genome assembly GCA_900092035.1 of Leuciscus waleckii. Lineage (NCBI taxonomy): Eukaryota > Metazoa > Chordata > Actinopteri > Cypriniformes > Leuciscidae > Leuciscus > Leuciscus waleckii. The sequence continues at coordinate 1,674,491 of FLSR01004872.1, forward strand.
GATATATTTTTTCCCTAAACATAAACAAATTCATGCCTTTAACCCTCTGAGGTCGGCAAACGCGCCTCCGCGTTTTGCTGGATTTTATTCACATTGTAGCACAATAAACTTAAATTACTCCGTCATTTATGGTTATACAGAAAAAAGAAATATAAAAAAATAATCTGTGATATTTCTACTTTTGTATGTGTCCACTTACAGGTTGCTCTGAATGACAGGGCCTGATAGCTCCTAATAGGGCGGTTAGGGGAGTGTCTTTGTCTTTCTCAGGTGTTGAAGGCTTACATATTCATGAGATGATCACGCCTCTTCGCATATGGCTTTCTCACACAAAATACGTCTTAGAAATTTTAAATCAATATATTGTCTTATCTGAATGAGCAGTCAGGGAGTTTTTCACATAGTTTTGGAGCAAATATTCTAGGCTACGTGATACAATTTTCAAAAGTCTTGTGAAGAAATAATCAGTATGGGTTTCGTGGCCTTATTTCAGTGAGAATTTTTTTTTTGTATTTTCACAAACCACGCATAAATGTCATTATCTCAAAACTACAAACTTTTACATACATGCTGCTGATATATTATTATAGCAGAGTTTGTGCTAAATACAGTGTAATAAGACTTTAGCCATGACAATGTCACAAGTAACAGAAATAAGCACAAATGTCAGAGCATGTCACAACACCTCCAGGGCCAGAAAACAGCTCAGACCCCAGAGGGTTAAAACAGGGCTCCAGATTGCAACGATTTTTCCTGCTGGCGCGACCAAAACGTTGCCCAGCATCAAATTACAAATTAAATGAAAGCGGAACGAAACTGCGCTACTCATTTGTGCTTAGCGGACCATTTATTAGGTCAGACCAAAAATAGGTAAGTGTAGCGCATTAAACTACTCGCCAGTCGCGGGCCAATCTGGATCACACGACACGTTTACTCCACAGCGCTAGGAAATACAGTGAAGAAATCCAATGAAAATCGCTGCGAGGTCTAGAGAGAAGCATTCAGATTCGGAGCAGAATTCTCTGTTATAAACCTTAGATATCAGATCAAACAGTGCTGACATGGAAATCAAGAGAAACATTGTGCCATGATTGAACAAGTTATAGAAGTCTTTAAGTCCACAAATAAGCAACATTCACCATTAATTTAATGTAGTAACACTAACTGTAAATACGATATTGTGATAGAAATAGTCAACGCTTACAAGTACTACACATCTTTTTCCAGCACTTCAAAACTATAATATGATATTTAAATTTTTTATGTGATGACAAAAACATTATTTGTTCATCCTTCAAAGATTGTCCCCAATTATGAAACTAAAAGTGTCAAGATGTACTCACACTTAGTAAAAAAATTATTCCCTAAATCCCTAATATACATTTTTTCACTTGTTTTGCTTTGAATAAATATTAAGACATTATGAATGATAATAATTAATGTTATCCGTACAGTATTACCAAATACTTTCTGTAGAACTTAATGGCTCCGGTGCTGCTGCCCTCAAATGTTAATCTGGACTGGACCCCTGTGAACTTAAAATAAAACATTGTAATTTCTGTACGTTAAGTCTATTTATTACCAAGGCATTTTTCAGTAATACAGTCAAAATGGGGGGAAATGTGAATAACTACGTTGCATGTTGATTAAGGTGTACCCCTTAATTTTTGCTTGTGCGTCTAAACATTTTCAGTTAAGGGCTACAGTGCTCCTAGTAAAAAAGTTAGTCTGGGGCCCTGCCTTAAAACCATGATCCAAACAAGAAAGGTGAACCATTACATCTAGAACCAGTAACCCCACTTTTATTCAAAAACACAACAATATAGATGATCACCAAAATGTATTTATTTGTTTGTTTGAAGAAAAACAAATGTATTGTGTTAAAGATCATATATAGAAATAATATCAGTTCAGTCATGACAACTATCTGAGGGTTTAGCATGGTGATGGATAGGACAATGTTAATGTATTTTGTCTTGGATCTGCTACGCTGCTGTTAATAATTGCTGCTGCTGCTGCTGCTGCTGCTACTGGTACTGCTGAGCAAGTACAGAGACTTGCTACTGCCAATACATCCACAGAGATGCTGCTGCTGCTGCAGCACATATAAAATACATGAAAATACCCCCCAACAAAGCAGGGGACACATTAAGTTGACAATACATGCCAATATATGCATGTTGCTGAGTGTATATCACCAAACATGGGATGACTGTAAACAAGTAATGACAGGACAATAAGCAAATCTACCATAAATCTAGTAAAAAGAAAGTTCACTTATCTTAAGACGGGTGCACACTGTACGATTTTGGCCACGATTTGGCCTTCTATGGTTTCCTGACTGAAATGTGTTTATATACTGTATTAGTCTCGTAAACATTTATTTTTTTATTTTTTATTTTTTATGTCTAACAATATATTTGGTAAGAACTTATGTATGGGATCAATCCCTATACATGTCAGCGTGAAAATGCAACCTGTTTGTGACAAGTATTTGCTGGAACTTACTATGCAGAGCAGTACTGCAAGAATTTGATAAAACTGTCTGGAGATTTTTTGTTCTGATAGCCTTCCAAATGGCAGCCTGCAGTCACATTTCTTTGCAGAACTTTTTTTATAAATATATACTATATATCTATATCTAAAGCTGCTAGGGGCAAACATGTCTCGATAGGAGGCTTGAAATTGTTTCACTTGTAAAATTTTGAGAGGAACATTAATATGAACATTTATATGCAAGTTCCTCTAAGTGCATTGAGAATTAGGAGCGGACTTTAATCTAATTGCAAAGAGCCATTTATTTAACAAAAGTAATCTGCAGTAGGCAACTGCATTCAGAGCAGGCTGGGTTTTTTTTTTTCTTTTTTTTCTGCTAGTACTTACAAAGCCATTTTTGCTATGTATTGCTAGTGGCAACACCTGTGTATGCTGAATACATTTCAAAGGATTAATGAAACACACATACACAACTTTGCATACTTTGATTAAAGACAAAAAGAAAGAGCTGAACTGAAGTCTCAGCACCTTTGACTGATCCACAATCAACAACGAGGAAAAATGAGATATTGGCGTCCATGTTGGCCCGCTGCTATGGCTTATCTTAAATTAAAAGGTGAAAATACATTAGGTTCCAAGGTGCTTTTGGGCTTTGCACCAGTGCTACCCTTGATTTTATAGTCTGCTGCCAGACATACACAGTAGAACAGTATAAGCACAAGGGTAGCATGAGAAATAAGTCCTTCATCTAGATCATTGATCTGTCTTTCTTTTCTTAAAGCTGTGGCAACTTTACACATCATGTTCCATCTACAGCACTAGTACAGAACAGCAGAAATTCCTTCTCTTGTCATCTGATTTTTCATGTTGACTATAATCTATATTAACCCTCTGGGGTCTGAGGTGTTTTGGGGGTCCTTGAGATGTTCTGACATGCCCTGACATTTGTGCTTTTTTCAGTTGCTTATAAACATATTAATGGCAAAGGTGTAATTACACTCTATTTAGCACAAACAGGGCTACCTATTTTCTTTTTTAATCAATTTTTGAGTATAAGGACATTGAAGAAATCGTCTTGACAGGTGTTTACTAAAAGGACAATGATGGCATAGACAACAGATAAATTATACCATAGGTGAATACATAGGCTACTACTTGATTCAAGAAGTCAAAATTTGACAGGCCATTGGGAGCTGTCTTGACATTTAAGGTCGAATCGACTATTTTCTAAAGTTCACACCAAAACGACATGGTAAACCAAAAACACGTCATCTTATAAAGAACACGTCAGGTGAACTGTCGGACAGAACATGTCATAAAAAGGATATTCATTTCTATCCTGACGGGACACCCAATTCTGTCAATGACGCTCACCATAAAAACTATTTATTTATCTTACTTCATTGTCCTATTTTCAAGCTTTCGGTTTCATTTACAGGTTTTGAACATAAGATAACTCACTCGATGTCAAAACGCAAGCCATGAAAATCATGGCTTGCTTTCTCGCCAGCTGGCTTGTTGTTTTCACTGTTGGCTGTCTAATGAAACTATTGTCTCTCAAATATTACTGTTCATTTCTCCTTTAAGTACAGATATGACAGTTACTAGTTTGCATCACGAAACAGATGAAATCAGCAGAAAGTGTCTCCAGGTTGCCAATCGAAATGACACTCAGTGTAGAGTTGTTATAGCTCATTCTGTAAAAACACTGGTTTAGCTTGCTAGCCCTGACTAGCATATAGCTAACTGCCACAAAGAAATGTTTTACTCACAGTGCCTCCATCTTTAATGATGATTTTCTTGGCTAGAAGAATGCTGCGGTTCAGCCGCTTTTTCTTCTTTTTCTCTCCAGTCATCGTTAACTTATATCCATTCTTGTTTGTGGGAGATGGACCTTCGAGGTGTGGCTAAATATTACAGTTTACCGTTAGCATCCACGCTAAGATACGCGACTTCCTGTCCTCAGCTCTCGCTCTCGGGAGTTCCGCCCATATTTTTCAACGCAGGTTTCTGATTGGTCAATTTTACACGGGAGTGGTTTTCTTCGCGATTTCATTGGCCGAGTACATCGTCCGTGCGAGTGAACCCAAAACAATGAGGAATCCCTGTCTTGTAAACTGCTGACTGTTGTGTTGTTTGTATTGTGTTACCTCATGAGCAGAAGCGGGTTTGTCAGGCAATAAACTCTGGGAATATTTTTTTGCTGGAACTTTATATTGGATTTATAAAATGACAACGGCAAAACAATGTGTTTTAAATTCCATAATATACTAAAACCGATTACAGTCAAGATTTACAGACTTCTTGAACAACATTTAAATCTAGTTTACAGTATGCAACATTCCCTTACTTTAACACACCTGTTGTAACCATTTATCCTCGCTAGAGCAGAATATATCCATACTGTCCTAACAACAGCATAAAACAGCTGCATTTATGATACTACCCTTTTCTTACAGATTTCTTTCAACAACAAAAAATGTGTAAATTGACTGCTGATACAACCTCTTTAAATATGACATTGATAACTGCATTTTTTCTCCTTTTTTAATGCCACATCAGCTTCTTTGGCTGTGTTCATAGTGAGAGCCAGGATTAATTATTCACAAATAAAACTAAACAGATGTTTAAGATTAATTTGTTAAAAAAAAATCTTAAGACTACATTTGATTTCTTGGAATTCTTTTCAAAAGTATCAACAGAGTAAAACAAGTTCCTCAAAGGGGTTGAAGTATTACAGTCCAACAAAATGTTTAAATGGACGGTGGATTCTGACAAGATGAACACTGGTGAATTTTCTTATGTGTAAATCTTGAGTGTACTATCCGGCATAGTGTGTTAATGACTTGATCCCAGCGATTATTAAAAGGAATATACGTTTTTTCTCAACATCAAGATTTATTTGCAGGGACTTAAAGCACTGATCCCATTCCGATTGCCATTTATTTTTGGTGCATGCCATTTAATGTTGGTCTCAGATCTGTGAAAGGTATAGAGCATTTTACTGGTTCTGTAGATAATGCTTTGGCAGCACCGTCTGCCTGCTCATTAACAGAGATTCCTGAGTGGCCAGGTACACACTACAGCAAGATATAATATTAAAATGATTTGATTCGAGATGACAATTTGATTATTTTCACAGTTGATGGGTGATCAGTTTTTATAGATGCCATAACTGCATTTGTCAACAAAAAATGGTCATATCTTGCACCAGCCTTTAACATTGGCATGCAAGAATGGTGTGATTTCCAACATCTTCAAATCTCCTCGAAAAAAGAAAAAAAAGAAAAAATGTTTTAACAATAAAAAAATATTCACATATTAGGGGACTCATCAGATTTGATTTAATTGGGAAAGCACTGTTATTTAGAACTATTTACACCACATACAGATATTTCACAGAAAACAATTAATGGAACAATCCAATAAAGAATATAACAGTTCTCTACAGTTCCCTTGTTTGCGATAAAAATAAAGAACTATGACTTGTGGCTATAAAAACAATAATATAAGGCCCATTCCACTCCAATGTGGTCCATAGAAAAACTTGCATTAGACAAAAAAGAAAAAAGCTATTAAAAAAAAATATTATAAACCTACTACAAATGTTCCCAAGATTATAAGGAATGTTTAAATAATCCTAGCAAAACATGATACAAAGTAATAATGGCTTTAAAGTTACTTTCAAAAAATGTTTAACAAATGTATTCTATGAACACAACAGGTGTTCTAGGATAGCATGCATGAATCCAGCATTTTATTTATGATCAGAAATGGGAAACTGATTGTTGCTTGAACAGTTGCAGGAAAGACAAGTATTTGCATAGATTTTTTGCTGTTAAATAATGTCAAACGTCCTCATCTATAAAAGGAATGTCAAGGTCTGAAAATCGTCTCTTGCCCTGATTACTTGCAGGTAAGGAGGTGGTGAGGGATTCTGAGACATCTTGGCTCTGGATGACACACATGGACTGGAGAACTCGGCGTGAGGCGGAATGGTTTTGGTTGCGGTCCTCAGTAGGCTGTTTGCTCCCTGGTTTGGGATCATGTGTTGGATCAGGAGGTTTAGCAGAATTATCTGGCTTGGAGCTCTTCAAAGCAGTGTTCTCTGAAATAGATGCCTTGGATTAGCCACTAGGGACTAAATATATGCAAATTTCATGTAATAACCAAATATACAAACATTCTTATATTTAATATAAAAGCAGCAGAGCAAACCCGTGGTTAGAGAAACAGCAGGTTAAATAACAAGCAGCACAATAACCAGCTCACCACAAGAACAGCGAATCCAAGCCCTCTTGACGCAGAACATACGGGGCATTCAAGCATAATGTATTTAAAATGTTCTGTACCTCAGTACTGACCTCCCAAGTCCAAACTCACAAAATGATCTTCTAGTAGACTCTCAGAGCTGACCAATGATTCGGAGTCCATGTTCTCCGCATCAGAGCTATCCTGGTCAAACTCAGGCAGACTGAAGGCCAAATTGTTCCTAAACCACAAACAGAATGATATTTATATACTTATAATTCTTAACATCGGCATAAACTTTTTTTTTTCTGTGCCCTTGGACGAAAGTTACTAAGTTTGAAAGCATAAAATCAAAATCCAAAAGTGAAATGATACAACTTCACTGTGATCGAAGCACATTTAAAACTGTGCAAGAAGACAATAAAAATGTGTTGACTAAACAATGAATGAAAAAAAAAAAAAAGTTAAACAAGCATTTTCAACTCACTTCTCTTTATTAATGGTCTTGATCTTCTCCACCAGGTTCTTTTCGATTTCAAACTCAGCTCTGTCCATTGAGGAGGCATCTGAATCTAATTTTGGCCGCTCAAATATCTAAATGGAAAGTGAGATCATGAAATCATGTAAAATAATAGCCATGAGAAGCACTTTGCAAACTGCTATACCAAAGGGGCTAAATATTAGACTAGAAATGGCACATACATTTAAGCAATAAGGTACGAGACGCTTTGCTCCATTATGGGTACAGTTAGGCACGATGTGTGATGGGGTGTCTGAAACACCCACAGCTAAGACAATATTCAGAATAACAGAGCCTAGAGTGGTTTATTGCTTTTATAAATTGTTACCACATTCTGAAAATATGAATTGCACAATATTTCATGAAAAGATTATTGAATTAATCAGAACATTAAGTATCATCTTTCCACAACAAAATACATTCCCTGGCATCTACACTACAGTTAAAGGTTAATGGTAGGGGTGCAGCATGTACAGTATGTAGGTGAACAGGTGTAATGTGTTGCTAAATTGCATATTTCAGAATAATTGGAAAACCCATAAGGATTTATTAGGTTGTTTGTATGTCATGAAGCTAATGCCATGCTGCTTTTTTCACAACTGTTCTTAAAGTGTGATATCTTATGTACATTACCATCCGGCAAGATTTTTGAATGTTTATGCTCAACAAGGCTGCAATTATTTGATCAAAAATACAGTAAAGACAGAAGTATTGTGAGATCGTATTACTATTTAAAAAAAAAGGTTTTCTATTTGAATATATCTTAACATGTAATTTATTCCTGTGATGGCAAAGCTGAATATTCAGCATCATTACTCCAGTCTTCAGTGTCACATGATCCTTCAGAAATCATTCTACTATGCTGATTTGTTGCTCAAGAAACATTTCTTATTATTGTCAATGTTGACAAATAATTTTGTGGAAACCATGATGCAGTTTTCAGGATTCTTTGATGAATAGAAAGTTAAAAGAACGGCACTTATTTGTTAAATAAATATTTTGTAACATAGAACATTTTGTAACATATAACATTTTGTAACATTTTTACGGTCATTTTTGACCAATTTAATGTGTCCATGCTAATTAAAGTACTAATTAATTTTTTATATATTGCAAAAGCATGTGAAGCTTCTCTTACCGTGTTCTGTCTCCTGAGCTTGAGCTGTTTAATGGCCATAGCTTCTGCATTTTCCAACTGCTGAATTTCTTCCATTTTCTGATTATAGCACCTTGTTTGCTCATTAATCAGAATCTCCACACAACTGCACATAAATGTTAACCATATATGATGAATGAGGTCAAAGAAAGTTTTTTGCCTTGAATTAACGATTTAGATGCTTAGATAATCACATTATTTATGTATTTTTAGTATACCTTCTTCTATCTTGACCATCAACCACCAGTATCAAGTCAAACAAACAAGCTTACCATAAACAAGGAAGGCAAATAAACCAAAATGATTCTCACAGAGTGGTCTTGTTTATATCCTTCATACTCAGGAGAGGGTCAGAAGAATCTGGGCAGCGTAGAATGCAAGGTGCAAACACGATCGATAGAGAATTAGCTGACATTCGTTGTGAGCTTCCTCTTTTGCCACTCTGAATACAAAAAGAAATTAGGCAAGAGGTGAAGAAATGCACAGGATGTCTTTTATTCATCCCAGTCATATGCAATCGTTCCTTACTTCACGAGATGAAAAATAAGCCTTTCGAGAGTAGAGAAGTTTGAGGGAGGTAGTGCATCTAACTTTCGGTAGATGGCACGCAACCGCTCGGATGATTCTGGCAGATCTGGAGGGGTGAAAAAACAAGCATTTCTTTCTAACATATGTGGCATAAATGTTTAGCCTTTACACCCAAAGTTGCATGTGGTTAAAAACCTACCCGCAGCATACAGGAAGTCATTGTAGAGGCTGTATGTCATAAGTGGGTCGGGTAGTTCCCGTAACCACTGTTTGACCAGGCCGGTGATGGTGTGGATGGGGTAATGTCAAGACAGACAGACTGCGGATCTGAGGGAAAAAACCAAAAACCTTCAATGCAAAAAAGTCAAGCAGTTATGTTAAATGAAAATAGATTTGTCAAAAGTAAAGTACATGACAAAGGTCATAAAACTTTTACTTTGAAAAAGCACCCTCTAATTTCTGATAATGAGGGCTTAAAGACCAATCAAATCACACTATTACCTTTCTCTAGTATGTGGTGAAGCTCTTTGGCCCGGCAGGCTGAGCCGGACTTGCGGTAGATGCCCTCTGTGTACAGTCCATTCATTTCAACATGTACCAGCATCTTCTCCATGACGAAGGGCACAGAGTCAGCTGTGCGGGCCAAGGCGCAGATAGGTACACCAAAGTGGAGGGTTTGCTCACCCTCTTTCTGAAGAATGAAAACAGAAAACAGATTATTTGATCCAATATGTCTACGAGTACATATGTTAGTGAGGTTGTGTAGATGATGGCAGAATTTTCCCTGTGAGTATATAGTATGTGATACAGTAATACTGCTCACCTTCCTGGCACATTGACCTGTGCAATTTATTGTTATCTTGCTCACACACTTCTTGTGACACACCATTTTACAAGCTGAAACAGAAAGTCAGCATAAAGTACCTCTAAATCCTTGTCAATTTGCATTGGTCAGGGAAAAGGATTGTGAATACTTACAGCTGCACATAAAGGCTTTTTCCATTCCCCATATGTATGAGCTGCACTGGTCACATGATTGCATAATGGTCACCTGGTATGTGCTAAATAAGTGACCCAGTGGGCTGTCAGGCTTAATGAGAGAGTAAAATATTAGTGTTGTTTTGTATTTTCACATCATGCATTATAAATATAGCCATATAACTACATAATGTCTCTATATCATGAAAATAACTTACATGTGCATCTCTTTTAGATTTTCTTCTGTTCCTTTCCTTAACCTGAAAAATAGAAAGAGGGGCATGTATTTAGGATAAATTCAAGGATAACTGATAACTAGGTCCACTGGGAATCTGCCAGCTTGGTCCAATTTTATAACACTACCGTTCAACTATTGAAGACTGGTGTAATAGCCACTGAAAATTCAACTTTGCTATCAGCGGAATAACATTTTAAAATAGTTTAACTGTAATAATATTTAAATTTTTATTCTATTTTAGATCCAATAATTGTAGCCTTGGTTAGCATTAGAAACCTTAACATTAGAAACTTAGCAGAATTATGTCAAATGGGTTTTAATAGGGTAAACGCTTTTAAATGCAATTGAGTATACTTTGTAAACAGTGGGAATCAGTCTTCTTAGAAATTCTGCAGGCCCAGATTCCTCGAGGGTCTGGTGACTTGCCTTATATTTAAAAAATATATTTGAGCACAGTTAAGCATCTGTGGAAATCTTTACAGCTTTTTAAGTTACCTTACAAGGCTCTGCCTCCAGTCGTTTGACCTCCCCCCTGATAAATCCATCCAGAACTGATTGGAAAAGATTTATTACCAGCGGCACCTCAGACACTTTCTTCAGCCCTGCGAGTTTGGCTACCCTTGCTTGGTAACCTGACATCAGGGCCTTATAGCCAATATTGGGATTCTTTTGGGAATAGGAAACAGATCATTTCAAACATTTGCTTAAAAAAATTTAGTAATGAAAAAAACTTTCAGTGCTTATTATCTACTGCATCTGTGAAACTATGATGAGGGGAAGGTAAAAGATGAACACAGATAAACTTACTGAGATGGAGTACATGCTTTTGATGGTGTCTCTGAACTGTGTGGTGGCTAAGAAGAAGATTTTTTCTGTCTCTGAGAGTTCCTTTGTGCGGGTGCTTAGATCGTTCATCTGAATTCAACATAACACCAACAGATTACGCACTTAAAAGTAAAACGTTGATAAGATATGACTATAAACAAAAATGAACTTCTGGAAGCACTTCTAAAAAATCCAAATGTAGGATTAAAAAATAAAAAAAAGCCTTTACAAAAGCGGATGAATATAAATATCAACACAAACCTGATTTCCCAAGAACTCATCCAGGTGGCGAAGTTCATTAGTATCATGATTTCTCTGTCCAGCGAAGCATTCCACTTCTCCTGGACACGAGTAGCTCGGCTAATTTTAATGGTGGGGTTGCGACGGGGTCCAGGATAAGTGGCTGAGTTCTTGCCACGTGGAGAATACGAGTGAGAGCCACTGGCTTTTGGACCAAAGAAACAGAGGTAAATGAGAGAAAAAGAGGCGAGTTACTGCAACTGAAACATTTAATCAAAATTGGTCTACTACGTACTCATTTTTATTCAACATTTCTTGTTTTTATTTGATATATTTATTTAAATATTTATTTAAACAATTTAAATATTTATTTAAACAAATTAAATATTTATTTAAACAATTTAAATATTTATTTAAACAATTTAAATATTTATTTAAACAATCTGTGCTTTATTTATTATTTATTAACATAATTATATAAATAATAGATAAATTAATAAATTAATGAAAGAATGAAGTAGGTCTGGGTTAATAATACAACCTAGCTCCTCTTTTTCTGCCAATGTCTTTGCCATTGTAGTATTCCCATCCTGGGGTGTCAGACGCTTCCTAAAATATTTTAGGAATCCCCGCCTACAGGATATAAACAGAAAATATTCATTAAAATTGACAGAAAGCACTTTTATGCATGATCAAATTTTACAAACTGATAAAAACCCAAATCACATTAATGATATTTCAGGTAAAATCTAGAACGGTACAGTTCAGCAAGATAACATGCTGATGGGAAAGGACTAATCACCTTTCTGGTGTGCTGGACGTTACAATGGGTTCCTCACTTGGTGATCTCCTTGAGAGACTCAAGCACCCATCGGCTTCTACAGGCGACTGGATCTGAAAGACCAAAACATGTTAGAGATTGAAAATGATTATCATGAGACTGCAGAAAAAAAATGAGGTGGTTCATTCAGGCAAATCCTAAACTTCTGATAATCACTCTAATCAAACCTACACATACTAATGATGAGATTTTACAGCATATGTCACTTTGTTACCCATAGTCCCACCATGCATTCTTTTCAGCAAAACACCACAGACAGCTCATGAGAAAGCAAGACCACATTCAAGCGGATGCAAAACAAGTTTAGCTGACAACCATTTAGCGAAGAATGTTTTGTAATCATAATGTTCACTAATAATACAGATTGATTGGGGTTATTTCCTTCTATCTGTGCCACCACCAGCATTAAATCTCCCACACTGCATTCCAAAATCCATGTTGACCTTTTTTGCTACGTGTTATGGAATTTTAGATATATTTCAGATTGCTGAACAAAAATTGTCTAGTATAACCTGCATAAAACCTGACAATTATTGTTAAATTAGTTAGCAAAGCTCTACAGAGCCACAGTATCCACCATTGTGAGGTCATGCTCTGTGGTAAAAAAGTACATAAATAAGAAACCAAAACCTCACAAAACCGGATACTGGGGCTGTTATAGCTTGGAGACAATTTTGTGACAACATTTTAACAAGTGAATGTTACAAAAAAAGTGAACAGAAAATAAAACGTGATTATGATAACCACATTCTACCATATAATATTATATAAAACCCAAATATAAATCCCTTATATAATGATACATTTAAAACATATCTGCAACCTAACAAACACAACTTAATTCTTATATCTTTTACTACATTCACTTATTAGCACAACTAGCGACGGCCTCAGTGTTTGTTAACGGTGTCAAATGCTACAAAAAAGGTCAGAAACCAGTCAGAAACATCCAAGTATAGGATCAGTTTCTGAAACGCTTCCCATATACAGAATCTAATGTTGATTCTTATGTTAGCTGTTGCGTGCAAAAGCAAGGCCCACAGCAGCTCTTATGGTCCCTTTGTAACTGGGTAAGACTTTTACCACAGTCTCTTGTACCATGCGGATACCAGACTGGTTGGGAGTGGAGGGGCTTATGGGAGGAAGGGGAAAACTCCAGTACTCCATGTCGCTTAGATCCGAAACATCCAACTTCAGTCCACTGCGGGGACGTGCTAGTCGGCGCTTGTGTTTGAGGTGCTTACGGCTTTGAACCATAACCTATGCAATGGAACAATGTAAATTGCAATGTAAATTAATTTAAAATAACTGTTTTCCATTTTAATCTATTTTCATTTATTCTAATATGCTGATTTGCTGCTCAATAAAGATTTCTTATTATTATTATCAATGTTGGAAACTTGGTGCTGCTTAATATTAATGTGGAAAACATGAAACTTTTTTCTGAATTCTTTGATGAATAGAATGTCTTTACTGTCACTTTTAATCAATTTAATGTGTCCTCACTAAATAAAAGTATTAATTTCTAAGTAAAAAAAAAAATCTTACTGACCCCAAACGTTTGAAAGGTAGTATATCCATATCCATACACACACACACACACACACACAAACACACACATATACACACACACATACATACACATATACATACACACTATATGTCTATATGTAAGAATTTTTTTGCATCATTTTACATTTAACAGAAAGACCATAACTAGTTTTTAATCAGTACCTCATTTTTGGATGGCGAGGAGGAGCTGTCTGACTCTGAAGAACTCATTCTGGACACATTATCCAGGGACTGAGAAATGCCAGATTTCCTAAGAAACGGTAACAAATAAATAAGGGATAATGTACTACCAGCCAGGCATACCGCAAAATAAACTCAGGCAGGGTTAAAAAAAAAATCGTGATATGACCAACTGCCTGAAAAGTATAACATGGCTGCTTTAAAAATAGATAAACAGACATAAATATTGATGATATTTTCAGGTACAACAGTCAGACATATAATATAGTGATCATTATACAAAATTATTTGCCCACAGACTGACCAATCAGAATTAAGTACTCCAGAGAGTTGCGTAATGAAGAAAAACAACATACAATGAGTCTACTTTAAAAAAAAAAAAGACCAAAATATAACTCTTACCATAAACCCAGTTTCCTCTGGGTTTGAAGTCGTACTATCTCAGCACTGATGTTCTCCAAATGTGCTGCTTCACTGCTCCTCTCCTTCCATTTATCAGGCTTCTCCTTCAACCTGGATGTCTTGTTGCGGCGTTGTAGGTTACAGCATTTTGAGTCTCATCAGAACCACTTTCGCACATGTTCAGTTGAAGCGACACAGGCCGAGGGAGGCCTGAAGGAGATGGTTGTCTTTCTTTATTACCAATCTTGCCTTTATCATCTCGAGCAGGTCGGTCCTTGGTCTCAGACTTGGTCTCAGTGTTTAACTGCAGGCTCGAATCCTCCGCTTTCTTTCGTTCAGGGGTGCGAGATTCGTCAGGCAGTGGAGGCTGTGGCTTTGGCTGACTTGGCTTGTTCAAATGGCGCAGTTCTGTTTGAGATCTGAAAAAACAATCCAAAATGACTAATATTGTTTTACCTTTAAGTAAAAAACACCCAAAGGTAACTTGGACTTACGTCTGTGCTTTGAGTTTTTCTCTCTGCTTCAAAAACTCTGCTCTCTGCTTGGACATTCGCCATGTAGCCTGGATCACAGTAGCTGCTTTGCCTCTGTATGTCTCACGCAAAAAACGCCACGATCGCTGTGGGATGAAAAAGGAAAACTCTGCTCAGGTACATTATCATTTTTTGCAGGGTTTCACAACCAAGTTCACAAACCCTTTATGGGTCAGGATTGTTCACAATACCAATAAATTAAGCCACATGTATAATAGCATTACATAAAATGAGAATATGTTGTTAGAACATCTGTGTAATAGTGCAGGATAAATCTTAAACATTTTTGGTCTGTTTACACGGAAGAGAAAGATAGTAAATTATAAATGCATTGCATACACTACTGTTAAAATGATCGGGCTCGGGGTAAGATTTAAAAAATGTTTTGAAATAAGTGACTTATGCTCACCAATAAAATACACTAAAAACAGGATTATTGTGAAATAAGATTACAATTTAAAATAAACTGTTTTCTATTCCAATATATTTTAAAATGTAATTGAATCGGGTGATGGCAAAACTGATTACTCCATAAATCAGCAGCCATTCCTTTAGTCTTCAATGTCACATGATCCTTCAGAAGTCAATAGAAATAAACGGAGCATTTCCAAGAGGGTCCTCAAACCATGGTGCTCGGGCCCTAAATATGCCGATTTTGTGCTCAAAAAACATTTATTAATATCAATGTTGAAAACTCTGCTTAATATTTTTGTGGAAACTGTGACATTTCTTTACGACAAATTTTTGATAGATAGAAAGGTCCTGCTGTACCGTACATCCGCCTTGGCCGTACAGCAGGATGTAGGTGTCTTTTTTTCCGCAGTAGTTTCAATTTTGATATTTTTAGGTCAAACCGTTCTTGTCTGTCAGTCATATAATGCAGGTCTATGGTCATTATCTCAAAACACAATGCATAGATATATACACACTAGACGTCGCCTTGTCTACAGCAGTTCATTGGAACGAATGTCTTTAAGGCGACATCTAGTGTATATATCTATGCACCAGTCTGCGTACACGTCAGATCAGATCACTGGGACATTGCTGCGTATAAGTGGTAAAAACTATATAAATACTGTTCGTTTTCTCACACAAACCGCTCGTTTCGTGTCTTAGGCCATCAATGTGTACTTACGATGGGGAATTGTTTAATTTGGACGACGGGGAATTGTTTTAATTTGGACTCTGTGCTTGTGTTTTGAGATAATGACCATAGACCTGCATTATATACTGACAGACAAGAACGGTTTGACCTAAAAATATCAAAATTGAAACTACTGCGGAAAAAAAGACACCTACATCTTGGATGCCCTTGAGGTAAGCTAAAACATACCAAAAATGTATTTCAAAGTGAACTATCCCTTTAATAGTTTTGTGGAAATCATGAGGCATTTTTTTTATTTTTTATTATTCTCTGATTAATAGAAAGTTCAAAAGAACAGCATTTATTTGAAAGAGATATTTTGTACGATTTTTGACCAACTTAAATGTCCTTCCTGAATAAAGTATTAATTTATCTAAAAAAAAACTAAAAAACATTAGAACATTAATTAAAACTTGTAAAAGGAAGCAAGTAAATATATTTAGGTCACAGGGTTTCAGCTGACAAAAAAAGGCATATGTCAAATTGTTGAGACGCATTGTTGATCTATCGTTTTCAGACAAGGTTTTGTAAGATTATGTAAAGTCCCTAGTCAACCAAAAGAATGGTACCTGTATAGTTATAATTCCTTTCCTCTCATGCAGGTATTGTTTCCTCATCAAACAGGCACGGAACCATCTCTGCAGGATGATGATGCGCCGCATCACTTCTTTATGAAGGGCTTCCTGAAGTATTTGTCTCTCTGATTCTTTCAAAAACACCTGTGCACACAGATGAGCGGACAATTATGGAAAGTTGGAAACTTATCTGAATGACAAAATGCAGGTTGTGGATATTTCTTCAGTGAAGAGTGAAACTGAAATAAACCTTGGTTCGGCCAATCTGAAAACTGGAGCTGGGAAGTCCCATTTTCATCAGCAGGTTGGTGATATCTTCCTGAGGGGTTGATATTTCTTTTGGCAGTAGTACTCTGAACTGATCTGTAAACTCCTGCGATGACAATGTAAGATGAAACTTTTAGACATGTCTGTATAAAGCAAATAATAAAATCCATTTGCATTCATTTTACACCAAATGTATTTTTTCATATTAACTAATATTAATAGCAGGCCTATCCTATTGAAAAATAAATGTATTTGAAATGCATTATTTTATGCTAAGTATACTACAAATACATTTACAAATGTATGTACTTACTTTAAATACCCTGCAATTGAACTTTTGGTATACTAAATTGGTATACTTAAAAGTCTGCTAAATTGGAACAACTAATTTTGTACTTAATGCACTATAGTTATCGAGAAATAGTGCTGAGGTCCAAGTAAAGATATACTTACGTATATTTGATTGTGCTAAAGTGGAACTATTACAAGTATTCTTTAGGTACACTTTAAATATCTTGCATTTAAAGACTGATATTATACAGAGATCATACTATCCTTACTAATAGTGATATTAAACACATTTTAAGGCCTAATATCAAGAAATGTGCATTGTGCAATAAAGAAGTACTCCAAATAAAGTTTAATTATAATCAGTAAGTCTCAAGCGATAAGTCAGTATATATATTATGGATTTGAAGTATACTTAGTATGAAATAAAAGTATTTTAAATACATTTTGGTATCGGTTTTCTTTTTTCAACACTGATCATAAGAATTGTTTCTTGAGCAAGCAAACACTAGGGTATCAATCAAATAAAACATCAAATTAAGTATGATTTACTTATTAAGTATTCAAATTAATCTCTAAAAATATCAACATCTGCTGAGAAGTCTTCAAATGAGGATGACATTAAGAGCCTTGTTTTTGCAGACCAGTAAAGCATTATATAGACATTTAAAAAAATCAATATATGCGTATTACAGTCCACAGCGATCCATTTTGTAAGAGTCTGTTAATCTTACCTGGACTCCTCTATGTTTTCTTATTTATTTTATATATTTATTAAGTTATTTAATACAATTTTATTCCTTATTAGGAAATGTATGTATGGGTCAGGGGGTATGATTAAATGGGTTATACCCATGGACATCTGCATTAAATTGACAGTCCTAATGAATAAATATTAATTTAAAAAAGTCATGTTACACTACCTTGAAGGTGAATTTGGCTCCATAGCCAGATCTCCTAATCCGAACCGTTTGTAGCATGCCTGTGTACCTCAGCTGCTGAAGGACTAGAGCGTCATCAAAGTGCATTTCCTCTGTAAACACATTCACCAACATTTAAAAGAAGGATGATCCATCACCTAATTAATACACATAATAGATTAATCACAAAACATACAATAGCTCTCCACCATACCTTATCACCATTTGATCTGATACAGCGGACAAAGAATGGTTCTGCTTTCCTCAGGGTTTCCAACAGCTTGTTTAGAGATGCCTGGACGGTATAATACATTAAATCATGTGACTCATTGATTTGTCCATCAGCATCCATTAAACCCCTGCAAATCATATCAAAACCTCCCCACAGCTTCGGGGGTCTGAACCTTTTATCTAATTTACAACTACAACAAAAGAGGCTTTCACACAGAGATGGAACAAACCAATCCTGAGCCCTATGATGAAGGAGCGTATGCTTTCCACACTTAGATAATAATAATACTGAACCTGGAACTGGCGCTGATGCTCGGAGGTTTCTTCTTGGTGTGCAGATGGAGCAGGGACCTGGTTGCTCGGTTGTGCTGCGTGAGGGCCATGATGAATTTCAGAGAGTGTGAATCTATGAGATTCTGTATAGTAAAACAAAAGAATAACATTTGATGCAATCACTCACATTTTAAAATATAATAAAGTAAACTAATACAGATATAATGAACAACAATTTATTTTTCATTTCTTTTCATTATCCATTTACCATGTACAACTCGGCACCTTTATGCTAGGGTTTTCTGGGTAGTTGCCAGGGCGTTGCTATGCAGTTGCCTAGTTTGCCAGCATATTGCTGTGTGGTTGCTAGGGCATTGCTTGCTGGTTACTCATTGGACCAAGTCTTTGATATTCTTCTTACTAAACACATTTTGGGTGCCTTTGTAATGTATACTAGCAGTCAAATTTTGGATATACCTGATTTAATTTGTTTTTTTACAATTCTACAAAACTTGCGATCAAATGTTTTCTATTTTAATACATTTTAAAACTGTAATTTATTTCCGTGACGACAACGCTGAAGTTTCAGCAGCCATCCCTCCAGTCTTCAGTGTCACATAATCCTTCAGTAATAATTCTAATATACTGATTTGGTGCTCAAGAAACATTTATTATTACATTTTCACTTCTTATTACGTTAACAACATGATCAATTATTGAAAAGTTTTTGTGGAAACCATGATACACAAGTTACATTTATTTGACATAGAAAGTTTAGTAACAATGTATACATACTAACACAGTCACTTTTGATCGAATTTAAAGGGATACGTCACCCAAAAATGAAAATTCTGTCATCATTTACTCACCCCCAAGTTGTTCCAACACTGTATGAGTTTCTTTCTTCTGTTGAACACAAAAGTAGTTATTTTGAAGTAGGGATGTCCCGATCCGATCCACGGCATCGGTATCGTGCCGATACTGGCCCAGAACGCTAGATCGGATATCGGAGGGAAGAAAAAAATATATCGATACCTATGATCCGATACCTATTAGGGGTGGAACGGTACGTCACGTATTAGTATTGAACGTACGTTCCGTACGTGCGTCACGGTTCGGTGCATGGATTTACACGGAGAATACACGGTATAAAAATAAATAAAACTCGCGTGCACATTAATTAATGTAATGCGGAACTACTGTTAGATACACGCATAGACATATGCGGGTTCTTTAGGGACACCTAATCTGTAGCCCCTCCTTAGCTCTGAACATGCGTCTATTTCACTTCAAACGCTCGCTTTATCATTATAGGCGCGAATGGATTCAAACTGTTCAAGCATCTAACTAGATGCTATAGACGCTAATTTGACGCTCTATTCGCGTTTGGTGTGAACGCAGCAAAATGAACAGGCTGCGATGTCAAGATTGCAATGCTGGAATGTGTGTGTGTGTGTGTGTGTGTGTGTGTCAGAGAGAGAGAGGCACGGGTGCGATCGAACAGTGGGAAACATAAAAACATACACCGTCATTTTGTTCATACAGGACATCATTAAAACTGCAAAAAGTGTTTAGCCTACTTATATTTCTGTAAAACACAGCATTGTGCTTTTGTCAAACTGTAACTACAACTGTCACCCGACCAAAATCACACACACACACGCTGTTTAAAAGCAGAAATTATCTAATCTTTTGGACATTCATCATATTGCATTGGTTTTCATTTCTTGTCATAAAACAGAGCACTAATCTGTTTATTTTGAAGTTACACATTCTACATTGATTAAAGAAAATCAAATGTGTTTTTAATGGTAGTAATATTATATACAGAAATAAATTATTTATAATTCAGATGAGAATAACGTTAAAGTTAATAGAAATTTTAAGGAAACAAATATATTGATTTGAAATATAGCAAATTAATTTTAAATTCATTCAGGTACAATTACCAAACATATCTCAAGGTCTTTTGAATAAAGGGTGGCAGTCTTTCATTATCAACTGTTGTTGTGGACTATATACTGGAGAAGTATTTGTTCTCCATTTGAGTGGATGTTTTTATGTGGCTAATTGAGCAAAGTGCTTCCATATATTTTATTATTAGTAGTATTAATTCAAGAATAAAATAAAAATATCGGATTGATATCGGTATCGGCAAGTAGCCAAAGCTGCGGCATCGGTATCGTATCGGAAGTGAAAAAGTGGTATCGGGACATCCCTATTTTGAAGTATATGGGCAACCAAACAGGCCCAATGCCCCATTGACTCCCATAGTATGAAAAAAAAAAAAATACTATGGAAGCCAATGGCTACCGTCAACTGTTTGGTTACCAAAATATCTTCTAATCTTCAAAATATATTTTGTGTTCAGAAGTTCACAACTTGAGGGTGAGTTAATGATGACAGAATTTTAATTTTTGCGTGACCTATCCCTTTAAAGCATTTCTGCTGAATTCAAGTATTAAACACTATAAAACAGCCTTAGCAAAAACCACAACAACAAGGACTGATTCATGAATTTACCTTAGGAATTAGCTGCTTGTGTCTGTTTGGCCTGTTCCTCCTAGAAAGTAGTAACATATAATTAAGATTCTATTACAATTAAGATTTGGGGAAAAAACAGAGGAGAATATCCCATTTGATTTCTCCCAATTAAATTGCACATAATAAGCACAAGCTGAGACAGAGAGCAGTAGTGCCGCCACGGACAGATGGTCACAGAACATGTGTCCCACTCACTGAAAGAAGAGACGAGACTTCCTCACAGAAATTGTGGACAGACGCAGCTTGTGAGGAACTTCACCACCAAACTGCTTTAGGGAGTGGAGAACTTTGGCATGCAATTCCCTGATTCGCCCCAACCCCAAATCAGAAAAAGTTTAGAAAGGAGATAAATACTAAAAACACAATAAAATAAAAACAATAGGGAGTAAACAGCTGAAATTAGTTAGTTCAATCACCCATTTCACAGAAAATGCATGCAGTAACCTCAGTTAGATTCTTAATCCACAGAAGGAAATCATCATCAAATAAAGAAGAACCCAAGCTCAGTAAGTTCCTCGAGTGTTGGTGACTTACTTCTTATTTTCAAATGTTGCAAAAATGTCCTCAAATGCCTCAAGTGGACCCTCTTCAGAACGATCAAAGGAAAAGTCAATCATAGACTTCTGGCTGTAGAGAACAAGTTGCAATTATAAGCAGTTGAACTGTCATTTGTATGGAGCAAACTTAAAACAAACACGTTCATTTGGCATAAATCCATTGTTCCATCAAGAGGTCATACGTCTACAGGAACCGAGCCAGTCCATTTACCTCTTTAGATTATCTATCAGAGTGCTGGGTCTCCTCATTTCCCCAAGAGAACGTCTGGAGTAGCGCTTGATCTGATCTGATAGGGAAACAAACATGTTAAATCAATGATAATCCACTTCTGGAAGCTGTAAGTAAAAAGGTATTAGTAGATCTTAACCTGGATGTTTTTCCGCCCAGCTGCGTCCTGCCTCGTTAAACACGGCCAGTGTGCGTATCGTGGCTCTGAGGATGCCCCATCTGAACACAGCCACTGGATTAGCCCCGATCAGCTGGCGCAGGTAACTGCACTCACTACTACGAAGCAACGCAACAATATCTGGCCTCATGTGGTCTGTGTTCTTCTCTCTGAAGTCCTTAGGGCAGGAACATCACAAATGCTTCTCAGTATTGTTTTCCCACCATAGACACATCATTTGTAACACAACTACACTCCAAATGTTTGTGCAAAGGGAAAGTTTAGTTTCAGGGTCTGTTCCTTTACCTTTATCTGGTATTTGACCTTGCCAGCAAAATGCCGAATGACAAAGGCTGGTTCCCGCACTGGGGTCTGCACAAAGAACGCGTTGTCCTGGTGCTGCTGCTTAAACTTCTCTAGAAGAGTGCTATCTGTGGCTTGAGGAAAACTAGAGAGGCCATAACACTGTATATTAACTAATGGACTACTAAAAACCACATTAGCGATTAGATGCATACTAATTCACATACTGTATTATACATTCTAAATAGCTTGCCAGATCCAATTCAAGTAGTGGATCAGCAGATGATTTCCTTTTTCCAGTGGATTCAACAGTTACTTTTAACAATATACAAAATTTATGTATCTCTATCCATTAAGAGGAATCATGATTTTAAAGTAGATTGAAAATGTTTAATATAAGTAGTAAAAAAGTCAAATCTACTGTCTTTCCACTAAAGAAAATTACACTTTATGTACAAATATTACAATGCATAGCTTTATGGCAGTGTTTCTCAATTCAAGTCCTCGGGACACACCTCCCAGAATGAGTCCGATTCTTCTCTATTTAGCACACTAAGGGCCAGATTTACTAACAGTTTGCGCCAGCCTGCTTACTAAAGACACACAGTGAAAAATTAGCACTGAACAGGCATGGACAGGGTTATTTTTGTGGCTGCCCTTATTGATCATATGCATTTGTAGGAGTTTCCCTTTCAGACACAAAATATATGGGAGGAGAGTTTTTAAATGAATCACTGAAGGTGATTTACTAAGATTTGCGCTAGTCAGTTTACTGGTATTTGAGCCATTATTTACAGTCCAAAAAAAAAAGTCTTAAACCAGACGCTAATTTGCGCTGCTCTTGGTAGATTGCGTTGGTCATAATGGAAATGATCCGGCTGCGTCTTTGTTCTTTCATTTGCGCATCGTCGTCAGTAGATCACATGCAGAACTTTACACTCCCATCGCTCTCATGCTAATTTACCCTGTTTAGTAAATCTGGCCCTTTGACTGCAGCAGAGGGGAAGATTTTCGGTGAATAACTAAACTAAATTGGACTCTAACACAAACAAAGCTATTATATGACTTCAGATGACTTGGAATATAGAGCTAAATGTTGTGCTTCTCGGAGCTTGACAACCAAAGTCAATATGAAATATAGAGATATACTGTCAAAAATAACTGCACGAAGAATTATTTTCATGCAGTTTTGGGTGAACTATTCTTTTAACATATCACAGCAATTTCTAACAAACCCAGTCTGTCCAGATTCACTAGGTGGGGCTTTAAACTTACTTTTGATCAATTGAATTCATCCTTGATGAATAAAAGTATTGATTTATTTTATTTCTTTCCACCAAAAAATAAAATAAAAATTCTTAATACTTTTGAACAGTAGTGATTAATGTTACAAAAGCTTTCTATTTCAGATAAATCAGCATATTAGAATGATTTCTGAAGAATCATGTGACACTGAAGACTGGAGTATTGAAAATTCAGCTTTGATCACAGGAATAAATTACACTTTATTATATATATTCACATAGATCATATTTCACAATGTTACAGTTTTTATTTTATTTTATTTTTATCAAATAAATGCAGCCTCGTGAGCAGAAGATCCAAAACATTTGACTGGTAGTGTATAGAATAATCACAATATAAATTCAAACATTGATCTTGTATAATAATAGTAAGAATAATAGTAAGAATAGTAAAAGTGTGTGTGTGTGAGTGTGAGTTTGATACAAATATACATTTTATAAATTCAAATACATAAATTATTTTGACAGAATTCATACCGGGACAGACTCCTCCAAATCTCTCTTGTTGAGTAGAGAATGGTTGATTCGCAGGACAATCCAGTCAAACAGGGCACTGTACAGAGACTTGGCCATAGAGTCTCTGGCAGTGATGGCCTAAAGACATGACAATGTATGAACATGAGGTCAGCAGTACGGAAAAGAAGAAAGAAATATGGAGAAGATAGAGCAACAAGGGACCTCTTCAAACAGCTGACTTCACACATAAGGCCTGATAGATATGCACTTAACACACGACTAGTCAATGAATGAATGGTACAGAGTAGAAAATGTCATCATTTGCACCACCCAACACATTGGTGAAGTTACCTCACTGAGGCTGTAAGGCAGAATTAGTGTGTCATTAGCAGTCATTGCTTTCCTTGTAGTCAATGCTCCACAAGCATCTCCACTTTAACCTGTAATTTAAGAGCAATAATATAAAATCAAAAGATGACACTTTATATCAACGGTCCACTTTAGACAATCTACTAACTAGAAGTAACTTTGCAACTACATGTCAACTAACTCTTACTAGAATTCTAGTATACTGTCTGCTTAATATCTGCAAAGTAAAGTTTATTTGGATGCTTCCCCAACAGACATTCTACTGACTAAAAGTAACTTTGCAACTAAATGTCAACTTATTCTACTAACCCAAACCCTATCCGTAACCTAACAGTCTACTAATACTCCAATGAGAATTAGTCGACATGTAGTGGCAGTTACTTAGTAGAGTGTCTAAAGTGGACCATCGAAATAAAGTGTAACCAAACAAACATTATGGTAATAAAGACACATTTGAACATAGGATGACAGAAATCTGAACATGATCTGTCAGAGAATGTGTAATTCTTTAAATGACAGCCAAATAACAACTTAACAAGTGTAAAATGGGAAAAGGATTCCTATTGGAAAATTGGAAAGACAATCCAAAAGAATCCAAATGGACCGGTCCACTAAGAGTCCTCTAAAAGTAATGATACAACTGGTTGAATAATTATGTATACGCTGATTTCACGCAGCCGCCATTTTGAAATCGAAAGTGAGGCTCCGGTGGGAAGAACCTCGGAAGTAAGGATAAACAACAATGCCTTGGATTACCAACCTAAAGCTGCTGCCGCGATTTACACTATTGGATGTTACTATTCAATATAGGATATAGTTCATTCCTGCTTCTTTTTTTACATTCTGAATTATATATAAAAAAAATATTTTATTTATAAATTAATTTCACTGTATATAGTCTAAAGTATGCAAGAAATGTATGTACATTTTTAGAATTGACACACCATCATTAAACACAACAATACGCCATCGCATTCACGACTCTCCTGTGATTAAAGGCGACACTTCCGGTTTTCTTCCCACCGGAGCCTCGCTTTTCGATTTCAAAATAACGGCTGTGTGAAATCAGCTATTTGTTCACCATGCAGTGATGGTGTTCAAGTTCATCAACATGTCATTGCACACCATTTCCAAAGAATTGGGCGCATTAAACTATTTAAAGTATTTCTATTTCTGTGTGGTTTACCACAATAACCAGTAGGAGGGACAGAATTTCATTCTTGAAGAATTTATATTGAACATTAAAGTAGCCAGTGGTACCTTGAGAAGGTCAGAGACAGCTGAAAGGACATGATCTGGCCCAACTTTAAGACACTCGCCAACATCTTTTCGCTCATACGTCACATTTCCCAGGTACAGAATGGCAGAGAGCACAGAGAATATCCTGAAAAAGAGCATCAACCGTTGAACCACATTAAATCCAAAATATATTTATTTTCTTTGCAAGGTGCCTCAAATAATACATTTCTAAGCTACATGATATAACCATGGTACTTTTTGGAATTGTAGGTAATTTTACATTGTGAATCATATGGCACATGGGAATGCATCTTAAATATAATTGAATAAGTTAGTATTTTGTTCAAATAATTACATTTCTAACATTGTGTAAATAAGTATTAGTTGCCAGAACATTTAACACTGAAACATTGCTGTTTCTCGGAAGACAGGTCATAATGATCTAAATGTGTCAGGTCTGACATTATTGCACTCTACGTCATGGCCAAAAGAGCACAGTGCATATTGAAAGTCTTGATGTATTTTCCCCCTCCATGACAAGCACAGACTTGTTCCAGAGCAGAATTCTTCATTTGCTAGTCATGCATTAAGATTGTAATTTTTCAGCAGTGTGACTTAATCCCTCCAGGACAAACCTAATTAAACACCATAAATCTTATTCACATGGAAGTATTCTGTATTTATAGATATGGTTTTAGCAGGGCTAAATAAACATTATAGATTACACATAATCCAAAAATAAAATGTGTGTTAATAAACATTATTATGTACTTGAAAACATTTTTCACTTACTGTTTTTTGGTGGGAGGCAGAAAACCGACCATCTCCATGGCCTGATGAAGTCTCCTGAATCATGTTTCATTTCTGCTTGATCCTCCAAAATCGGTATTTCCTGTGAGGTGTAAACATAGAAGAATGAACAAATAATGAAAAGACAATTGTTGACATACAGTTTATGCATAAACAGCTATACAATTAACATGGTCAGGAAAGCCCAGAAAATTTCGTCTTGATCATTCTCAGGAAAAGAAATAGTCCTTTTCTCTGGACAAAAATCTGACAAGCTCAAGAAGAGGACTCCATTTCCTCTCCATTTAATGTCATTGTTTCCCCGAAGACAATTGAGAGCATCATGAATGCAAATTAAAACGGAAACAGCTTCATTAAAGGGGTCCTATTATGCTTTTCCACTTTTTCAACTTAAGCTATTGTGTAATGTTGCTGTTAGAGCATAAAATATCTGCAAGGTTACAGAGCTCAAAGTCCACTCTAAAAGGAGATATTTATTTAACAGAATCCACTTTTCAAGAACTACAATGAACTTTGTGTTTGAATGAGTTTGGACTACAACACGATTTTTCCGGATCTCATGAAGTCACAATGTTACTCATTTAAATAATACGCGCCCACGGAATGCACAAAAAAAAGGGGGTTGAGGACTGGTTGAGCAGCGCTAGAGAAGATAAACAGTGTTGCTGCTATGTCGAAGAGACGCTTATTTTCCCACCCCAGTTCCAAAACACCATTGTTTGGCCATCTTAAAACGGACAAACTTACAGTGGCTAAAATGTATTTTTAACAGTGCTCCTGAACATTGTACCCCCAACATTTATCTATCCACTGCACATTTAATGGAGAACAGCTTGTTTTCTGTAGCTTTTGTACGCTCTTGCATTTGTAAGACGGTTTACCGCCCCATCAGGAAGATTAACCATGTTTTCTTTTACCGATTACACTTTGTGCATTTCCCGAACATGCACTACACAGTGCCAATCACAACACACTGGGCCAGCTAACCAATCACAGCAGATGTGAGGGGCTTCATTTTTTTAACAATCAAGCATGAAAACATATTCTAGTACACCCCCCCCAAAAATCAAGTCTTCGTAAAAGGGCATAATAGGACCCCTTTAAGAAACACTGATTCTTTGTGATGGCTGTTCTGAGTTACTTGTTCGAGGTAGTGGTAGTCTTCAGGCCGCAGGAGCTTGAACTCATCTCTCTCCTCTTCTGAGGCCCCAATCAAAAGATAGTAAAAAACATGGTAATTCCTGCAGGTTAGATAACAAACAGGCATGGAATTCATGTTGTTGCGATACATTTTTTCACATCTCCAACACTTTAATTCAAATGTAAAATGGATATAGATAACGATTTTCCTTTTTTTTTTTACCTTTCAGTTTTTCCTCTGGATACTAGACGGCATTTCTCTAGTAAATACTTCTCAACCACAGCCCTGAAACATTGAGCAAACAGTATTAGAATATTCAGATCAATTCTGGCATGTCATTTTTTGTCTTTCTGTCATTTTTTGAATAGAGTAGAGAAAAGGGTGAATGATATCAGAAAATGTCCTATGGTGGATCTTAACCTGAATGAACAGAATGAGCATCACAGCTCAACATTTATTTTACATTAATAAATAAACATTTCCTCATTAGATAAAATGCAGTTGTCATCATGTTCAGCTGTGGGTGTTCTGGTGTGTGAAGTAGATAGGCAGAAGTACACAAGATGACTCACCCTCTCACAATGCCACTTTCCAGATAATTCACTTGAATGAACTTTCCAAAGCGACTCGAGTTGTTGTTGTATGCCGTTTTAGCATTGCCAAAGGCCTGAGGAGACCAAAGATAAATGCATCAGATAGGCAAATTGTTTTTGAGGAAACAGACAAATATTTCAGACTAAAAAAAACCCCCCACTGATATCTGGTCTTCATGAATGCTGACAGACAACTCTTGAGCCAATAGTGACAATAGATTATCATTATTATTGGTTGCTCAACTGCAAAGTACGTTGTCATAGATAATCTGTCTATGACAAGAATTTAATAGAAAAAAATGTAGTGGGTAGCAGAGAACTCCTTTTTAGATCACCCACAGGAACCACAACATGTATGAGTGGAACACAAAATAAAATGGTTTGAAGACTCTCTTAACCACTCTTTTCGATAGAATGAAAACATGTTGTGACCAGGGGCTGCCAACCTCTGAAAATTTACATAAAAGCACTCAAGATTACTTATAAAAATGCCTTATAAGTCTTGTGAAGTTATATGATAGCTGTGTGTGAATAACAGACGAAAAATCATTATTCAGTGAACATCTTGGTTTCTCTCTTTTTTCCAGAGCTGTTGCAGAAAGTTGACGTTTTGGAGAAATCATATTTAATACTGTTATTTGTGCAGCTAAAGGTGGAATACATTACACACTGCAGCTTTTAAAACTAAACATTCTGTAGAAGGACTTTGACATGTGAACATGTACCAACAGGTTTTCACACTGCTCTCTATTGATTCTCAATATGTGCATACTTTCAACACTATTGTGACATTACCATCATTCAGGACTTTATCCTGTAGTAAACATGTTTTTATACAAAAAGTTTCCTTGTCCCAGTTCCATGTTCAAATTGTGTAGGAAGACAAATACTGAGGAAAGAAGGTCATAAAACACCAGAACAGAGAGAATAGAAAAAGATGTTACATCTGTCAAATGATACGCTTTTATACGGTGGCCTGACAGAGCCTGTCTTGACATGCTGACGTACACCGACTCGTTCTGGTATTCTGACAAAGCCAACACCCAGGGCTTCTACACATGAAACTGAAAAGCTAGGTCACCCAAAAATGAAAATTCTAATCATTTACTCACCCTCATGTTGTTCACAACCCATAGAACTTTCGTTAATCTTTGAAAAACAAATGAAGATATTTTTAATGAAATCTGAGAGATTTCTGTTTTTCAATTGAACTAAAACTCTGATGATTCAAAATGTTTAGAAAGTGATCATGTCTCTTTAAAAGACTCGGATTAAACGGCTCGATTCATATGGATTTATTTATCACTTTATGAACGTTTGTCAGAGTTTTGGGTGAATAGACTTTAAATGGAGGGACATAACTCTCTCAGATTCAATAAAAAAATGCCTTAATGTTTCGCAGATGAACGAAAGTCTGGGTTTGGAATTACATGAGAGTAAGTAATTGATGACAACTGATGAACTATCTCTTTAAGAGCTCAACAACAAGGCCTAGATTCACTGCTGTACATATTTAACAGCTGTTATGTGTTCTCTTCCCCCAGAACTCTCTCTTATTCCTTTCACACTGGAGAAGTAAACGGACAAAGGTCACAACCGCACTCCTCAGATGTCATATCAGAGCATTGGCACCTCTTACAACTATCAAATGAAACTGAAAACTGAAAAAATAGACTCTCACTCAAAGTTCAGTGAAAGTGAGAGTCAAAATTAAGTGCAAATGCAACAAATTTTACTCAAGATATGATGACCCAGTTTTTTGTGACCCATTTTTGTTTCTCAAACATCTGTTCGGTACGTTTCCAAACTATATAGATTTGTACATTTTAAGAAGTAAAAGTAATAGGAGTTTGTCCCCACAAAAGAGTTGCACATGGTTTCTAGCACATTGCTATGCAGTTGGTAAGTCTTTTTTAGAATGTTAAGAGTTGCTAAAGTGTTCTACATGGTTAATACTTTACTCGAGTCTGGTTACTACATAAGACTTGGGTTACTCCTTCAATGCAAGTCTATGGGATTTTCATCTACCAAGATCAAGCAAAAATCATAAGTTGTGTCGTACATCCGCCTTGGCCGTACAGCAGATATATATAAAAATATATTTTAAAAAATTGTGCTTGCCTTGCCCAAAATTTCCACCACACCCTCCATATGCCACCCACATTGCCTATCTGGCTCTATTTCAGACATATCTCTTTTTATTTTCTTACAAACGGGCTGATAAAACAGGACTACCAAGTCAATTTCATAGCATTTAGAGTTTTAGAATAAGTATGAATGCCTAAATGGAACAAATGCGCTGGTAATGGATTTTAATGATGAACTCTCTACAGTGGAGTTGAAAATACAATTCCATCATCTGTACTAAGTGCTAAGCTGTCTGAATCAAAACTAAAACACAATAACCAAGGAGGTGGAGTCTCTAGCGTTGATGCATAATAGTTCAACAGTAGTACATATGTAAATAACACTTCCAGCCAAACAATGTGCATATTGTTAGAGGGGTACACCGCGTGAAGGCAATACACAAAGCTCTCTATGAATTAGTGAAGTGGAATACAGGGACAGGTTAGGTGTTTTTGATTCAACAAAACCAAAAGCAGAGACCATAGAACCCATCATGAAGCAAGCAACTCTCATTTAAAAGTACCAAAAAGTATCATAGCACTACCACAGTTATTATTTAATTTTTACCTTTACAATCGATGTAAATATATTTAGTTGGAAGACCTTTTATATACAATAAATGGACTTAAAGGGATATTTTACCCAAAAATTAAAAAAAATTGTCATCATTTGCTCACCCTCAAGTTGTTCCAAACCTTTATAGTTGCTTTCTTGTGCTGAACACAAAAGAAGATATTTTGAGAGAAACTCACACAGGCTTGGAACAACTTGGGGTGAGTAAACCAAGACAGAATTTTCATTTTTGGGTGAACTATACCTTTAATAACAGTACGTGCATTCCCTGAAAATGTAACTTGCTTTGCTAGCATTATGCTGCTCAACCAGGAACAATATCATGGTATTTCTTAATATTTTTGTAGATAGTGTGATAAATGTTTTCAGGATTCTTTGATGAATAGAGAATTCAAAAGAACAGCATTTATTTAATTAAAAATTTACATTTTTGTAACATTGTAAAAGTCTTTACTGTA
The DNA here is from genome assembly GCA_900092035.1 of Leuciscus waleckii. Taxonomy (NCBI): domain Eukaryota; kingdom Metazoa; phylum Chordata; class Actinopteri; order Cypriniformes; family Leuciscidae; genus Leuciscus; species Leuciscus waleckii. Next base: position 1,705,809 of record FLSR01004872.1, read on the forward strand.
ACTTTATCAGTTTAATGCATCCTTGCTGAATAAAAGTATCAATCTTTTGAACGGTCGTGTATCAAGGTACCTAATCTGGGAACAACAGGACTTCAATGACTCATTTCAAGTGGATCTTTTATTTATAATTTATGAGTTCCAATTATTCATAATCTAGGCTATTTGTTTAAATAATAATTCTCATCAAATATTAATGGTCACAACTTGAACATATTACCATACGTTTTTAACAGTCTCAATCTGCTTGCTTGTTCTCTTCCTTTAGCCATAACACAAAAACATAACCTAATACTTTTTTTTCCCCATCCCTCTTTATAAGAAATTCTATTTTAAACCTCCAAGGCATAACACATGTTCTTGTTCCTCTTAGCCATTTACTTTCTTTGTAAGTAAAACTGCAGAACTGAGAGGGGCGTGGACTTGTTAATAAAAGAAAGCTTTTAAGAAAAACAGAGAACTTGTCTGACCGGTTTCAGATCAGATTGAGAATCCCAGTTGGTCAGTGCATGACAAACGGTGACTGACAGCTCAGTTTAAGGGGGGGGGACTTCAGGCCACAGTAAAGAAAACCCATGAATTATGAACTATTTCCTCAGTAGAACTTCATTAGCACATTAGTGGCACTTCATACTAAATTCTGAACAGGAAATGTAGGAAGTGGACTGTTCAGAAATATACCAAACTTGTAATGACACATTGTATAAACAGTGGAAAAACTTAAACTCCTGAGAGTGTTGTGAATTTACTTCATTGTTTATGTATTAACAATGCTAACACCTAAAAATATCAGTGTGTTGAAACCCTTAAACTGCGACTCAGTGTGTTTCATGATCTACAGTGTCTATTTAAAGTGCTCAAGGAGACAGAGGTCTGTTCAGAGTCCCCTTTTCCCTGGGAGATGCAGAGGAAGGGATGTGAAAGTCCCCTTGCGTGTGGCGTGGCCGAATGGTTTCTAGATCCTTATTTGACCATGCTTAAGGGAGGAAAGGGGAAACCATTCTTACACAATTTGTTGCATATGATTTAAGGAGAGTATCAAACTTTCAGTCATCAACATGAATATCTAAAATCATGCAAAATACGAGAGGACAAGCCATTTCCTGCACAGAGGTCACAATTTCCGCCCGAAAGACACTCTTTATCAGTACATCAAGATATAGAGATGAGTCGAACAACCCAATAATAAATCATGAGACCACAGTCAGTTACAGACAAGTTTTTTTACAGAGTGTAAAAAAGAAAAAAAAAACTAAAGTAGTTGATCGGGTGTTTCTTCACTTCAGGCACTTTTTTGTCCTGGGGTAGATTTTTATTAAAAATTGTAATAGAAATTAGAAATGTTGCCTTGGCAAATACCTGAAATAAATAAGTTTGATTACTAATAATAACTAAAGCTGAAATAAAAATAAATTAAAGCTATACAGAAATATTTTTTTCAATAAAATATGAAAAAAGTTACAAAATACAAATAATTACAAAATAAAATGTACATAAAATAAAAATAAAATGGAAAATTTAAAAAAGAAAAGCTACATATTAATAATAATACTATAAAAGTATATAAATGATACTGAAAATAAAACTGACCGAAAATTTTTTGACTCAACCTTCTATTGGTCTCAGCCTAAACTTAAGGTGATGATACACGGGGGGACTTTTTTGAGCAATGATGCTTGGGCACTTCCCATTGAGAATAGCCAACAAATTTCTATCTGATACTTTAGATCGGTCGTAGGGCCCTGTGTCTCACCTGTTTGCCCGTTTATGGCAACATTGCCCAGCAACATTGCTTAAAAAGTTGTGCAAAACCCAGTGCATCATTTGAAATGTGGTGGAAATGTCTCTTGAAGTGCAAAATAGCCCATAGTTGAAGAAACACCATTTATTGCTGAACCCTGAACAAGGCTACAATAGCCACCATTCATCCAACGGACATAATCCTCGTAAAACAGCAATTACATCAAAGTCTTACCATCTTACATCCTTTCTTGGTTTCCTATTACAACTAGATTGCTAACTTCAAAGTAGAAAATGAACAGTGATAAACCCAAGATAAACCTACAGAACTCACCTCAAGCACAGGGCCTGCCCCCAGGATAGTTCGTTCCACTCCACTAGTATAGCCCTTCTGACTGAGGGCAGTCAGGCAGTGAATAAGGAAGTTGGTGCTTTGGGTTTTACCAGAACCACTCTCTCCAGAGATGACGATGCACTGGTTAACCTGTTTGTTCAGCATTGTGTTGAAGGCTGCATCTGCAATAGCAAAGATGTGAGGTTCTAGCTTGCCCAGCGTGTGGTCTCATACATCTTGACATATCTGGGATTGTAGATGGTGAGAAACTTGAAGGGGTTGACGGCAATAAGAATGTTGCTCGCAAACGTGTAGATCTTCTGATTGTGGAAGCGATGTCGTAGGGTTCCCAAGATGCTCTCCTCTGTCAGCTCAGGGAGTTTACATAAATCGTCATATTCCTGAGGCTGCTGTGCAACGAAACCCCGAGTCACAAGTCCCTGAGCTACTTTTTCTTGCTGTACAGACGTCATAACGTCATACTGGATGGATCCATCCTTGCATCCCTCTTGAAGGGCGAAATAGTATCCATCACTTTGAGGGTGCTTATCTTGGGCCTTTCTAGGCCAGAGCAGGACTCTATGAACAGGCAGATCGCTTACTTGTAGGACCCACTCCTCTCCACCGTACTCTTGGACCTCCACAAGGATGTAAGGCTTGGATGTTCCAAGCCAAGAGTGGTGAGAGCCATCTTGATGACAGTGGCAACTGTTGCATCTTTTGGGACACTGAGGATGCATCCTTGCCCAGGTTTGATGGATAACCTGGGGTAAATTTGCAGAGTGTGGACCGTTTCATCCTGGCAGCTTGTACCCTTGCAGTTGGTGACATTCATTCTCTAAAAGCAACATGCATCAGGATACCGCAGTGCACAGTACAGCATGATAAGGATCTGGAGAAGAAAGAATGTAAGTTTGAGCGAGAAACGGCAGTCAGACCACCATTACGTGTACAAACTTGTCTAATGTGGGAACAGTTAGCAGTTTATAAATAAGCATAAACTGTGACACAGACAAAATTAAACCGTTTTAATCTAATAATAAACAAAATATTTTCAATTTCACTGCTGTTTATATTTATATTTGTATCTATGCTTTACTATTTTTCTCTGTCTAATAGGTTGATTATTTCCTAAATGTTCGGAACATAGAAAGGCACAGGTTTTGTTATTATATTTTTTGTATAATATATCATTATTATTATTATTTTAATTTTTAAAGAAAAATACAAATGTACAAAATCCATCCGGCATAGCAAATGTATTTAAACAGCGCAATAAAACCGCATCCAATAATCAACAAACGTCAGAATACGCTCTAGAAAGGTAAACTATCTTTACCTTTATCTACTTACAGTTAAGACAATCTGACTATAGTTGTCTTTTAAGAGATTGGCAATTAAAAACTTTAAAGTAGCCTATATCAAATGAACAACAATAAATGTACCTGTTTCAAAACACCCTCGTTTAGTTCCACAGCGGAGTCCTTTCCAACATGGAAAAAATCCTGTCTTGCTTTCCAGACAAAACTAAGTTAGCCTACTAGTAAAAGCCGTCCATCTGCATTACTGCGTAACCGGACACGTTAAACCGACATACAGGGCACAGGTAAAACAATTAAGAGTCTGTTAACACCAAACGTGACTGACACGGAGAAATCTTCAACGACAAACAAGGAAGAATAGTATCCGCCTCCAGAATGATGACGCCACTGGCGGCTTGTTACTTCCTGACATCTCAGTGTGATTTAATTGCAGTTGATGTGTGTGATGATGACACGCCGCCCTCGCCTGCATTCAAACTGCTATTGCAGCTGTCACGCGCGGACGCAGGCGAACACCTGACCTGAGGTAAACCTGCACATTTAACACATTCCCATTCAAGATCCAGTAGCCTACCCTTCTCAAAAATCTCTGTAAAAAAAAAAAA
>FLSR01004872.1:1710127-1739719 GCA_900092035.1 Leuciscus waleckii
GAGAAACCTGAAAAATGACTTATAGGCAATTATTTTAGGAAGGTGACGATATTCAATTATTGGTTCCGTTTTTGTGTTTTCTGAGAAACCTGAAAAAATGACTTAACCAATTATTTTAGGAAGGTGACGATATGCTAGTTGTGTGTCATTTTTTGTCTGTTGTTCTGTTCGATAATTACAAATCTTTCAGTCTGATTAAACACTCTAATCCTGAACATTTTTGAAAACACTATCCCCCCGGTTCACAGACAAGGCATAAGCTTAGCCCTGACTAAAATGCATGTTTGAGCTGTTTTAACTGAAAGCAACTTGCACTGACATATCTTAAAATACGTCAGCGCATTGTTTTGTTTCAAGATGCACACCAGTAATGTTTTTTTAAAGGAACATTTATAAAAGCTACTTAAATGCTCTAATTGAACTAAGGCCTAATCCTGGCTTAATCCAAGCCCTGTCTGTGAAACCAGGCCTTTATATGTTTAATTATTATACAAATTCTTAATTAAAAAACACAAAATAATATATAATAAAATATATTGTCACAGACATTCAGTTATTTTGGTCTTTTGGTTTCATTTTCATGGACTTTTAGTTGGTTTTCATTCATTTCCTGATTTTCTTTGTCTAGTTTTCCCGCCACTTATCAGTTGTCATGGTGATTCATTTGTGTTTGTTATTTTACCTTATTTACCATGTATTTAAGTTGTAGTCTTTTCAGTTCTCATTTGTCTGGTCTCATTTTGTGTTAAGGTTCTGTTTTCTTTGATTAAGTTTTCTCGGAGTTTATTAAAGATTGTCTTCATCTTTGTGTGCTTTATCACAACCCATGCTGATATATTTATATTGTGTCTTTAATGAGTAATATTGAATCGGAAGAGAGTGCGAAATGGGCATTTTATTTTTATCGTAATACTCAGCTGCACTCTTCCTTTCTCATAATCTCTTGTCCTCTCTCTCTCTGTACAGCATCTTGTGAGGAAGGGATTGGTTAGAAGAGAGAGGGAAATCACTGTTTCCGCTTTTCGCAGCAGTTCTCAGCAAGCGGACGACATGTGCTCCGAATCACACATCACTCTAACCACATTACAGCATAAACAAACATCTGGTTTCCATAGTAACAAGCTCTCTGCATCCTAGCAACAGAAATAAATACCAAGAGGTAAATGTAACAGAGCACATATTTCTAGTGGTTTTAAAGGTTGTGGATTTTTAGGTTATGGATGTGAATGATGGTTTGGATTGTGAGTTTAAGTTACAACATACATCCCAATCTTATAACGTACAGTACAGTAGTTTTGTAGAAAAATATATAGAAATGTATATACACCACTTCTTTTCACTATTGTCACCCTCCTTATAAACCCTATTGGGACAATTATTTTGTTTATGGCATTTGTTGGTAAAGTATTTGTAATTTAGAATGTGATATTTATCATCAATATGCATGGATAAACCCACTAAATTAAATTTGTCTTGACAAATCTTTCTTTAACATGGGTGACAAATGACATGCATTAAAGACAATATAAAATACAGGGGCCATAGTTCAATAACTTGCAGTTAAAGGAATAGTTTACCCAAAAATGAAAATTCTGTCACCATTTACTCACCCTCAAGAGTCTGGTTGTTCCAAAGCTATATTCGTTTCTTTCTTGTGTTGAACACAAAATAAGATATTTTAAAGAATGTTGATAAGCGAACAGTTGTCCCCATTGACCTCCATACCATTTTTTCTTCTTCTCCTATTCTTTAGATGTCAATGGGGACCAGCAACTGTTTGGTTGCCAACTTTCTTCAAGATATCTTTTTTTGTGTTCAACACAAGAAAGAACATCATGGTTCAGGTTTAAAAGAACTTGAGGGTGAGAAATAATGGCAGACTTTTCATTTTTGGGTGAACTATCCCTTTAAGTGACATTGCAACACTTACATCCAGCTTGTATGGACCTAAAAATAAATAAATAAATACTAACATTCCTGACCAGCATCCACTTAAGATACTTGTATAGTGCTTGATGATGTAGAATAACAATAGTTACACAACCAAGAGGCCGGATATGGCCATTTAGAGTTTATTCACTGTCTTTATATGTCAGTTTGCACTGTAGTTTAATATATGGGAGGTAAAATATGCTTTAATGACCTAACTCTTATTCACCTTATCCACTCTATATACACACACACATTCTTTTAATGTTAGGTTTTAATGTTTTGTGGTGTGGGTTAGTCCGGTCTCACATGCATACTAGTCACGGAGGCAGCGGATCCTGATAGGTATGCATGCAACATTCATTGTATCCCGGCTGCTGGAGACCCACTATGCTGCAGACCTGGCCAGACCTGACCTGAACCAGCTAATCATGGTCTTCAGGATTGCTTAAAAGTCATAGATGTGTGGAAGCTGGTTGGTAATAAACATTGAAGGACAATGCGTCTCCAGGTCGGAGCAGGAGTTGACGACCTCTGTTATAGAGTTAGTACATGTTTTGCCTGACAAGATGACTGAAAGCAGACAGGTCAGACTTCTTGTTATCCTCCAGGCTGCTGGGATAGAATATGAAAGATGGTGGTGAAGTTTAGTTCAGTTAAGTTTAGTCAATAAAACAAGAAAAGACTATACTCTGGAAATACTGAATACAGTATTTTTCTTGGGCTGAATTCAGTTCAGTTACTGCATGAATGAGAAAGTAAATCGTCTACTCATGCTCAGAATTTTTTTTAGAGGAGATTTGCAGTTTATTTGAGGGTGGAAGAAAGAGCAGAAGAGAGTGAGAGAGAGCGAGAAAGAGAGAACATATTACCTAATTTGGCTTGTAATGGGCGGATTGGGGGTGGGTGGAGGGGTATCCCTCATAAACATGTTTTAAAGTGTCCTCACTGATTGAAAAGTCAGATCCAAGACCGCGCCTACTTGTTTTAGACTGAGCACTTCGAGAGAGAACGATAACGGGACAAGGGTAAGAAAGAGGCTGAGGATAGTTTACTTTCATCTTTTTAAAAGCAGACGTTTCGAGCAGCCAGCACCGTTATGTTTACTTTTGTATTGGCTACTGACATAACTAGAGTGTTTTACTTGCGTTCTGGATTCTGATGATGGCGATAAAAATGCTTTATATTATACATTATTTTATTTATACATACTTTGATTGTGGCGTAGTGTGCATCCGTAGCGATCAATTGGGCAGATACAATTAAATTAAATGTAAAATCCATTAGGCTATTTCCTCGAGCACCCGTCACGTGTTGCGCTCGCATGTGGAAATCTTGATGACGGAGACAGAAATGTATTTTTCTATATTTGCTTCTTGAAATTCTGACTTTTAAAAGTTTTACAGTAAAATTAATGTATCCTGTATGAATGGGTGCGGCACGTGGGGGAGGCGCGCCCACTTGTCGTGTCTGGCTGGATGGTGATCTCATTTCTAGCTAAATGTCATTTTCATGTCCTGTCACTTTTTGCTATTTTACATTGATCCGTTCATTTGATACAATTTGTTTTGATTTACTGCTTCCATAGTAGTCAATATAAAATTCATTTAATTTTATGTTTTCCATTTGAGCTTATAGTCTAATGCTTTTCCTTCCATTCTGGTCTTTTACACAAGACCAAACGGTTTCTGATACAAAAAGTAAATTTTTCCACTGAAAAAATATTTTGGCAGTCAATACATCTGGCACATAATTTTTTTCCCTTCTTTCTGCACCAGGTAAGAAAATACGGCTGTATTTTTTCTGGACAGACAAATAACGCACTTGTAACCAGATTAAGAGATAAAATTGAGTTATAAATGGCTGTTTTGTCCTGTCATGTCCTGTTTTCTCATATGTGTTTCCTTAGATCTGTTTACAGATTTTTTTTTCCTTGACATCTATAGGCAATTTCTGCTGCTGACAGAGAACATGAATAATTGTGTATTGCATTGAATTCAGCAGCATATTCCATCTCATCATGTTAAATAGCCATGAGTGGATGGCAAAGGAGAGGGTTTTGAGGAGAAGGAGAAGGTCTAAAGGTAGGAGAAACTCTCCTTGCACTATTCTATTTCTGTAGTAACCAATTCTATAAGTATAAAAAGAGAAAAAGGTCTGAAGGGTGGGTGTGTGTGGTAGAACTGCAAGTAAGGAAAGAGAGGTTGGGGGAATTGAGTGGAAAACACCAGGCACATCCCTCTCATTTCGTAGTTTGATGGGATGCAGAGCATCTGGAATTGATCAGTAAGTTGGAAAATTTGACACTAGGCAGAGAAAGAGTGTAAGAGAGGCAGAGAGGGAAAAAAAGGAGGGAGCAAGGGATAAATGACTCACAGCTAAGCTATTCCCGCCTGGTTTAAAATATGAGTCGTTGTGAGGTGAAAGGGCATGCTTTTTCAAATCCATCGGCTGTCTGTCCACATGTGGCTCTGAATGGGTTTATGCTTTTTGATTTTTTTTTTTTTACAACGTCTTTATCACTTTTTGTCCCTTATTTCCTAACTATGTTCTCCTCTGTCCACTTAACCCTGAAAATGTAAACACGCATGCCTCTATTGTTTACTTGAACCTCTCCGACAAGATGAAGGAGGTATTCCTGGCTGTTACAGAACTGTGTAGGAGGGCTGGGAAGGGGCCTCAATGCTCCGATTGTTAGCCTATCTGGCTCCTCCCACAAGGTTGATGACAGATGGACTGTAGGGTTGAGTAAAGGTCTCGCTTGTGCCGAGTTTGTCTAAATAGCTTGAATACATTACTGAGATAATTTCACTGACTCCCAGTCTGGAATCTCGAAAGAGTCTCAGAGACGTTTTGTTGTAGAGCACCAAATTTATTCAGTATGTGACCATTTAATTTGCATGAATACATGGCTTATTATTCTACAAGTTTCACATTGTGGGGAACTTTAACATGTGACCAAAATGAAATGATTGTAATCACAGATTAACTTCTGATTATCAGTAAACAACCTCACTCAGCCTTGATATTAAAATGATAAGTTATCCAAAATTCAAGTCATCATTTACTCCAACTCATGTTGTTGTGGCACTTAGAGGCCTTTGCATCTGAACTCTTCATATGCTTTCTAAAATTGTCTCAAAATAAACATTTGATATTTCGATTTTGAGCTTGTTTTGGAATATTTTTGCTAAATGCATAAATGTTCAAGAACCAGCTCAACATATCATATATGTCTGGTATCTTCCGACTGGATAGAATTAGTCAAAAAATATCTTCAATTTTTCTGTTCCAAAGAAGAAAGAGCAGGTTTGCAACAACATGAGTTGCAGAGATGGCAGAATTGTAATGTTTGTGTGAACTCTCCCTTTAATCTGTGAGAAATCTATTAGATGTTTTGTTCATATTGTGTGTTTTTTTTCTTACGACTGACTGATAACTTTTCTTCATTTCTCCTAGACAACCAAGAAGAGACAGAATCCTGTTTCCTGTTACTCACAGTTGACATTAATTGGCCTGTAAATCTTCTTTTTGTGAGCCCATCATGCCGGTGGTGTTGCGTTCCTCACCTCTCCTGTGGGCCCGTGTGGCTGCCATGGTTTTCGCCTGTGTAGCATTCAGTGTAGCTCTTTATGGAGCGGGTTTAACCCACGGCACGGGTGACTGGTGCGTGTTCTGCTGGAGTTTCAGTTTCGTTGGAACTCTTCTGATAATCTTAGTGGAAATGTTTGGCCTCCAGACCCGCGCTCCTGTCTCATGGAAGAACTTTCCGATCACGTTCGCCTGCTACGCCTCCCTCCTCTGCCTCTCCGCTTCGATTATATTGCCCCTTTACTTCCTGAAAGGCTTTGCTGGTCGCAGTGAGATGATCAACTGCCGCATTGCATCTACCGTATTCTCTTGCCTCGCCACCATCGCGTACTTAAGCGAGGTGAGTCTCAGTAAGGCTCGTCCGGGAGAGGTGGCTGGCTACATGGCCACAGCACCAGGGCTGCTAAAGGTGTGCGAGACCTTGTGGCCTGCATTATATTCGTCTTCATCAGCGAGCCGATATCGTATAACCAGAACGCGGCGACCAAGTGGTGCCTGGCTGTGTACTGCATCTGCTTCATCTTTTCGGCAGCCATCATCGTGATGTGCGTAGGAGAGTGCACAGGTTGCCTGCCCTTCTCCTTCGCCCGCTTCCTGTCTTCATATGCCCTCCTGGCTGTGGGCTTGTATCTGTCCGCCACCATCATCTGGCCCATATATAAGTTTGACAATAATCATGGAGGCCAGAGCCACAGACCCAGCAGCTGTGGCTCCAGCAGCGGCCTGTGCTCGTGGGACAAGCTGCTGGCCATCTCGGTGCTCAGCGCTCTCAACTTCATTCTTTATCTGGCTGATCTCATCTACTCAGCCAGGCTGGTTTTTGTTAATGTTTAAGGGGTTTAGCTAGAAATAATACAAGAAGACGACAAAGGTTAAAAGGCAAAAAGAGGGAAGTGGGTTGGAGAGTAATGATGTTGAAATGAAAGGTCAAACTATATTCACTGTTAGCTATATTTTTTGTCATGCCTGTTTTGCAATCGTGTATACAGTAGGCAAAAAAGTTGGACTTTTTACAATTATTTTTTAAAATGTAACAAATGGACAAATTAATGATTATAAATCATTGACAAAAAAAATTATAATAAAATGTTTTGATGTAACACATATGTTACATTATTTTATTTTTTTTGTTTCTTTGTGCTTTAAGTTGCTTTGCATGAAGGATTCTTTTATTAGCTACTATAGCTTTGTGAGTTTGTATGAGTGAATGTGAAATCGCCAATCACCACAATATAACAGCCTTCAGCTCGTTCAGTTAAAAACTGTGTTTGCACTTAATGTCTGTTATGTAATACTTGATATGTTTCAGTACATTACACTGCTCTTTGTTGTATATGTGTCAAGTCCATATGGTGTAATGAACCGTATTTAAATGAATTCCTAAAATGTAACTTCGACACATTGACGATGAAGGGAAATATAAATGTATATTTGGACATATCATCAACTTTGAAGACATCTTGAATATATTGTTATTCTTATATACATGTTGTACTGGATTCATATTTACGGGATATTATTGCTATATATGTGCATATGGATTTGCGAAGTATGCAAATGCTAAAAATATTTTGATTGTCAAATCTCTATAGAAACCATTGCTGTTTTTTGTTTTGTTTTTTTTGTACACCAGCAGACAGTATCAGTTACACAGACACCTCACGATAATGAAAGGAAATGAAATGTTTGCTGTGCTGTAAGTCTCTGGGATCTGCATGTGCCTGTCACAGACTGTTACACAGTCCTCGATGCTTGAATGAGAATGTTTTCATTGTATTATAAAAAAGTGAGAGAGCACATGCAGCACTGTGTCTCTCTCTGTGCTGAGAGGAGAACAGCACACACCGCAGCATTGTGTGAATGTGTAATCAAGCTCTGAATAAAAACCATGATAAGAAACAAGTGTAATCTCTGTGCATCTGCGCTCTTGCCTCATTTACTATTGTATACAGTGATTTAGACTTACCAACCATTTACTCATTCTTTGTTTAAAGTTATGCATGTGTGAAAAGATAGAGAACATCTGTTGACTCTCCATCCCTGAGCTAATGAATCACATTCTAGAACATTCACGTACAGTGCATTCACCCAGAGGAACATTAAATTGCTCAGAGGTCGCTTTTTCTCAGCTCAGGAGACTTGGACTGGATTGTTCAGTTATGTTGAATGTATGAATCACCTTTGCCAGATGTGTTTCTCCTAAAATTAAGATTAGGAGAAATAAAAATCAAACAATTGTTGATATACAGAAAGAGTATATTCGATTGAAAAATCTCATTTTCTGTTTTAGATCTGAATTCAATTTCATAGGTCTCTGTAAAAACATGAATAGGAGAATTTTGATAATACAAACAGACACACATGAGCTGTCTCCAGTGAGGTGTTTCAGGTTCCTAAATGAATCAGAATTTTTGGACCAAATCAGTAGACTAAATGATTCAGTGACTTACTCATAAATACTAATTTGTTCGTAAATAAATGAGCTATTCTGAATGAATCAAATCAATGAATGATTCAATGCCTCTCTTACAATGAGTCACTTGGCACCTAGTCACTGCAATAAAGATCTAGTTTTCTCAACCTTTTTGTAACGTGTAGTTCTGTCTGTTTTGTTTCATTGTGTTCTGGTTCTGTTTTCCCTGTTATGGTTTGCCTGAGTTCCCTGTGCTTATTAGGCTACGTTCAGACTGTCAGTCCAAATCTGATTTTTGTGCATATCTGATTGAAATTTAACAAGTTTGAACTGCAAAAAAATCACGTGAAATGCACACATCCTATGTTTCTGCCGCTGACTCAAAAGATGTACTAGTCCAGTGCGGTGGCTACACATTGTCATGTTGTAAATGTAAGGCCCGCTATATTGGCCCAATCTGCCGGTTCGCCAATACACGGGGAAGGTTGTCACGTGTTCTGTCTCACTCATGCAAAGTATTGGTTGGTTAAATTTGCAATACATTAATCATGTACTCACTCGTTAATTCATCTGACTCCATAAATGAAAGGTTTTAATAATCTGCCTCACTAAAAGTGAACGAATGTTTGACTATTCCTTTAACCATTAAATGAACAATGTCAAAATCAGTTATAATAATCACATGTAACAATTTAATATTTCAGATATCAGAGATCAATTCCACAATCAATTCAAATATCTAGAACATGGTTATACATTGGTTACACCAAAGAATCTTACCCAGCTTGTACCTGAGATAGAGAGAGAGAAAGGGAAAGAGAGAGAGAGAGAGAGAGAGAGAGAGAGAGAGAGAAACCACCTATCCAATTCCACGTCCAGCCAAGAAGAAGAGACAGAGAGAGCCAGAACACCTTCCTTTATCCTCTGACCAGGTGATATGGGGGATGGGGTGAGATCACCCTCAATTGGCTTCTATCCCACAGAAGGGGGGTTGCCTTATCTGGCCTTATCTCTAAACCAGTTTTCTATGAACTTCTATAAACCTTATTTCCTTTTATTTTATCTATCTGGATTGAGATATCTGTACCACTCACTTTGAGACATTTCAAATGACACCAAAAACATAACAGTCAATGTTGAATATTCACATTAAACCATGTTCTTGTGTGAGTTCCTAGTTTCTGAGAGGAAGAAAGGCTGTATTGGGGAGGTCAAATGTTAATCAGCCAGCAGGGCCCTTTTGTCCCATAAATCAGGCCTCAACCAATATTTTCAGTCTTACATAAATAAGAAACATCTATATTGCAAACCCTCCATGTTGTGGTTGTTGTTGTTGTTTGGCTTATGCCTACCAACGCAACATTGTTGCCATAGAAACCAAAGCAAATATTTCAGAAATAGAAAAAGTGGCATAGACACACAAATCGGATCTTAACAGTTGCGATACACAATGTGGACGTCGATAATTTTAGATCAGATTTCAAACCGATACGCAAATAATCGGATTTGGACTGACAGTGTGAATTAGATTAGTTTCCATAGTTCCTAATTTACGCACCTGTTCTGTTTTCCATTGATTACTCAGACTGTGTATTTAAGCCTTAATTTCATTCAGTTCTTTGTTCGGTCTCGTTTACGTCTTCATGTGGTTGTTAAACTATTAGGCTACTCTTGAAATCTCCTGCTTATTCTAGTTGGATTATTATTGAAGACTGTTTTTGTTGTTTAATCCTTTGTCATGCGCTTTATTGCAGCCACTTCACCCATTACACTTTTTTTACTTGAATACTTTTTTAAAAATATATGTTAATCTGTATCTACTCAGTAGGTATTTGAAAGCTTGGAATAACTAGATTTTAATTTTTTTTTGAAAAACAAACAAACAAACAAACAAAACATTTAAATATTTTATTCATTTACTTCTCCAGGTCTAGACATCCCAGTTTTCCAAGGCCATATGAATCCTGGTTTTGCAAAGAAGAAAACTTTTAAGGGGGTGAATTAAAAAGAAGAAATATCTTGATGTTTTGGCTTATCTTATTTTAAAGCTTGTTTTGTCATATTTTGAATAATTTTAAGTCCTCTTGAGGCCCCTGGTGGAGAAACACTGGTTTAGAGTTTGTTCAGGGGGTTTATCCAGTGTGGCAATCTAAGGAACCCTACAGTAAATGGTGCTTCAAGTATCTTTATTTTATTTTATATTTTTTCTTTAAAGTTTACACCGTGCAGCATTTTTATTACAATTACAGTACAATAGGCACACACATTTACCTATCTGTCATCTAAATAGGAAAAACTCATGGGTGTGGCCCAGGAACATCCGTGCCAAACTGCAAACTGCTTCTCAGTGACGGACCCTTTTTCATTTCAAACATTTCCCTACAGTAGACAACAAAATGGAAGAGCTCCGGGATACAGAAGAGTTTCGCTGTTCGATATGCCTGGATGTGCTGAAAGATCCAGTGGCTATACCATGTGAGCACAGGTACTGCATAGAATGCATTAATGATTTTTGGAACAAAAAAGATCATTTGGGGGTCTTCAACGTCCCCAGTGCGCACAGACATTTAGCCCCAGGCCTATTCTGAACGATACCATACTGGCAGATATGGTGGACAAGCCGAAGAAACTGGAACTTCCAGGCAACTCTGAGATTTGTAGCAATTACGTGCAAGGTGATGTAACCTGTGATTTCTGTACAAGTATCAAACAAAAGGCTGTGAAGTCTTGTTTGGCATGTTTGGCATCTTACTGCCAAAATCACCTTGAAGCACACAACAAATCTCCTGCCTTGAAGCAACACAAGCTGATTGAAGCCTCTGTTAACCTCAGCCAGCAGGAGATCTGTCCTCATCATGGCAAATATTTGGAGATATACTGTCGAACTGATCAACAGTGCATATGTACTTTGTGTGTGATGGAGGACCACAAAGGTCATGATACAGTACCAGCAGCTGTGGAAAGCACAAAGAAACAGGTAAAGAAACAAAAATTATTGTTTTTCTTTGAGTGTGTAAGTATTTAACAAGATACTTTTTCATGGTTCTTAACCTCTATGGAAGACACAGTAAATTACTGTATACTCAGAAGTCTTTAGAAGCCAAAATCATTTTCCCTGAGGCAATGCACATTTTCCAAAGTGCACTCCAGCTCAATATGAACAGCTTTCATTGTACAGAAAAGTTCATGCAACAGAGTAACAGGGACAAAATGTGAGAGAAAGGAGGTATAGAACTGATGTTTTTTAGGGCTGTCCCTTGAGTTCAGGTTTCCAGCCCAAAACATTAAAGTACCTGCAAATAAGTGTAATGTTATAAGGTTATATAATATAACAAAAATAACTTCCTGCTTCACATTTAAATGTCAACCTTCTATGCAAACATATGTTTGCCCTAGCAGAGCTTCCTGTTAACAAATCAGAGATTATGATCTGTTGGCTTGGTCAGCTACTTTGAATATTCTAGATATATGTCCTTACATATAAAGTGTTTTCACTATTTTGTTTGTGACAAATGAGTATAAGAGTAACACATATTAAAAGATCAAATATAATCTAAATTTATACTTAGCGACGTTAACGAATTCCCAAATAATGCAGTATGTGTATTCTGTAACATCACTCCTCCATTCTAATTATAGTCATAATTATAGTTAAAAAGCATGAATATTACAATAAAAACACTTGTTTCTTCACAGAAAGAAATGGGCATGACACGACAGAAATACAAGCTCAAAATCCACACTAAAGAAAAGGACCTGCTGGAGCTTAAACAAGCTGTGGATGCCCTGAAAGTAAGACGTTTCCAGAACTGCTTTATTAAAATAGATGAATCCTCAAATGTTTTAAATCAAAAACAATTAACCTGAAAATTAATTAATCTCTCATCATATCAATTAACTATTTACTTTGTATTAATAATAATAATAATAATAGTTTATTTTAAAATAAATATGATTAAATTATATATATATGTTTTTTTTTTATATAATGAAAATCACTGGATAAATGTTTTTGTGCCCTAAAAGAGCTCTGCACAAGCTGCTATGGAAAACGGTGAACAGATCTTCAATGAGTTGCTGCAGTCTATTGAAAGGAAGAGATGTAAATTCAGAGATCTGATCCGAGATCAAGAGAGGCAGCGGAGAGCATGCTGCAAACACTGGAGCAAGAGATCACTGAGCTCAAACAGAGAGATCATGAGCTAGAGATGCTTCTGAAGTCTGAAGATCACGTTCATGTTCTCCAGGCAACCTTGAACCCAGTGCTGCTGAGTAAAAATATATACAACAAAATTGCTCAGAAACAATTTGACAAATACTTCTCTCTCTCTGTCTCTTCACAGAACTGTCATTCCTTCTCTTCTGGCCTTCCTAGCCCACCCTTCACAGTTGCTTCACTCTCAGATTTTAGCAAGGTGAACGATGCAATATCTGCTCTAAAGAAGAAGCTTGAAGTTGTCTTTAAAAAGGAATGGCTCAGGATTTATCAAGCAGGTGAGGGGGAAAACACCCTAAGTTGATACTTTCCCTAAGCAGTTCCTGTTTAACAGATTTGCAAATTGTTATGTAATTCAACCTTTTTGGTTAAATGTTTCCTTGTGATGTGCATATGCTTTCCATTTTCTCTCCAGCTAGATCAATGAAGATCCTTCACTGCACAGTGCCCAGAATTAGATCAGAGTTCCTGCACCGTAAGTCAATCTTATGCTCACCAAAGCTGCATTCATATGCTCAAAAATCTGTAACAGCCTATTGTAAAATGATTACAATTTAAAGCAGCATCATTACTTCAGTCTTCAGTGTCACATGATCCTTCAGAAATCATTCTGATATTCTGATTTGGTGCTCAAGAAATATTTCTGATTATTACCAATGCTGAAAACAGTTGTGCTGCTTATATATTTTGTCAGGATGAATAGAAAGCATTTATTTGAAGTAGAATATAACAATTGTACATTGTTTTGTAACAATGCAGACAGGTTTTACTGTCACTTCTGATCAATTAAATATATCCCTGCTGAATAAAAGTATTAATATCTTTAAAAGAACAACATCTCACTGACCCCAAACTTTTAAACTGTAGAGTAGATGTTAGTGTTCTTCAACTTCTCGTCTGATATGTATTTATAGATGATTTGAATATAATACACCATGAATAACATTTTTGATCTCTTATGCTCTATCCATTTCTCAGATTCCTGCCCGCTGCAACTAAATTCTTTAACAGCCCACAAGGACCTTAGTTTGTCCAATGGGAACAGAGAAGCGGCTGTTCAGAGCCAAGAGCAATCCTGTGCCGACCACCCGGAGCGCTTTGATTACTGGTGCCAGGTGCTGGGCACTGAGGGCCTGACAGGCTGCAGCTACTGGGAGGTGGAATGGAGTGGGATGGGAGTAAACATTGCCGTCGCATACAAAAACATTGCCAGGAAAGGGGAAAGCAATGAAGCTCACTTCGGACACAATGACAAATCCTGGAGTTTGTTCTGCTGCAGGAGAGGTTACGCTTTCCGGCACAACAGGATTGTCAGTAAAATCTCAGAGCCTGGCTCGTCAAAGATAGGTGTTTATCTAGATCATAGGGCCGGGACACTAGCTTTTTACAGCATTGAGACTCAATGACCCTCCTTCACAGAGTTCAGACCACATTCACACAACCTCTCTACCCTGGCTTTGAGTTTATGAGCTGTGGAGCCTCGATCAAGCTGTGTCAGTTGGAGTGAGGGCAAATTTGGCATTGAATATCAACACAAATTATTACTTGCACAATATGCACAATATTTTTGACCGAGACTCATAAGCTGATAATTATTTTCATGTTATGGTAAATAACTGATAGCTAATGGCTAACATTAAAATAATGTACTATTTTGTATAAATTTATATATATATATATAATGTTGACAAATGGTAGGCTACCTATGGCGCTTTTCCACTGCATGGTACGGCTCGGTTCGGCTCGGTACGGTTCGACTCGGCGCGGAACGGTTCGGCTTGCTTCGCTTTTCCACTGAATTTTTGAGTGGCACATACCTTTTTCCAAAAGAGTGTTCCTATTTCTGCCTAATTTTATGCTTGCATCACCATTTGAACAATTGAAATAATTAATATTCGACAGGAACGGTGGCCATCTTTAAAAATGGTGGCCATCTTGAATTTTTGAGGGACAAGCATCTTTTTCTATTAACTTTTCTATTAACTTTCATCTTTTTCTATGTCCTTTAGAGAGTATTTGTATCAAATTTAATGCTTGGATCACTGTTTGAATAATTTATATATTAAGCATTGAATAGCAATGGCGGCCATTTTGAAAAGTGGCCGCCATATTGAATTTTTGAGTGGCCAACGCCTTTTTCCAAAATAGTGGCCCTTAGAGAGTATCTGTGCCAAATTTCATGCTTCTATACCAAAGTGAACGATTTTTTTACTAATCTGCTGCACTATAGTAGCCTACCAATGTAACAGGCTAGCCTATCTAATGAATAAGTATAAGCACTAGTAGGCACTAGTAGGCCTACCTAAAGAATAAGCCCTAGTGGCTAATGAATAAGTACTTACTTAATGAAATAGATACTAGTAGCTAAAAAATAAGTAGCATGAAAATAGATACTGGTACGTATTAAGGATTAAATGTAAAAACGGCTTGCCATTGGAGCACGACACTTGAACAGCAACCAAAGCTTTATAGACAAAACAACAGAAACAACGACATCTGGTGGACAAATGGGTTAAAAACAGGCCTTCAGAGGAAAAGCCCTGAAAAACTACTGGAGAAAAACATATTTTAGTAGCAGATGATTAAAAAATTTATTTGTGAACTATAACTGTTTTAAAATGACTATAATACATTCACTATTTGCGTTAGAGTGCCAAGAACATGAAGGCAACATTTCTCAGAGATAGACTTGATAGAAGTCTGGATGAGGGTGAAGTCTACTTTGGAAATCAAAAGTTGCGGGTTGATAATGATAATAAGTGCTTTGGTAATAAATTATTCACAATGAACATGTAAATGTAATGTAGCGGCAGCCAGTTTATCTCAGCTCATGTGAGTGCACTGACAGACTGATGTTTGGATTGGAATATACAAGTGTAAGGAACTGAAGAATAGATCCGGGTCCATTCACAACCTCGCCAATGTGGTTTCAGACCATGATAGTTTACCAGCGCCAGTTTCGGGCTGAAAATATGCTGCTTTTTGGCAGTCCACCAAATGCGGCCCTGCTTATTTTGGAACAACACAACATTCCCACAAGACAGATTTTCACATATTTACTGAGGTGATTCAGATAAATTATACTGATTTACAACTGAGATTAAACTATTTGCTTATCAGCTCTACAACCTGAGGTTATATTAAATCCAGAATTTTTAAAGGTCAAGTTGCATTAAATGCCTTATTTTTGCTAAATCTTTTGTTTATCTCAGTCATCTGGACTGTGCGAAGCATTACTGAAGCTCTGAAGCTGAATGAACGCCATGGTCTTCAGAACTAATATGACATTTCTAGTGTTCCTGCTTTACCCTCTCACCCATTGCCATCTATTACTGAAACATTCAAACTAAAATTGGACACTGTTTAACATCTAAATGGCGTAATAAGATGTCCTGGGCCTAAACGTATGATTTTACTAGATTTTATGAGACAATAGGCTAAATTTCGAGAACATTCTTGTAGCTACTTACCCTCAGAGAGTCACTGTATCATGGTGCTTTCACGGTCACCGTGATTTTGCCAAGTAAGACATGTTCCTGTCCGAAAATGTAGTACTAACCTATCCCTACCCGTAAACCTATCCCTACCCATCCCTAAAATCAGGGAAATAGGTAAATAACAGATTGAACCCTAACCTAACCCTGGTTGTAAGGAATCAGGAAGATGTTGCACAATAAATCATGTTCACCTTGCTTCCACGGTAGGATACCACAATAAATCATGTTCACCGTGCTTCCACGGTAGGATACTTTTTTTTTTGTTGAATAGTTGAAATGGAACAAGCACCATCTAATAAGTATTGTTGTTGTCATTTATGAATCAAAAATATTAATTTAAAAATGTTATGCGAAAACATAGACATTGACTTCCACTAGGGGGCAGAGTCCCTCTTGTCGTCCAAATAGACAAATATTCCACTTCATTTACACTGTCAACCATGACAGAAACTAGTCACAAATCACAACAAGTCCTCAACAAGTCCTATGAATTCAATGATTATACATTTGATATTCTCCGTTTATAAATATTTAGATGTTTGAGGGTTGTAATATTTCCTGTTGGGGGCAGGGGTGAAGAAGTCACTTTTAAACTACCAAGACACTGTGTACAAAGGACATATTCAGTGATCCCACAAATAGACAGCAAAAATGAAGGCAGTTTCCCAGATAAAAAAAAAGGGAATGGTGAACATGTTAATGTTTTGTTTTACATTACCTGATCGTTAAATTAATTACCCCCATAAATGGACCTTTTAGAGGATCAAAACATAATAATATAATGATAATTTATTTTGCATACAGATTAAAAACATTAGTTCCATTCAAATATGCAGTCAGGAAGCAGTAACAGTTACATACTTACAACTGTATGCCTGCCTTCTGTTTTACCACAGATTCCCCACTGAAGTAGCGCAGTCTTTATTATTATTGCCATATTTTAGCAATATACCATAAAAAAATTATACAGAAAATGCTGATATGATATTATCTATACACTGATTATCATTGAACTACAGCTGAGAGGATGTTGTCATCCAGGTCGACTGTCCATGTGTGACTCCATCTGAAAGGATCTGATATCCTCTCCGATGAATTCAGTCACTGCAGGGATGAGAAATTATGTAGAAATCATTTAATTGATTGATACAGATCTATCATGAGACTCTGGTTCTACTTAGCATTAGCAAATCTCATAATGATTATTCATTTTCAAACTGTAAATAACAATGTTGTGATGCCTAAATTCACTTGTAGCATTTAAAATGACTGAATGTAGTTTTTAGTGTTTTATTTAAAAAACCCTTTTTGACAAAATAGCATAGAATTTTAATATAAGCCTTTTATTGGTTATTGGTCATAACATGAAATATAACTATTTGCTTTCTGGTATCTATATCATGACATTCATATCATTAAATATTACAATAATATAATGTTTTACATTCAATAATATTTAATACAAAATATTACATTATTGTAATTTACCATTATCTACATAATTATATAATAATAAATTATTATTTTATATGATTACACTACCATTCAAAAGTTTGTGGTCATTTAGATTTGAAAGAAGTATTTATGCTCAACAAGGCTGCATTTATGTAATCAAAAATACTGTAAAACAGTAATATTGTGAAATATTGTTACAGTTTAAAATAACTGTTTTCTATTTGAATAGATTTTAAAATGTTATTTATTCCTGTGATGGCGAATCTGAATTTTCTGCATAATTTCTCAGTGTCACATGACACTTCAGAAATCATTCTAATATGCTGATTTGGTGCTCAAGAAACATTTCTTATTATTATCAATGTTGAAAACAGCTGGGTTGCTTAATAATTTAATTAAAACGTTTTTTTCAAGATTTTTTTTAAAAAAGTTCAAAAGAATAGCATTTATTTGAATGTATGTGTTCTTGCAGAATAAAAAAATAATTTCTTTAAAGAAATAAGAGAAAAAACTCTTCTGTGATACTATATGCAACACTTTATTAGAGGTCAGAGCAGCACATGATGTTTGCGAAGAAGCATCTTTTAATTTTTTTATAGGTACAAATAAATATTAGTATAGAATTTGAATATGAGCCATTTACTGGTTATTGACCATAACATTAAAATAATTATTGGCTAATCAGTATCATCTGAATTTTAATATCAGTGCATACCTAGCATCACACATAAAATCAATCATACCCACCTTCCTCTAATGTGATATGTTGCATCGGTGAAGGGCCCGTAAAGTCTGGGGGTCCCTCCAACTTCAGGCTAGAAGCGGTGTCTCTTTCAGCGGGACGCATCTGGTGCTCCCAGCTCTCGTATTGGCCGTATGGAGGTGGACACAGGTCCTGATAGTGGCTAGTATTTGACGGAGGCGAGGAGCACATCTCTTGGGGGCAAGGACAGTGTGGATATGGAGAGTGAGAGAGCGGAGGAAGAGGCGAGGTGGAGATCGGACTGCTGGCAGGGAACGGGCTCAGAGAACAAGAGTGTGAGGGAGAAGGTGAAGAGGATAGATAGGGAGAGTCGAGCCACGGAGACGGGGAGGGGGAAAGAGGTTGTGAGGCTCTTGGGTACATAGGAGGAAGAAGCTCTGTGAAACCCGCTCCAGGCTCTCAAAGCTAGGATGTCTTTCGGTCAGGGCACCGCGACCTCCACCGTCCTCGATAACGTCTGGTTTCCGGCAGTAGTCCTCCTGGTAGCCGTGCAAGGAGTAAGAGTACTCACTGGGATATGGAGGGAGGTGGAAAGACATGCTTCTGTCATCTACGGATAGGTCTGACCTCATGTCGACAGAACTGCCGCTCTCCATAGGGCAAAGCGTCACCCCTTCCAGGGGCAAGATGGAGGGACGGGATAGGAGTGGATCCTCCTCTTTAAACATGACTAGAAAATGAGGAAAACACACAAGTCAAGATGGACATATATGACATTTAGTGACTTTCCTGTGCACTCCCCATCTACCATTGGTCAGCCAAACAGATTTCCCCTCCCCCGAATTCACAACATTGGTTCATCTGGTTTTGCATTAGAAAATATATTTTGTTTATCTATTTACATAGAGTTGTATAACACAACATGAAAGATGTACCATGACATTCAGAAAGTTTTATATGTAATATTAAAATGTTATTTATTCCTGTGATAAATTAGGGTGAGGGTTAGACTCAGCATCATTACTCCAGTCTTCAGTGTCACATGATCCTTCAGAAATCATTCTAATATGCTGATGTGGTTCTCAGGAAACACTTATTATCAAAGCTAAAAACAGTTGTGCTGCTTAATATTTTTGTCGATTTTTGCGATACAATTTTTTCAGGATTCTTTAATGAACGAAGTGTATTTTAGAACAGCTGAAACCTTCTGTAACATTAGAAATGTTTTACTGTCACTTTTGATCAATTTAATGCATCCTTACTGCAAAAAAAAAATATTATTCAAAATATTAATTTCTTTAAAAAATAAGAGAAAGACATTAAAATTGCTCTTCTGTGATGCTATCTGGAACACTTTATTGGAGGTCAAAGCAGCACTTGAGTTGAACACGCTTTTAGAATATAAAAGAGAACAGGTTCTTTATTACACATGGCATGCAAAAGACATATTTTGCATTTCTTGTCAACAGCCCGATTAATACCATGCGCAGAGTGATTCTACCATGTAAAAACACAGCTAACTGCTGCCTGTGTAACACTCACTGGGCAGATATTTAAAGCAGTGTGTGCTGCTCCTCTTCCTCTTCCCATTGGACACGTACAGGCAGACAGATACTGGGTGGTTCAGTGAAAGATCATTATAGGCTGGCACTCGTACACACAGCAAATTCTGGACCATAAGTAAATATAGACAGAATTAGTCCATTTCCTTTCAAGTTCTACACAGAGTCTAACTCACTGAGTCATAGTTAAGTATATGGTCGATTTACCTCATTGCTTTTGTCCCTGTCTACATGTGCCTCCTCCTCCCACTGGACTTTGCCATCTAGAAATATATAATAAAAATAAATACAACATCATTGATTTTGTGATATTATGGTGTTTTCTTCCTTATGCGCTCATGTTAGCTATAATGTACACTATCGTTCAAAAGTTTGGGGTCTCTTATGCTAATTAATGCTCTCTTTTTTAAAACTCTTTTCTATTTTAATACATTTTAAAATGTAAAGTAATTTATTCCTGTGATGAAAATACACATTTCTCCAGTCTTTAGTGTCACATGATCCTTCAGAAATCATTCTAATATGCTGATTTGGTGCTCAAAAAATGTGTTATTAATTAGTTGCACTGCTTAATTTTGTGGAAACCATAATATATGTATTCAGGATTATTTTGATAATAGAAAGTTCAAAAGAACAGCATCTATTTGAAATATATATTTTTTAAACAATGTAAAAGTCTTAAGTGTCACTTTTAAATGTAATACATCCTGGCAAAAAAAAAGGATTAGGGTACATTTAAACAACAATGTAATAAAAATGGATTACAAAAACACAGACTACAGAAGACAAAGTTGTCAAAATGATCCCCGTTCACACGGATCCGCGAAAAAGAATACAAACGCTGTATTATGCATGCCAGGCCAGTAGTTGGCGATGTCACACTGACTGAACACGTAATACGCATGCACATGACGTCACCATTTCACAAATCTCGTTTTTGTAGTTAACATAGCTGCGTTTCCACCGAAATTACTCGGAACAATTTGTCCCAGGAACTTTTTTCCTAGACCTAGAACCGTAGACCTGTTGCTAGCCACGTTTCCACCACGGTTTAAAGTACCGTCAAGATTAGGCAAATAGTCCGGTGACGTAGGACTGGAACTTTACAGTTCCGACTGGATTTCATCCTCTGAATTTAAGCTTAATAAAGCCTGAACCTCGTCGTTGTTCCATCGGTCGTATTTTTTAAACTCCATTGTTGATTCAAATAGTAGATGACTGTTACTACACGCACCGCAGCAGATTGGTGGTTGAATCGAGCAGGGTCTTTCGAAGGGGGAAATATTTACCCGGAACTTCATTTAGACCCTGGTTTCTGTGGTGTAAAGTTAAACACACCGAGTACCACCCCAAAGTTCCTAGTTCCTGGGATAAGTTCCTGCGGTGGAAACGCGACTCATAATGACAAAAACAGTATTGTTTTCAAAAACTTGAAACCCGTTTTCAAAAGTTTGCGTTTTCATCCCCCAAAATGCTGTTGTCGTGTAATGAAAAATATTCCGGTTTTAGTTGAAAAAGGTGTTAGTAGGTGTAAAGGTGTTAGTAGGTGTAAAGGTGGTAGTAGGTGTAAAGGTGTAAAGTAAGTGTAAAGAAAAACAGCTTTAATTTTTTTTTCCTGCATGAAAATGTGCATTATTGTAGGCCTACTCGAATACCTGATCCTCTCTCCATAAAGAAGACTCTGGAAGTGGGTAGAAAGTTAGTCCCACCAAGAAGCAGTTCCTCCCCTCCCTCTGTTGAACAGGAAGTAAGACTGACAGACTCCACGACAGGAAGCTCCTGTGCAGAGCGCTGTGCTGCAGGAACAAACATACATTTAGGCTTAAATTTGAGTGAACATCAAATGAAGATTGTTCAATGTGTACAATGAGTGACTAAATGATGCTGGCATTTTAGAAAACTTTACGCTTAATTTATAAAAAGAAGTCATTTAATTGACTTGATGTTTGAAAAGTATTATGTATGTTCATCAAAATGCACTTTTAAAAAGTGTATAGGACGAAATGAAAAAATGAAAGTGGTAACTTACACATAGGAGTCGCAGTTAAACATGCATAATTGTGATTTGCTTCACTCACAGCATTCAATGGGTAAAGAGGCGACCTGAAGGGCTAAGACTCGTCCAGGGGGGACGATGGGCGGAGACAGCGGGAGGTGTGTGCGGAACACCAAGCGCACTCGAGTGTTCTTTCTTCCTACATCCGTCTCTCCTTTCCGGAGTTCAATGTCGGAGTTCCTCAGCTTTAGAATACCTGCACAGTCAATGCTGAGAGGCAATCAGAGGAATTCATGTATGAGCACTTACTGAGGTGTTTATGACATTTAATCAGAGGTCAAATGTCTCTTTCTCACAGGGCAGTCATGTTGTTCTCCGGGTTGAGTGGGATGTCCAGGAGTTTGGTGCCAGCCTGGACACTCTCCTGACTAGCTGTGCCTACCATCTTCCCTGTTACTCTGTGTGAGAGACAAGTATATCACATGTCAAGCCATGGGTCAACCAAAAACACTTTGTTCAATACTGTGAAATATCATAGAGTTTTACCTATGTATTTGATAAAAAGGATGAGGACGTATTGATCTGTCATCGGCAGTTCCTACAAACACCTGTAAGGAGAGCGGCTGTCTCTCAGTGTAACCTACGAGCTGGATGCCAGAGAGAAAAGAGCATTTTTTTTTTATAAATTCAATTATTTAGAATAAATTATCTATACTCTATATCTAATTATCTATTATCTAAATACAGTAATACAACAGAAAAGTACACACACACACACACACACACACACACACAAACACATATATATATATATACACACACACAATATCACACTGTTAATAATACTGAAATACGACAGTTTTTCTTTCTAGAATGGTAAAATGCCACACACTTACAAAGCAAGTCACACACCTATGAAGTAATGGCACATACTGTACAGGATTGTACATTAATTATAGCTTATGAGCGTTACTAACCTTACCACTGGATGGCCTCCAGGTGATGCCTTTACTGCTCCTCGACTTCCTTCAGTTTCATAATGAGCGCGATGGTGTGGTCTGGGTTGTACCTCTATACGTAGTTCATACTGGTCAAACTGTGAAGGAAGTGGCCAGTCAAGTGGCGGCAGTGCATTAGATCTGTGGAAGTATTAAGGAAGCAGAGTTGATTATCTAAGACATTAAGTAAATCTAAAGTAGCGAGCAAAACAGTAGGCTTAGTATGCTACATTTTTATCATATGACCTCAGTATGTTGTCACATAACCTCATAGATAGATAGATGGATAGATAGATTGATTGATAGATAGATAGATAGAGACTCTGCATAGCCTTATGGAGCGCGCTGATGACGCGTGATGTCTGCATGAGCAGGGTTTATGGAAATTTTTTACAGTCTATGGGAAATACATAATATGTTGACAGGCAGGTAGGACATCGTATGATTGCATTCGGAACGAATGCAATGATTGGACAAACATTTTTTGGTCCTGCATGAGACTTCCACAGAAGACATATAGAGTAGACATGTATTAAATTTAGACCACTTCTATTATTGATTGCTGTCAGGATGTGAAGACACTTTCAACCAGTATAACAAAAAGTGTTAGTAGAAAAAAAATTGTTTAACACTTTACAATAATGTTTCATTAGTTAACAACATTAGTTAACGTGAACTAATAATGAACTGCACTTCTACAGCATTTATTAATCGTTGTTAATGTTAATTTCAATACCTAATACATTATTAAATCAAAAGTTATATTTGTTAACATTAGTTAATGCACTGTGAAATAACATGAACAAACAATGAACAGCTGGAATTTTATAAACTAACATTAACCAAGATGAACAAATACAGTAACAACTCTATTGCTCATGGTTAGATCATGTTAGTTAATACATTAACTAATGTAAACAAATGAAACCTTATTGTAAAGTGTTACCAAAAATTGCCTACTCTGCCCTATCTTTAAACTTTAATTATATAAAAATACAACCTATGAGATCATGTGATATCATATCAATGTAGCGTACTGCAGTTGAAATGTTTGCACACTGTTTCAAATACTATTTTAAATATTATGCAGTATTCTATTCTAAAGAACTCCTTAACATAAAAGTGGAAAATGAAACATAAGAGATGTGTGCTAACCTAAAGAGAGGACTGTGAGCGCAGGCCCTGGTTCTGCCCCAGCCCAGAGCAGGAGGCACAGACAGGTAGTCCATCCCTAGTGAGGGGGCATCCCTTCTCAGCTGAGCGACCTCTGGGAGGGGGCAGGTCGAGTTCTGAATGGGGGTCAGCTCTGGTTCGATATCTCTTGATGACACCTGGATTGGCACACATATTGTGAACACCCAGAAACACACCAAGATGGTCATGTGACAGAGATAATTCTTTAAATAACACACTAATTTCTTTGTTTGATTACCAAGAATGGACCATCAGTGAGTTTAAGGATTTCAAGAGTATCACCTGTTCCAGGGAGGTTTTCCTGGTCTTCTGTGGGATGTTGAGCTCACAGCTCGCTGGAGCCTGAGACTGAGCCGAGGTTTCCCCGCGTCTGGGAAGGAAGAGAGATCCTCAGAGTAGCTGCTTCTGCGGGAGGTGCTGGGGGAGGCCATTGGGGAGTTCCTGCGCTTTTTGCCCCCAGGAGACGTAGGGCGCGAGGAGGGCGATAGGCAGAAGTGGGCAGCAGCTTCACTCAGCTCCTCCTCCTCGACCAGGAGAGAATCACAGCTGGAAGCTGGACTCAGCCATCCACGAGATGAGGAACTGGAAGCAGGGCTGGGGCTGGGGCTGAGGGAACCTGCCCCTGTCATGACATCACGGTAGGAATCCAGCAGGGGCAGGTATAGACGCTCCCTGTCCCAGCCACCCCCACTGTCCCAGTAACTTCCCCCCGCTGGGCCTGAGTCATCTTCAGGGGAGATAGTGGTGATCTGGATACTAGGGCACTCAAGCACTCTAGAATCTGATACCTAAAATAAGTGTGATATTATTGAACTATCACAACAGCGCTGAACACAACTGATGAATCTACACAGCATGACCAAAACAGACAGCAATGTTGTCCTTTTTTATGAATGAATGCAGTTCTTTTTAGTGAATCAAACACATACAGCACAATGAGTGTTCGGATTCCCGAACTATGTGACTTTTATGCATGTTACATTTAGTAAATCAAACACATACAGTTCACAACTACCTAGTTTTAAATCAGTGTGGTTACTGACTATGCAGTGTTATTTTGTATTATTTATATACTATTATAGCATTTATTATTATTTGGAACTAGCTTTTATTTAAATATTATTTAGTTCATTTTAGTTTTAGTTTAAATTTGAATAACTGTGTTGTCCTTTCCATTCATTTTTCAAAAAATTCTATTAAGGTTTAATTTATTTTTATTTTTATTTTAGTTATTTTTAGTACTTCAACTTCAGTAAATGTATTTATATACTATTATAGCATTTATTATTATTTGGAACTAGCTTTTATTTAAATATTATTTAGTTCATTTTAGTTTTAGTTTAAATTTGAATAAGTGTGTTGTCCTTCCATTCATTTTTCAAAAAATTCTATTAAGGTTTAATTTATTTTAATTTTAATTTTAGTTATTTTTAGTACTTCAACTTCAGTAAATGGCCCAGACAACAAATTTTCGTTCTTTCTTTCTTTTCTTAAAGTCTCCCTGCGGTGAAAATCAAGCTTTTAATATTGCTTATATTATGTCTACGTGGTGTTTTTAATGTTTTAAGACAAACCATGTGTAAATTCATAAGTCAACACCATTGCTGAGTATTTTCTCCTTAAAACGGCAGTGAACCAAACACAGTCTCTAAAACGCGCTTTGAAATCGCTGGTGTTTTAAAGTTTAAACTATCTAATCTAATCAATAAATAATCTAATATTTATATTTTGTTTTCTTTCAGCTTTATTTCAATTAGTTCAAGTTTTAGTTAACAATAACAGCAATGTTCATATGATAACTTGTTATTAAAGATTTTCACCCATTATGAAGTTAAAATTTTTAAATGAAATGTTATTGAATAAAATGTGTTACCTGATTGTTTGTTTAATATTGTTGTATAGTAAAAGGCTAATATGGAACTGCATTTATGCCGCCTCTAAAAAGTGAAAATCAATTAAAAAGTCACACATCTTTTGCAATAACTGTTTTAAATGTACTTATTATTTGAACAAATAAGATCAAATAAATAAATAATAATTATAACTTTTCTCATAATTTGACAATGGAATTGCATTTTTTTGCTTTTTTTCCAGAAAAAGTACTAAAAGAATCATTAATGGAACTACTAAGGAACCAGAATTGTTATGAGGAATCAGAAGCGGAACCAGATTTTCTTTGATTCTACATCCTATTTGCAACCCTGTTTATTACATGTTTTTGAGTTTCAAAGAGCAAGGTCTTGATTTTATCCATCAGAACAAGATTACAAAGACAAACATGTTTTGTTTTGGATAATAATTTGCAGATGAATGACATACAATATGGCCAGAAACATGTATTAAATAAATAGGGTCGATTCTGGTTTTGTGTTGATTTTAAATGCTAAGGACACTCAAATTTTATTTGAACTCTGACACTTATCCAAAATAAAAAAAATGCAGGTCAGGTCCTGGCAACCGATTCAGTTCACAATAAACATTACTGGGCAACAAAAATGAACTCCTGAAATTAAAACCAGACATCTGGATTTATTTTGCCATAATTAATCACAATGTGTAACATTATCCTAGTATCAGGATGTTCTAGAAATCTACAATTCAGGCAAATGTGCTTCCCACCTGTATTGATCTTGCTGGTAGACTCTCGTAAGTGCCACTGAACTCCCTGACTAATGCCCGCCTGGGGGGTGGCGAATGCATCCCAGCTCTGCGGCCGGCTGACTGCGGAGGCAAGGGGATACCCATGGGCTGGCCAGCCTGTGTGGAAGTCAAGTGGGTATCTGGTGGCAAAAAAAAGAAAAGATTATTGTACATAGCAAATCACATGCTTTTTGAGCTGCAAGTATGTGCATATGGATAAACAATTTCTGAAACATGAGACACAAGGCCACTCAATAGAAAATCATAACAAACACAGGGAAGCCTTTGTGGAAACGTCATTTATTATTTCCACAAGTACACACAGACTTGTTTACCTCAGAACACATCCATAAGGTTTTCCAAATGGGGTGATTTCTGAAATCTCTCAACTCTCAAAACTACAATCTGCCACACCAAATCATTAGCATAGCAATGACAGTTTACACAAAATGCCACAGTTTCTTTTTTTTGTCTTTTTTTTTTTGTCTTGAGGATGCTTTTTTGTTCCCACCCTTGTGCTTCACAATAATTCAGCTTAATAATTTAGGTTAATTTACCTTAAATTAACACTTAAAACACATTTGTCTGATAGAATGTTTCAGATATTATAAAAGCTACTTTAAAATCAATTTATCGCACTGGTAAAAGCCCTCATTTGCAGTCACTGCTCTATTGTTGTGGTAAACTATGATTAACAAATTAAATGTTTGTAGGGGCAATTCTAAAGTTCAAAATTTAGAACCTACTCAGCAAGTTCTAATCCTTAAGTTGTTAATATGATGTAGGGCACAAGTAAATAAATAATTATATATGGCAACGCTTAAGAACATAGTAAACATCTGAAGAAAGCACTTGCGGTAAAAGGCAGCAAAGTGATGCGGTGTGTGTGGACGGAAACCTGAGGTGCATGTTTCAACGACTTCATGCCAATATGAAGGCGGAGGATGGGTGTACAACAGAATGTGTGCCAGGAGGGGGAAACAGGGCAGAGAAAAGGAGGGAATATTGGAGGGAGGTATCTAAATGCATGCTCAGTAAACAGAGATTGAGGGTTCGGGTCCAGATGGCAGCTGTTAACTCTGCTCACACGCACAGCTGATTAAAAACACATTGCGCTGTGCTCCACACTTACCCATAAACACACGCACACTTCAGCGGATAAAACTTAGTTACATGGGCAGTGAGTCAGACTACATGAACATATAAGAATTCTTTAGAGAAAAGTTTCCATGTTTTGGCCTTTTTTTAAAGTAAAGACATTCAAAAAGTCTCCTAAAATATGCACAAAAAGTGTACTGCCAATGGGTCAATGACAAATAAGAATCAAGTTCATGTATTTTAAAAAATATTTAAAAAATTTCCATCAAACATATTTAAGTAATGACTATATATAAAAATGTCAACTGGTCTAACCATCATTATGTAAAAAAATCATGTTTTCCTTCCACCGATAATTCACTAGTGTCCACAACTTATCGTTATTTTTAAAAACGTTTTAAACATGTCAATGTAAAAAAAGATTGTATGAATATAAATGTTAGAGCCTTGATTTTATATTATGACCTGAACAAAGTGTTCCCTTTCATAAAAGGTGAAAAATTGTTTTGGACACAACCATGAAGGTCTTCACTGTTTATGATTTTCTTGTCACGTGACAACAAAATTATTTGCCAGATAAACTTTTTTTTCTTCTTCAAAATATTCATAATATTATAATGCAAAATCGCTTCACAGCACATTTAAATATAATAATAATAATATTAATGAGTAAAACTACATGTGCCAACTTTTTTATGGGTGGATGGTTTTTTATGAGGTATTATGAGTTGTTCGGGCAGTTACAACAGCTAGACATTTTTGACAACTATAACAGAAATACTTTTAATTCAGAAAATGAAAATATGTTAATTAGGCAAATAGAAAATGTATGTATTTGTTTGAATTGAATTTGTATGTGCTTTGAGTAACATAGCGTCATCTCATCGACTCATTTAGACCTACACACACACACACACACACACACACAATATATAACTTTTTCAGTTTCAGCACATGCCCCTCAAAAGGTCTGTGCCCGGCCCTGTATGTATATATATATATATATATATATATATTAAAGCAACCTTATTATAAATGTATTACTGCTCAAGGGGACAACAGTTATCATTTTAATTATATAGATTATGATTTACGGTTTTTGCACCTAAAACATCGGTTACCAGCTCAGATCTATTACCACTCATATGCACCATCCCAATATGCTACCTATTGGTTCGCCACCCTTCCATCTTTCACACATACCGGCTGGCTCATGATGCGTCTGGCCGCTCTCGGTCTCGTCTGGGCCGCAGCGGCTCTGGCGCGGCGGATCCTCCTCGAACACGAGCTTGAACTCGAACTCTCCCTCCTCCCATCCCGAGCCCGGCGCGGCCCCCATCTCTGACTCCGAGAAAAGTACGACCGAGACCGGCGACAGAGAAATCACTGACCCTCTCTCACTTCTCAATATCGGCTCCGTCTAAAACTAATGGGAGCCATACAGCTTTTCCAGAATGTCACTCTGCGCGATCCACTTTCTCCTTCGTGCGCCTTCCTTGTATTAGGCTACATTAAAGAATTAAAAGTTATCCTCAAGTTGAAGTATCACATTTGCATTGACCATTTTCTTATTTCCGCATCGCTCTTGCAGTTAACAGTTGCACATCTCTTTATCTAACTTTTTCTTCCCTGTAGATTCGCTTGCGATTTCCGTGACAGTCGGTTATTATAACTTCATCTCACGAACTTCCATCGTCCAGAACAGTCCATATTCACAGCCTCAAGTCCCACATACGTTCACGTTCAATAACAAATATCCGAAGAATTTACATTCATACCATCACTCCTCCACCAGCATAGAACAAAAAAGTTATATGTAGTTCTTTTTCGTTCTTTACCCTTAATTGCCTTTGGGCGGGTTCCTCGGTACCGTTACTCTCTCCCAATTGGCTATTTGACTTGTCAATCAACAGACCTTAACTTTACATGCCCGCTTTTGCTGCATAGTGTGTTGATTGGTCAGTGAGTACAACTACATATTTTAGGGTGAACTGTGAAGTATAACTTTATGATACCCACAAGAATCTATTCCAACACACATTTTTAAAAGCAGAAACACATTCTTTCTGCCTAATAGAGAATTCCCTGGACAGACACCAGCGAAAGTCTTGTCTGGCAAACAGGTTCTGAGAAAAACATATTTCATATTCCTTTTCCACATGCTTAAACATAGTGGCTATTTTTATTTTAGACAAGATCCTGATGCTGAAAGTTTGTCCATCTATGACGCCATAACTACAGTCATTCTCTCTCTCTCTCTCTCTCTCTCTCTCTCTCTCTCTCTCTCTCTCTCTCTCTCT
>FLSR01004872.1:1744469-1831135 GCA_900092035.1 Leuciscus waleckii
CCTGAAAAGCAAAGGCAAAGAAAAAAACAAAAAATCACAATCATATCCAGGCACAGGCAGCCTGGTCCAGAAAAAAACAAAAAAACATAGCATGAATATTATGCAACTTACATTGAAGACTATATTGACATCGCAGACTTATCTTTAAAATAATAATTTACTCAAATGTCAGAATAAAAGAAAAACCTACCTTTTTGAACACCTCCCTGCTTACAATTTTCTATAAGTTGAGGTTCCTGCAGAATATTAGGTATGATGTTAGAGCATTCAGACTAAACTGAGATTCGTTTTCTCCAAGGAGCACTTTTTTCAGAGCATGTCAATAAAATCACTGAATTTCATAAACACGGACGCATGCAGTTCATCAACTTTGTGCACGATATTAGCATGAGAAACATGAGATTTGGACTCACCATTTCCATAAAGGCGGGTCCCTGTAAAATAAACAAATGATCGCACATTAGAATGTATTCTGAGGGAAACCATAACATCTCATAGCTTTATTCCGCAGCTTTAACCCAGTCAGTGCAGTAGGTTGTAATCATTAGATTCAGGTGAAACACGGACTGCAAGATCATCATGTCTAGGTTGAGAAGCTGCGCACTTGGTTCAGGCAAAAAAACATTACAGCAATGATACAGCCGGGTTTGCATGTGGATGTAGTTACAACTACAACAGATTTCAAACCATTGACTGCCTGCCCACAAATGTTACAACACCATTGAGAATTGCCAGCAGAAAGATGTTACTATGGCATGAGGCCGAATTTATTTCCTAACCAACCAAGTTTCTACAGAGAGGAAGGGGGAAAAAAAGAAAAAAAACGCTTTTGGTTGCGGCACCCCCACAAATTATGAACTGAATCCTAGTTGAAGGGTTGGACTCTGAAGCCACTGCCGCTACAATGTATATCGAATGAGTGATTTAAAAGCAAGGTATTAAATCAACATTGATCCTTCTACATTAAATGACTTTAATATCCGTTTCAAGCTTATGAGATTATACTTAATCATATAATTACCTGTTTACTGGATTGTGCCCTCTCCATATTTTTGAGACGGCATACGTTTTAAGCAATTTAATCTTCTAGCTGACCAAAACATCCGAGGTAACTTCATCCTGTCACTTACATGACCAATTCTTAAAGCATTTCTTTTCTATATTCAATCACTAGAGTGTATGTACCTCTAACTGTGAGAAGAACATGTCATTAGCATGTTTTGGGTAAGTATCCTGTTAGAGCCAGAGCTCAACCAATTTCAGCCATGAAGCGGTGTATCCGTGTAGGTATTCTTTGTTACAGATCAGTATTGGTGAGGTGAACAACTGGCACCCTGGGGAGATATATGACTGGTTCTTGACAAGCTGGCGCCCAGAAACGTATATCTGTGACCTAGGAAGGTCACCTAGTGCCTAAAACCAGGGTCCTGGTATCATCCACACATGGACTGAGAGGCAGAAGCACATCTCCAATTATACGGCTATTTCCTAAGTTTATCCATTTCTTAGCCAATAAGAACCATTCAACCTGCAGTAAAGACGTAGTTTAGAGACTTGTATAAGGGATTATTGCTGTGAAAATGTGAATGTATGGGAGAGCGCCTACAAAGTCCTTGTGAGTGTTGAAGCAGACTTCTGCTGATAACACTGCAAACTATTCTTCATTAAAATTATTCAATTGACTGAACTTCTGACTCCAGGTCTTCATTCATTATATCTAGTCCTTGGTTCTTTGACTGTAAATTCCACAGAGAAAACTCATTAAATTCAGGCAGTCTGACATGTGACTTGTATAAAATACCTTTGATTAATTTATGTTGTATGAATTGCCAGCTGACATGGTATGATGCATTTAAAACCATAGTTGTAGGCATAATTAATAAATCTGTTTTACTAAAAGGGAATTGTTACAGTGTGCTATTATTGTATTTTACTTAATATTAAAGATATCATTACTAACTGGCATGAAATATTGTTACATGGTTCAGTACTGCACAATGCTGGTAGTTCAGTTAAAAGCTAACTTGACACCTTTAACATGGCTGCAGTTACGCGCCAAATTTGTGGGGATCACATGGTAAACATACAGCCTTCATAGGCGAAAGATAGGAAAGTGGATTTCTGCAAGTTGTCAGAATAAAATGACTCCACTAGCAGGAGAGTTGTAATAGAGAAGTCACCTATATCCATTTTTGCATTATCACTGCATGATAGCGCAACAAAAATTGCACATTTTGTTTGCGACACATTGCATCTTTGGATAGAAACATAGCTCTGCTATATTAAACTCATGTCCTAAAATATCTTGAAACCTTTGTGTGACCGTGTTATGACACAGCTGGGTTAATTTTCCAATCACTGGAAAAATTTAGATTTTTCTTGAGGTGATTGTTTTGTAAGTGCCGTAACAGCGCATGTGCGTACAGACGCGCAAGATGGCTACTGTTATTAATTGGCTGCAAACATGTGAATGTCATACTATAAATATAATCTACTTTCATACGGATAAATTGAGAAGCTGCGCACTTGGTTCAGGCAAAAAAACATTACAGCAATGATACAGCCGGGTTTGCATGTGGATGTAGTTAAAGCAGATGCTCCTGCCAATTCAGCAACCAACAAAACTTGTCACTGAAAACACGTGACTTATTGGCTTTCAGTATTGCTATAAAATATGAATCCAATGTTAAACTCACAAAATACGCTCCAATGGGTCCATTACACCGGTATGGTTATGAAAACGCATCCTTTTGACCTGTAGTTATGTATATTTTCTAAAACGGTCAGAGAATATAGACCGAGAACTATCCACTTTTCGTCTAAAGCTAAAAATAACTAAAATATATATTTCATATATAAAAAACAACAACACAAAGAGGCAACAAAACTGGTGCTAAGGTATTAATACAACTAAAATGGAATTCAAACAAATATTTCGATGACTGCACACAATCGTTACAACACCATTGAGAATTCCAAGCAGAAAGGATATTACTATGGCATGAGGCCGAATTTATCTCCTAACCAACCACGTGTTTACAGAAAAATAGCGCTTCCGGTTGCGGGCGGCACCCCACCCCCATTAATTATAAACTGGATTAATATTAATATCAGAGTAATATCATTAAATTCAGGCGGCCCAACATGATGTGACTTATGTATTGAAAAGCGTTGATTAATTTTGATGTTATAGGAATTATCAGCAGACATAGTATGATGCATTTAAAACAGAAGTTGTGGGCATCATTGATGAGAATTCACAATAATTCCAAAGATTAGTTTTACTAAAAGGGAATTATTATTATTTGTAATAACATATTTTAAATATCATATTACATATTGGTATGGAATATCATTGTTGCATAGTTAAGTACAATGTTGATAGTTTTCAGTTAAAGGAAGGTAAGCGTCCTTATCAACATGGCTGCAGTTACACTCCAATTTGTGTGGATCACGTGGTACATAGTACGACCTTCGTAGGCATTTAGGCACAGTAGTAGCAGGCAGAAAGATGTGAATGAAGTGGATTTCTGCAAGTTGTCAGGATAAACGGACTCAACTTTACAAGCATAATGAGAGTTGTAATAGGTATATCACATTTATCATTTTTTTCGTTATCCCTGCATGATAGCGTAACAAAAATAGCTCATTGTGTGTGCTGATTTGTAACACTGAGAGCTATTTTTGATACAAACATTAAAACTTATTCTTGTATTAAAATATCCTGGAACCTTCTTTGATTGTATGTGATTGTGTTATTATGATATGGCTAGGTTCATTTATCAGTCACTCAGTTGATATCAGTTGATTTTTTTTAAGGTGATGTGTTTCGTAAGTGCTGTAACAGCGCATGCGCGTGTACACGTGCACGAGATGGCTATTATTATTATTGGTCTGCAAATGTCAAATGCTATATATATAATCTTATTTCATACGGATAAATGGTTGTACCTTATATTCTCTATTTGATTGTAAAATTTATAAAGCTTTAGTTTTCTCACTTTTTTTCCACTCTCATCAGGCGGAGGCTCAGGGTTTGTGGGTCGTGAGCTGATACGTTTGCTAAAAACCAAAGGCCATGAAATAACAATCATATCCAGGCAGCCTGGTCCAGGAAAAATAACATGGGTATGATGTAACTTAAATTAAAGACTATATTGATATGCATGTGTGTGTGTGTGTATATATATGTATATGTTTACATCATATAGGTGTGTGTGTGTATATATGTATATATTATATAAATGTCTGTATGAGTGTACATCTATTGTATGTACACTCACATATAGACATATATACATTATATATGTGTGTATATACACACAAACACACACACACACACACACGCGCACACACACACACACACACGCACGCACGCACGAGGAGTTTATTATTATTATTACTTACTTTTCATTTTTCATCTTCATTTATTATTTTATTTCCCCACACACACGCACGCACGCACGCACGCACATACACACACACACACGTACGTACGCACACACACACACGCACACAAACGTCTTCAAAACCAGTACACTGAAGAGAGCAACTGGACACCATTTGACTTCCTTTCTCGCCTGGTGAAAGAGTGGGAGGGGGCAGGACAACTTCCTGAAAACTGTGCTAAGAAAACAAGACAAGTGATCATCAGACCAGGTGAATCTAAACAAATGTCTCATTCTTACAAATACCTTTATTCAACAAGTATGCATTAGATTGATTAAAAGTGAATGTAAAGACATTCATAACATTAAAGTTTTCCATTTCAAATAAATGCTGTTCTTTTGAAGTTTCTATCCATTAAATAATTCTGAATATATCATGGTTTCCACAAAAATATTAAGCAGCTCAACTGTTTTCAGCAAATCAGCATATTAGAATGATTTCTGAAGGATCATGTGACACTGAAGACTGGAGTAAAATTCAGCTTCACCATCATACATTTGAAAATGTATCAAAATAGAACACAGTTGTTTTTAATAGTAATATTTTTACAATATTACTGTTTTGACAGTATTTTTGCTGAAATAAATGCAGCCTTGGTAAGCATCAAAAACAAGTCTTGCTGAATCTTATGTTCTTTCTTCCACTCACTTTCAGGTGCAGTGTTGGGGCGTGACGGTGGCGCCATGAAACAGATGATGATTCCCTTTTGGCTTGGCCTGGGTGGGACGCTTGGCTCGGGACGTCAGCCCTTCCCTTGGATCCATGTTTCAGCCTGGCTGGCATCATTGCCCATTCCTTGGAGCCCCATGAAGGACCACCATCCACAGAGCCAGATGTATTTAACGGAGTTGCGCCTGCATTGAATACAAATTTTGAATTCACTAAAGAGTTGGGCAGTGCTCTAAAAAGACCTACCATCTTCCCTGTGCCTGGCTTTTTCTTGGATGTCGTCCTCGGTTCTGAAAGAGCTGTTATCCTCACACAAGGCCAGAAAGTAGTGCCCAAGAGAACTCTTGAATCAGGCTTTGAGTTTCAATACCCAGATCTTACTTCTGCTGTAAAAGAAATTGTTGGATCTTAGTGATCAGTTGAAACAGAGAAGAGACATGGAGAGATACTTTTAGGCATACTAGTGCAGTTATAAGATACATTTTTGAATTGAATTATGCATATACAAAATAAAGCTTGCTTGTACAAAAATGACAAATACATTTAAATAATTTGATTTAATGTAGAGACTCTGAGAGAAACAATGGTTAACTTTCCTTTGATTGTCTGTCCCTCGTAAGAACAAGTTATATTTGTCTGTGTGTACAAAATGAGCACTGCATTTGTAAATAAATGTCTACATGAAATGTTTTGACTCCAGCTGTGGTATCTCTGAGTATATTCCATCATTAGATGATAATAGCAGATGTTATGTCTCTCATGACTTTTGAGTGGCTATATTTGATCTGTCTGATCCAAGAGGTCATCCTTTAGATGAAACGTTTACATATTTTTCTTCAAAAACTACCATTGGAACAAAAGCACATCAACAAACAAATCTGTGTATGGACACAATTCACATACACCAGCTTTTTAATCTTAGGTTCACTTAGATGTGCACAACATGCTTCTAAGGAATTTATCATGTTACTGCTTCCTATAAAACTAAAAATACGACCAATAGTAATAATAAAAACGTGTTAACTTGTCGAGATGAATTATGTTGAGATACAGCACAAAAGTAAAACTTTGTGGAACGGATAGTGGAAAGTTTAGGTACCTTAACCAGAGCCGGACAGTAACGAGTACATTTACTTGAGTACAGTACTTAAGTACAATTTTGAGGGATCTGTACTTTACTCGAGTATCATTTTTGGGGAGTACTCATGACTTTACTCAAGTACATTTGAAAGGCAAATATTGTACTCTTTACTCCACTACATTTCTATCCATAACTGTGAGTACCCGTTACTTCTTCTAAAAAAAAAAATAAAAAAAAGGAAAAAAGAAACATCTCGGAAACCCTCTCAAATGTGATTGGATTGTGCAGGCGCACAATTGGGACAGCCTATCAGCAATCACCTTCAGCTTTCCGCCAAAGTCAACTCCATGGTCAGATTTAGATAAG
This sequence comes from Leuciscus waleckii, assembly GCA_900092035.1. NCBI lineage: Eukaryota > Metazoa > Chordata > Actinopteri > Cypriniformes > Leuciscidae > Leuciscus > Leuciscus waleckii. The sequence goes on from FLSR01004872.1 coordinate 1,751,035, forward strand.
AGACGAAACCATGGACGAAACAATGGATGAAGACGCAGCAGGTCCATCCCGGGAGCGATATTTTTTTTTTTTCAAGATGGTAGGGGAAGACTGATGAATATTCATTAGGGAAGTCATCCCTGATTGGTCTTAACCCCAGTGACGGGTAGGTTTAGGGGCGGGGTTATGGAGGTCATAAGACCCCCAGTGACGGGTAGGTTTAGGGGCGGGGTTATGGAGGTCATAAGACCCCCAGTGACGGGTAGGTTTAGGGGCGGGGTTATGGAGGTCATAAGACCCCCAGTGACGGGTAGGTTTAGGGGCGGGGTTATGGAGGTCATAAGACCCCCAGTGACGGGTAGGTTTAGGGGCGGGGTTATGGAGGTCATAAGACCCCCAGTGACGGGTAGGTTTAGGGGCGGGGTTATGGAGGTCATAAGACCCCCAGTGACGGGTAGGTTTAGGGGCGGGGTTATGGAGGTCATAAGACCCCCAGTGACGGGATCATCTATCCATATCCCCAAGTACTTGTATGAAGACACTCTCTCAATTGAGTTCCCATCTAATGAAAAAAGGCCCAATTGTCGAGTAGCTGTGCTCGAGCTTTAGAGAAGACCATAAACTTTGTTTTCTGTGTATTTAAAACCAGTTTTAAACTCAATAATGTGTATTGCAGTGCCTGAAATGCAGTCTGAAGTTCCTGCACTGCTACTGAAATGGTGGAAGCCTGGGTGTAAACCACTGTATCATCAGCGTATAAATGTAATTTGGCTTGAACATCTCTATCCAAATCATTTATAAAAATTGAAAACAGAATGGGTCCTAAGATTGATCCTTGAGGGACACCTTTAGTTATTTCAAGAAAATCCGATTTATAACCTTCAGCATAAACACATTGAGTACGATCTACCAAATAATTCTGGAACCATGGAACAGCCTTCTCACTTAAACCAACTGAACGTAGTTTGGTCAATAGCAATTCATGATCAACTGAATCAAATGCCTTAGACAGATCAACAAATAATGCAGCAGAATGTTGCTTCTTATCTAAGGCCCCGATAATATCATTTGTCACTAATGTAGCAGCAGTGATAGTGCTATGGCCACTTCTAACCCTGACTGAAAATTATTTAAAATATTTTTATCAGTCAAATACTGTTTTAACTGTACATTCACAAATGATTCTAAGATCTTTGACAAAACAGAAAGTTTTGATATTGGACGGTAATTATTCAATTCTGATGGGTCTCCACCTTTATGTAAAGGTAGAACATAGGCTGCTTTCCAACTTTTAGGAATGGAGTTAGAAAGAAGACTCAAATTAAAAATATGCGCTATGGGCTCAGCAATAATATCAGCTGCCACTTTTAACAGAAAGGGATCCAGATTATCTATGCCTGCTGACTTTTTGTGATCAATATCTCTGAGGGCTTTATGAACTTCTAAAACTGAAATCGGTTTAAAATTAAACAATTCCCGATTTACATTTTCAGATGCTGACATGGCAGGACATGGGACAGATCTATTCACTGTTTGATTAAATATGAATCCAGCCTGAATAAAGTGTTTATTAAACTGATTGACTATGACCGCTTTGTCTTTACTTCATCTGAACCAATAAGAATCTGTTCTGGAAGGTTTGAGGTCACACGTGCACCCGACAAAGATTTAACATATGTGACCCTGGACCACAAAACCAGTCTTATGGGTCATTTTTTATTTTATTTTTTATTTATACTTCATCTGAAAGCTGAATAAATAAGCTTTCCATTGATGTATGGTTTGTTAGGATAGGACAACGGAGATACAACTAATCTGTAATCTGAGGGTGCAAAGAAATCTAAACATTGAGAATATCGCCTTTAAAGTTGTCCATTTCTGTTGGCGATTTTGCTGCATCCACTCACAAAAATACATTTTTGATATATTTAAGGTAGGAAATTTACAAAATATCTTCATGGATCATGATCTTTACTTAATATCCTAATGATTTTTGGCATAAAAGAAAAATCAATAATTTTGACCCCTACAATGTTTTGTTGGCTATTGCCACCCTTGCGACTTATGGCTGGTTTTGTGGTCCAGGGTCATATATATGAAAATACTCATAAAATATTTTTGAGAAGTTGACATTCTAGTGTTGTATCTTGGTATACTCCATGCAAAACTATTTTAAACAGCATTTCACTTTTTTTTATTAAGCATGCAGCAATTTAAAATAAAGACTAGTAAAGGCAAAAATTGTGAAATTTTAAATATACAACTTCCCTTATCCAATAATGTTTTTATTCAGTGCCAGGAGAACAAGAGGTATTACAGCTGTCAAATTATTTACAATTGCAGCCTGAAAAAAAAATCAGTTGCATTTATTTTAATGCTTTTAAAACATTACATGAATTACATTACATTTTTTAAAGAATTTTTGTTTGTATAAATGTTATTTTCCTCATAAAAATTACAGTTATATTATGTATTACTTTTTACATTCCAAATATATATATGAAAAAGGTCTACGGATACGTCATACCTCAACTACCCAATCACTGCGAAATAATTTACATAAACACCACCTTGAATGTTCTACAGGGTTTCGTGTACTATCATATTATAACAAACACAATTCAGTTATCTGGGAAAATAAGTAACTGAAATGTTTTATAACTTTACGTTTTATAAATGTTTTACTTATTACATAAATGACTCACCATCTATGTAAAGTATTGTTCAGTAGCGAGATTATAAAGCGTTTCGCATTCTACGTCATGATTCAGAGCGGAAGGAAGCTCACTGTAGAGGTCACATGCTGAGTGCTCGTCACTCGTCCAATCACCTCGGGGAAGGTCTGAGACAAGAGCCAAACGCTGTCCTCGCAGGACATCATCTGAATGGATGAGCGAGTGCACAGAAAATACATGTCACGGCGCGGTGTTCTCGCACGAGACGTTGATATATGCGCAATTTACAGCAAACTTCTCTCCATCATCGGACCTGGATATAATCAGGAAACTGAACTTCTCCTGCTGCCTCTCTTGGCTCTGTAATGATTGATTCATATAGAGATATGGGGGAGAGAAATATATAATATATTGGATTATACAACCATCCATAACTACTTTATAAATAGCCAAAATGTTGACATCCTATGAAAACTACAGAACAAAAATTCAGTTATTCAAGACGAATGTTACAATTCGAAAGTCAATTGTTACTTTCGAACTTACCCGAGAAAAGGGCAGAGAATAGTAGAACTGAGTGAAGTTACAAGGTACTACAGGTCGCTTGATCATCTTGGGACAAGGCAGCTCATGAGTGCACTGTTCAAAATGAAACCCAGCAGTAGATTTTGTCAGCCACATATCAGTATATCATATTATTGGAACAAATAAGGATGGTTTCAATGATATTTCAACCTACAGGAGCAAATATAGATGGTCTCCTCAAGTCATGCTGTACCTCCTCTTCTCTCTATAGTTATACAGCAAAAGTTTGAGAGAAATTACATAAGACACTTTCTGAAGATTTCTGAAAGATGCAGTTCTATCACCACCACTTCAAACAGAAAGACATATTTTAGCAATTTGACAAACAGCAAAAATTTTAGATCATACGTTAAGTAAAGCGTCTCTGGCCTCCATTAAGATTTGATGGCCATCCTTGGTTCCATTCTCCACCAATACCTGTACAAAGAATCAAGAACTGCATTAGGAAAACGTAATTCTGGTTAGATAGCAGTGTTATTTTAGGAATATTTATTTAAAGTATTTATTAATATTTTGAATTAGCTCTTATTTTTATATTTTCATTTTCATTTTAATTCTAGTAATTTTGTTAAGTGTTTTTGTAATTTTTTTTTCCTACACTTCCAAATTGTATTATTTGATTTGATTTCAACTTTATTTCGATTAACAAAAATATTTTTTGTAGTTTTAGAAACAACACTGCAAGAGAGTAAAAAAATAAATACATCAATGTCACAGTTCCATCATTTATTAAATTAGTTTAATCAATAAGAATAACTCAAGCATCATCACTCACAAGGTAGGAATTGGTTTTTCTCCAAAGTGTGAAAATAACATTCAGTCGCTCGTTCAGATTGGCCAGTTCTGACAAAGAGAAAGCGGCTACCACAAGATCAAACTGCACCTGTGGGAAGGAAATACATTCGTTTTATTCAGTTGTGTAAAAGCAATGTATCATTTGGGCAAATACATTCCATTAAGGATGTCAGCTGAAGATACCTTAGGAGAAACAGGGAGGAACTGGCGGAAATATACTTGCTGGATTACTGGGTTATCAATCTCACTGCCCCCTGTTTGGTACAAACAAACACTTTTTTTCTGTAGATCTGTTTATATAACACTGTGCGTAAAAGTTTGAATGAATGACCTTACCTCTAAGAAGTTGTTCTGCCAAGGTGTTCATGTCTCCAGAGCTGTCTACACAAACATACTCCTTCAGAGAGTCTCCCCAGAGTGAGTGTGATGCCCTGAGTGAAAGAATAAAAGGTTACACTTTATTTTACAGTATGTGTACTTAGTGTCTGGTAACATAATGTAACTACATGGGTTAAGGTAGGTTTAGGGGTAGGTTCAGGGTTAGTACCTAGTTATAAACCAGTTATTGTAATTGATATAATAAGTACATAGTATGTACAGTAAATGTACATAGTATCTACCGAATAAAATATAATATCAATTCACTAATTGATACACAATTAAAAAATGCATCTTTCAAAGCAAGTTAATAAATACCACAATAAATCAATCCAACTTATATGCCCCCAATGTTCTTTTCACTTTATAATATTAAAATATTAATATCTAAATCATACTCACCATGTACCTGTTCCGAGTCCTGATCCAAAGTCCATTAGAGAATATGGTACGAATAAAGGCTCTCTCTTCTTTATCTAAGATGTATATCAGAAAGACTGTTTACGACAGAAAAAATGCAATGAAAATACTGTTAAAATGTGCATTAAATACCTCATTTAATGCTCTGAGGACAGCAGCATAACCACCTGCTAGTCTAGCAGCCATATACACCAACCCAAGATCTTCATTGTACTTGAAATAAATCCAGAGTTATCCAATAAAACACACACAACCTCACAGTCCCATTCTATGACAAATGTTTAATACAGATTATGTATTTGTACCTTAGGGGAGTCCTGTGGTATGTTGTTCTTCTCAGTTCAGATAATACTCTGTTTTTTATTCGAGCCGCTAGTTTGTGGTCATCATTGTCATCTGAAGGAAATATTTAATAATAACAGTTTTATTTACAGTCTTCAGTGTACAGTGTATCACATCTATAACTCACCTTTATGGATATCCCCCTCTTGCTCCAAAAACGTCTTCTCAAGAAGGGTGGCTTTTTCCCTGAGTTGTGAGGTTTCTATCGCTCGCTTCCTGCTCCAAAGGAAGTTGGACAGCTTATGTGCCCTTTCAGTCAGACTTTTTACATCTGCCCCTAAATATCAAAATAAAGGCATATAAGAGCAATTACACACACAACTCTAGTGACATGTGATTGATATGTGCATTTCAGAACACAGACTGATTTAAATGCTCAAGATGCTAAAAAATATAGACGGTAGATCAATGTTTACTTACTTTGTAAGACGGATTGTGCCGCTACCTGCAGTTGCTCCGGTAGGCGCACTGTTTTGAGGTTTGTCACACCGGGGTGCTTTCGATGAGGAGCACCTTTCAAGAAGTCGGCCTGTTCCAGAGGTGCTGCAGAACACTGACACTTAAAAAAAAAAGGAATAAAGAATGTAAATGCTATGGACATACAAGTACATAGCAGCTGGTTGGAGGGGAAGGCAGTATTTTGGTATCATTGAGATACTATTAGTTTTTTTTTCTTCCTAAAGAATGCCTAAATGTCCATATAGTTTCAGTTTTAGTCATTTTTAGTACATTGAGTTAAACTAAATGAAAATTATGAAACTTGCTGTAATAAAATACTTTTATGTTTTTACAAAACAACAAAAAAAGGAGAGTGCTACAAGGGTGTCTTTACATAGCCACTGGTGCTCACTGGATAAACTGGAGGTAAACATCAAATTATAAAGATGAAATACTCAAGGACAACTCACAAGTTTAACCAATCACTGCGCAGCAATTAACATATTCTCAATCTTTTATTCTTTTACTGAGATTTACTTATTCAAACTAAACTTTTCGTCAGTAAAAGAAAAATACCTTTTTTCAAGAAACTATTTTAGTCGGACAAGAAAAAAAGATTTTACAATTATGACACCCCTTACCATTATTTAAACGAATAGCTATTATCGGATGATATATATAGGAGCACACATTACATGTAAAATCGCAGCGGCAGGAAGCTCACTGTAGAGGTTACATGCTGAGTGCTCGTCACTCGTCCGATCTCCTCGGGGAAGGTCTGAGACAAGAGCCAAACGCTGTCCTCGCAGGACATCATCTGAATGGATGAGCGAGTGCACAGAAAATACATGTCACGGCGCGGTGTTCTCGCACGAGACGTTGATATATGCGCAAATTACAGCAAATCAACTGATGCGATCCCCGCTGACTTGGAAACACTCGCGGCTGGCGAATGAGTTCAATGTGTGAGCTAGCACACGCTGCTAGAACCCAATTCAGACTACTCTCCCTCCGCTCTTTTTCTGATTAATATATTTTATTCTTAATAATACTGTATGTATTCATCATTAAGATATATGACGGATTAACTCACCCGTTGCGCTTCCCTCAAACATAAAGCAAAATGGCATCTTGAACATTTAACATACATTCGGCTGCCCAGTAAAAACATGTTTTATTCACAATTACTACACTTAACAACAAATTAGATACTGCATTAATTTAACGCCGTTTACAGTCACTGTATGTTAACATCGGTCAGTGTGTACGGTCGCGTGCTCATGTGGTCGTCTGCAACACGACTTCAAAATAAATCCGTGTAGAAAGAAACTGTGACCAATTCGTTCCTAGACAACAGGTCCGAGGTATTATACTTTTGGCGCCAATCAAAAGCTCTCAGGTTGGTGTTGAAAACCATTTGAATCTTGTGATTTTGAAATTTTAGTAAGAGAATATTGTGACTTTAACGTATGTTTTGTTCAAACGTTTGTCCTAAATTGTTTTGGCGCCATATCCATGGCTGTGTCGTGTCGTGTCCCATGTAACGTTAACGTAGATGACGAGGAAGTGAATACAGACTCATGTATTACACCACCTCCTATCTGAATGAATGAGTTAACCTCATACTGATACTTGGACCATTGCTGACATTTAGGAGAAACGTTTCCTTTCATTTTAGCAGTTTTCTAAAAGCATGCGACGAACAAGGAGTAGCCGGGGCAAGTCTGTGGCCGATTCAGGCAGTGAAGCGACAGAGACGAAAACAGGTATGATTTCACTTTCTGTGCACATGCCAAAACAGCTCAAAGTTTCACAATCAGCAGTTAAAGTGAGTGAGTCACGCACTGAAGTAACAAACATTGCCCATTCACACTAAATGCTTTCCTAAATAAATGTATTTAAGTACGTAGCATAGCCACACCAATTTGTTTGAATTTAATCTCTAAATGACTTTATCGTGTAGGTGTGACGCTGGTTTAGGTTTATATTTTCATATTTCACATAAGAGTGATTGATTATCTGAATACAAGTTTTTATTCTTTCCAGTTTGGCAGTGGAAGGGGGACGATGAGTGGGAACCGTATCCTCCAGCTGTCTGTGTCCAGCTGGATACAGCAAAGCAGGCTGGAGAAAAGTCGGTGTCACTGGCACTTGGACCTGGTTATGAAGTGGATCTTGTGAAAATGACTCAAACTAACACTGTCACTAAGTACAAACGAAAAATACGCCTTCAGAAAGTGAAGTCAGGTACGCCTGTGTGTATTAGCATCTGATTATGCATCAGTATCTGGCACAGAAAACTAATAGCAGTATTTGCTGTTTTGCAGAAGATCTGAAAGAAGGAGATGCTTTGAATGGTAATAATGGAGCTGCAGCTGTTCTTCCGATTAAAGAAGAGAAAGAGGAGGAAGAGGAGCAACCCGTTTCCAAGAGACGCAAAGAAGGGAGGAGTCAAGGGTGAACAAAGCCAAGCCCGTTGTAAAAGAGGAATGTGAAGGTGATGCTTCCCTAATAAATGAACTTTCCTCGACTTTAATTTTTGTCTGATGTTACCCAAGTCCCTCTCATTTATTTTCAACCACTATCCTTCAATCTCCTTTCAAATTAAGACACCTTCCACAGCTCTTTCAAGTAAAATAAAACATGTCCTGTCCTATTTATTAATTTTTTTTACACAAATACATCACATTATGTTACATAATTGACTTTTCAGACTGATTTTAACTGTTTTTTTGTTTTTTTTCTCCTGTTTTTAAGAGGTTGTGAAGACGGTGGTTATGAAGGGAAAAGCCCCGGTTGATCCGGAATGCAAGGCTAAAATTGGAACGGTAATTTCCTTATATTGTAAGATACCTTATGTAGGCCCTTTTCAGCGCTGCGCTCGTTGTGTTTTGGCTTCCGGTTTGTATTTTCATAGCATGATGAAAGATAAGATCCAATCGTTTTAAAATCTTCCCGGGCTACTGACATTAATGACATCTGCTTTAAACATTACAATGAATGCTCATGATAACTTTATTTAACTCTACAATAAGTAAATTCACTTCACCAGCTAATTACTCTTAGAGAGCGATGCCAAAGAAATATACAGAGCTACCACAAAGATGGAAGTTCAATCAAATAATTCTAAATATGGCTGCGCACTTGTTTCTCTGGCGCATTAAGATCTATAGGGTCACGCAAAATGAAATTGCTGTATAGTATTTGACTAACTGTTGCGTAATCGCCTTTAAAATCTTCCCTTTTCCAGCATGCATTCTTCTGATTAGATTTCTTTTCTTTGGTTATTCACAGGCCCACGTCTACAACGAGGGCGCCGATGTATATGACGTTATGCTGAATCAGGTGAATATTGAAGACGTTACATTACTGTTCAAAAGTTTTTTTTTGTGTGTTTTTGAAAGATGTCTCTTATACTAACCAAGGCTACATTTATTTCATCAAAAATACAGTAAAAACTGTAATATTATGAAACTGTCGAGGGAATCTAGCTCAGGCCAAAGACACTTTCAAAAAGAAGTAAGTTTATCTTTTACTTTATATCATCAATGTTATTTCCTCATATACGATATGAGTGGATGAATCGGCATATTATCTGCTTATATTCAGATTCTTTGACAAGACCAAAAATGAGTGGGAGCATCGAGCACATTTTGAGAAAGTTGCAGGAAAATATGACATGCTGTTTGTAGACTATAGCACTGAAGACCAGGTAAAAAGACAATTTTGTGCCCAATCCATTGTTCTACATTGCATTTATGTTTCATTCTTTTTTTATAGTCATATTGAGACCTAATTTTTCCTTTCACCAGGAGAAGGACAAGGCTGTGGTATCCTCCCCATTTCAAAAGCCCTGCCAACTGAACAGCAAGGTCCAGTCTCTACTAGAGCTTATATGTGACCTCAAAGCCATGGAGGAGTATGTGCTTGAGATGAAGTTTGATATCAAAAAAGCCCGCTTGGTGGGTGTGTGTGTGCATTTGTGTACCAAACTGATGAAAATAATTGAGCACATTCTTCATGATGAAGATTGCAAATGAAACAAATTAATTAATTAATTTTAATTTCCCTAAAGGAAAACTAACTACAGAGCAAATAAGAGCTGGCTACGCCTCCTTGAAGATTATTGAAGAATGTTTAAAGAGGAAGAAGTGTAGTAAAGAACTCTTGGATGCATGCAACCAGTTTTACACTCGTATCCCCCATGACTTTGGGTAAGTTGCATTATGTTCAAAAGTTTGGGGTCAGTACGATTAAAAATGTTGTTAATACTTTTATACAGCAAGGATGCATTAATTTGATCAAAAGTGACAGCAAGTACTTTATAATGTTACAAGAGTTTTCTATTTCAAATACAAAAGAGAAAAAAAATGCTGTTCTTTTGAACTTTCTATTCTGAGAATCCTGAAATTTTTTTTATCAAGATTTCCACAAACATTAATTCAGCTTTGAAAATTCAGCTTTGCCATCATAGGAAACATTTAAAATACAGTAAACAGTTATTTTAAATTGTAATAATATTCCACAGTTTTACTGTTTGCTGTATTTTTAGTCAAATAAATGCAACCTTGGTGAGCATACGAGACTAATAAAAAATAAAATAATAATTACATGGCTTAATGACTCAGATTTTACATTTACCTGTGTGTGTGTGTGTGTGTGTGTGTGTGTGTTCCTGACTGCTCGATCCTCATTTAGGTTGAAGACACCACCCATAATACGCACAGAGGATGAGTTAAAGGAGAAAATCACTTTGCTTGAGGTGTGACATTGTAATCGCTGCTCACCTTGTAGGGAAAGCATTGTTGATGCTGAATGGGTAGAAGTGATTTGACAATTTATATTTCACTGCATTCTCATATAATTCTATGTTTATAGTAAAATTTTACAGACAATAAGGAATAATTCACACACAACAAAAAAATTCTGTCATTGTTTTTTGTCTTTTAGGCTCTAAGTGACATTCAGATAGCAGTGAAATGGTTCAGTCTAGTGTTCAGACTGATGAGCATCCTTTGGACAGACATTATCGCTCTCTACAGTGTCGTCTGGAGCCACTGGATTCTCACTGCAATGAATACAAGGTACAGTACATGGGACTTACCACTTTTATGGTTGAAATAGTCTTACTCTTAATAGTAATATATTGCATGGTGGTGGATGTTAAAAACTTGACTAGTTGATTTTAAAATATGTATTTTTGCATATCCCAAAACACAAACTGTCTTTGTGTAGGTTATAGAGAAGTATCTTCTGTCCACTCATGCACCCACCCATACTGACTACACAATGACTATTCTGGACGTTTTTGCTGTGGAGAGAGAGGGCGAGAAGGACAACTTCAACTCTGAGCTGGAAAACAAGTACCAAACCACCTTCCTCAATTACACTTTATCACTTATGTAATGCTCTATGTAAACAGGCTGTCCCTTAGATTCTGGTCTAGTGTGTGCCTCATCCCATTTGAATAGATTAAGGCAATTTTACCATGTGTTTCAATATTAGAAGTTGTTTTTGTGTGTGGATACAGGATGCTCCTGTGGCATGGCTCTCGTCTGACGAACTGGGTGGGGATCCTGAGTCAAGGGCTGCGAGTGGCACCTCCAGAGGCTCCTGTGACCGGATACATGGTGAGATGAACAGATACTGAATCAGACAAATATTATCAATAGAAGAATTCTAAATCAGTTTTTGTCTACGAGACATCCTTAACCAATCTATTTTTCTTTTCTTTTTTTTACTTTTCCTCCTCCTCTAGTTTGGTAAGGGGATCTATTTTGCTGACATGTCATCTAAAAGTGCCAATTACTGCTTTGCCAATCAGAAGAACAACCAGGGACTCTTGTTGCTGAGCGAGGTTGGTTTTTTTGTATCTAAACATCAAAAAATCTGCTCCCATTTGCTTAAAGGTGAAGTAAGTGATTTCAAAGAAACACTGCTGATATTTGAAATCAACCCAAACAAACACCCCTCCCTTCATTTCTCCGACCCCAAAACGCCAAACACGCAATGCAAGAGTGGATGGCTCTTTATCATAGATGAAGCAAAGCAAAATACTGCAAAGATGGCGAACGACAAGGAAGAAAAAAAATGTGCATACAGTTGCTGCAGATAACAGAAAAAAGAGTGATCAACAACATAACTTTTGTTTCAATCAGTCATTCATTCCGATTGATGAATCTGAATGTAGTGTTTACATGAACGCTAAACAAGTGATCAGGTTGCACGTTTACAACCTTAAAGGTAAAAAAAAAATTGGTTACAAAATTACATACTTATATTTATCACACAGTAAAAATGCCCTCTCTGTCGTCTGTGGATGATAATCCGAAAGAACAAGGATTGGTCGGGGGGGAATGAGGAGGAGGGCCTCGGTTTTGTTTGACAATACTTTGAACATTAACAAGAAGTGACATCACCCAACATCGCTTAGAGCACCTTTAAAGGGACAATGTGTAGTTTTTTAGGTATTTTATTATCTAAAATCAATATTTTTATTCATAAATATGTCCTCAATGGGTACAAATACCTCTGCTAATTATCTGACTTATCCTTGTAAACGAAGAATTTATTATTTTTATATACATGGGACGGGTAGGTCCACGGAGGCTTCCATGTAGTTCCGCCGTCTTGAAAAACTATAATAGCAGAGAGGGACAAAGAGGTACTAGGCCAACGCGTTTCCACAACGTGTTTTCGTTCAGAGCCAGCGTCACGTGACTGAAACCAGCAGAAGCGGAGGAGCAGAGCAGTGAGAGGCGCTTGTCACTGCCCCGGCAAGTTTAAAAGGCTGCACTGCACGGTTATTTATAATGGAGGACCATACATATGCTGAGTCACAGGATAAGGAGTCCTCGTCGTCAAAATAGACCGTAAAAGGAAACGTGACCGGAGATTACAAAAAAACAAGGGTTAATGTCGGGATAGCTAATGCAGGAGAAAGCTTTCAAAAGAGATGCTGAAGTTACTTGCTTTCTTCTCGACAGGTAAGTCAATGTTACGGTCTTAATTAAAAGCTTTTTTTATTGTTTGGTTGTGTGCTTTATTATATAGATAGACGGTAGAACATTTATAGTTAAAAGTTAAACAGGCTCTTTGATGAATAGCAGCTATTGAGTAAAGTAGAGAAGGCCCTAAAAACAAGGTTGTAAGTTTTGTTTGTTCAAAACTGTAACATTCGTTTGTTCGTTGTGTCAAGTTGCAGTTTGTTTGAAATAACAAACCCGTTCACCCGAAGGAAAACTCGATGAAGTGCTATTATAAGACATCCTGTCATCGCTCTTTGGTACTTAACGGCTACCGTAGATGCAACACGCATTTGAAAAAGCGAGGCGCTGGAGAGCACTATTTGTTTGAATGCAAAATACAATTTCACCGCTAGATGGGAGAAAATCCTACACAATGTATGACTATTTATATTATGTAAGTGATTAACCGAAAACAATAAACATTTAACATGGTTACTGGTCTTGTTTGACTTCTTAACACAACACAATACATAAATCAACATAGTGAAATTAATGACGCACTAAATGTTAAATAAAGAAAAAGGATATGGTGAGGACCGGAGTCATTTTACAAAATAAGAGTCCCTAGTCACAGAGTCTCACTGTGCACACCCCTTTCAATCCGATCGAAATTTCATTCGGACCGATCTCAATCGGATCGACACAAGGTGTTTGCATGAAGGCTTTTCATTCCGATTGAGCCGTCAATCCGATTACTGACAGATTATTTGGTTGCATGTAAACGTTGTAATGTATATTGAAATATCATAAATGTGTTTATGAGTCAATGTGTTGTTGTGCTTGATGAATAGAAAAGAACAGCATTTATTTGGGATGTTTATTTGAGTAAGTAATACTAGTTTAAAAAAAGTGATTATTTACAATTATTTTAAAGATGTAAAAGCTAAAAATGATTCAAATCTATTTAAGTGTTGGATAATTCATTTCAGAGCTACATTATTTTGTTCACTTTTCCCCACCACAGGTTGCCCTTGGGGATAGTAAAGAACTTTTGGATGCAGATTACAGTGCTGACAACTTCCTTCTGGGAAACATAGCATAAAAGGCCTGGGGCAGACTGCACCCGACCCAAATAACTATGTTGCATTGTGAGATGACATTTCAATTTTTCCATTTTATATTTTAAATGTTTGAGTCATAATTGCTGTACTGAATATTTTTTCTCGTTCTCTCTCAGGGATGGCGTGAGCGTACCCATGGGGCCCTCAGTGAAGACTGGGGTGGGGCAGAAAGGAGGTTACTCTCTCCTTTATAATGAGTACATTGTTTATAACCCTGCTCAGGTACAGATGAGGTACCTCCTCCGAGTTCAGTTTAACTTCTCTTCACTGTGGTGAGGCTGAGGGGATTCTTTACATTAAGCACACTGACAGTCTTTACAGTCTGAGGTGAAGGACATACCCTATAGTTATACAGTATGTAGCTCATATTTCATGAATTTGAATAGACTCTCAAAAAAAGAAAAAAAGAAAAAAAAAAGGCATATTGTTCTGTTAATGTCTGTTTTATCTCCAGTTGCAACCTGAAGTTGATTGGGTCATTTCTATTAACATAAATGGAATATTGCAATTATTAATCGAAATAAATAATAATTAAATATATTTTCTACTGATATAGTGTTGTGTTTTACTTTTGATTAGTGTAAGAAGAGAAAGATTATCATAAATGTAGTATTTACATTGTAAGTCTTTAAATGTCAAGCTCTGTGCTTGTGTGTGCAGATTTGAAATGGTGTTGAGTGGGCCTCATTCATGGCTATTGAATCTGTGTAAACTGATATTTCTTATGTAAATATTGCATAAGAATGGTTGTATGAGCAATTGACACAGGATTTTTTTTAATAGAAAGTCAGATGATTAGAAATTTACTTAGGGTAAAAACTAGAAATGATTACAATGAAGCAAATGTCAATAATTTGTTGCTTGGACACTTAAGCACCAGAATGCACTATTTATTGTGGGAAAAATGGCTCTTGGTCTAATGGACCCTTATCACATTTCCAGGGTTCTCAGAAGCAGAAGTTCCCATTTGCTACAATAGCAAAAGAAAAAATAGATGATAATATTTTCACGACATTCCCAAAAGAGAGAAAAATATAATGAGATTGATTACAGCAGCCAGAATAGAGAATTTTGTGAAATTTGCCATCACTCCATTCGCCACTGTACACACTGAATACTGAACACTGTACACTCCCTTGCGGCAGTGTTCATTTTAACTGGCAAGTTAATATAACACAAAGTATATAGCGTGCTAAATTAAAAACATATATACACACACACACACATGTGTATATATATATATATATACGACTAGATTTTCGATAACTGCGTAAACGTGTCATCACAGTCTGTAAAAGGGTCCATTAATATTGCAGCTGGGGGTTATCACAGTGTTTATAGAGTTCACTGATTAATTATTAGATGAACAAGTGAACACGTCTAAATATTTGTTATGTATTAATGTTTAAAGCCTCACCTTTGTTTTACACAGGCTTTAGATAGTTTCATATCTGACTGAGCTGGACATGAGATGAATGATAATGCTAACTTATAACTTTCTCCAGGTGTAGTAGACTTGTTTAGAAGCAGTTTTTTTTATACAACTCCTCTTTCAAGCTCCAAAAAGGACAAAATCACCATGGAAGTATAGTCCATCTGATTTGTGCGCTAAATTTCAAGTCATATGATGGCTTTTTGTGAGGAACAGACTAAAATTGAAGTTATTTGCTGAAAATCTCCCTATCTTCTCTTCTCTTTGTTGTCTTGTTTGGAACTTGACACACAATGAAAGTTGCAGTTCCATGTATGGCAGATTGTGTGAAGATTCTTTAGAATCTTTCTTTTGTGTTCTGTGGAAGAAATAAAAGCAGAAAGATTTTGAATGACATGAGGAAAAGGTGGCTACACCCTCTCCTACAATGAATATCATGTCTAACCTGCCCAACCAAGTTTCAAGTTTGGTTTATTTATATAGCACCATTAAACATCGGATAAAAGAAATACAAGCAAAAGCAGTAGAAAACTAATTTCACAATAAAATCAGAGACAATTTTCAAACTAAATTGCAAAATCAAATCAAAATACTAACAGAAGTCAAATACAAAAATAATCAATGAAGGAACATTAAAAGCAATGGGAAAATTATGAGTTTTAAGCAAAGATTTAAAAATCTAATGTAGGAGCAAATTTATTGTGAACTGGTAACGTGTTCTAGAGTTTAGGGCCCGCAACAGCAAAGGCACGTTGCACTTCTTAATGCAAAACCAGTTCTTAGTTTCATGTTATCTTGTTCACACTATGGCAAGGCAGAGCGTCTAATTCTTTACATTCAACTCATGAATGGTTTTGAATGTTAAACAAAGATACATTTGGTGTATGTCAAGGACTTAATACATACACAGATGAGCCTAAACATTATGACCATCCTAAAATGCTGTTGGTCCTCTACGTGCTGCCAAAACAATACATGGACTCTACAAGACCCCTGAAGGTGTCCGGTGGTATCTGGCACCCAGACATTAGCAGCAGATCCTTCAAATCCTGCAGTTGCAAGGTGGAGTTGCCGTGGATTGAACTAGTTGGTCCAGCACATCCCACAGATACTCAACTGGATTGAGATCTGGGGATTTTGGAGGGCAGGGCAACACATTGAACTCTTCAAGATGTTCCTCAAACCATACCTGAACAATGTGTACAGTGAGGCAGAGTGCATTATCCTGCACTTCCACCAGGGAACACCATTGTCATGAAGGGGTGTACCTGGGTCTGCAACAATGTTTAGGTAGGTGGTAGATGTCAAATTTACGTCCACATGAATGGCCGGACGCAGGGTTTCCCAGCAGAACATTGCCCAGAGCATCACACTCCCTCCACGGGCTTGTCCAGCTAACTGTCGCCAGTTTGGGGTTTGTCCCTCCTCGGACCACTGCTGACCGGGAGCAACCCATTCGCATTGCCGTAACAATTGCCATAACAATTTGGCCCTTGTCAAAGTCGCTCAGATCCTTATTCCTGCCCATTTCTCCTGATTTCAACACATTATGAGAACTGATTGTTGCTTACCATCTAATTTACCCAGACCTTAATATATGACCTTGTCAGGAGACCTTCTCTTCACCTGTGACTGGTCATAACGTTTTGAATCATCAGTGGCTGCATCAGAAATCGCATACTTCATTACTATATATATAGTCGGCAAAAAACAATATGTGACCAAAGTAGTATGTCTGAATTCAGAGTACTCCTAAAAGAGTAGGTAAAAGTAGCCGGATGACCTACTCCTTCCGTCGAGATCCCATGAGGCCACAGAAGAGGATCTGGGAATGGCAGTGATGCGACGCTGGTAGGTCACATGATAATGACAGCATGGTGAATGTAGTACATACTTTTTTTTTTAGCAGTTGTGAAGTAATTACTTATTCAAAATACCTACTCAGAGTATGTGATTTCATACGCAGAGTGTATATGTAGCTTTTAAATTCATTAGACTGATTAGAAAAATTTTGCGAAATTGTTCATTTATTTTGACTGTCTGTTAATGTAAGAGGAATAGGCCTAGTATATTATTACGATAATCAAATTAACATGTATTAGATTTATATGCAACATGTGTAGGCTAAAAAAATTGGGTATATTGTCCTTTAAACATGCATGTTACATTTTTTTGTTGTTGTTGACAAAACACACTTTATTGATTTCATTAGAAGTATACATAAGTAAGCAGTCACATTATTACAGGGGCGTAGAAATGTTAAAGTATTTCATGATTCACATCATTAGGCTGTTTGTCACCATAGTAGAAGTCTTTAAGATTCAAGTTATTTAGCAGACTTAAAAAAAGTTATTGTGATCAACAAATGGAAACAAAACGATTATCTGCTAAAAAAGAAAGTGAAACTTGAACAAATAGAAACAACCAGATACAAGCAGCAAGATCAATGAACAGTAAAGGGGGCAAAGTGGACATGTGACGTGAGAATATTTGAGGTCGAAAGGTTGAATATCATCCAGGCATTTGCAGACTTAGAGAGCCACAAGCTGTGCATGTGTGGGTTTAATTTTTGGAGCCCCCGCCCAAATCATAAGTATGTAGAGGAATATCATAATGATATCCAGGTAGATAATTAAGGCAGCGAAGACATACTCTTCAGGATTAAGGCTGTATTTTTGCCTCCCCATCACCAACTGACAATCCACTGCCAGGAACTACAGGAAAGGGAAAGAGAAACATCGATAACAGTAAGAAGGAAATTATGTCATTCTTAAGCACTTACATGTAGTTTTAGATTTGTTATTAGTATTACGGAATATTGATTATGCTTTACCACAGCGTAAAGAAGGGCTCCCAGACATCCGTAGAGAACTTGCAGAACACGGGAGTAGAAAAAGATGCAGAAGAATCCAAACATGAGGAAGTTGACGGCCAGTATAAGCAGAATGCCGTTACAAACGGTGAAGTCCAAACGAGTCTGAAAGAATCACAGCAAATCAGAATGACATCAGCAGGAAATGAAGAAAAGAACTGGCAGAGCAACTATATAAGCTCAGGTCAAGCTTTTCTGAATTAGACTAATTTTTAACAGGATTCTCATAAACTAATGCATTTTATAGAAGATTTGGTATTTTTAATTTTTAATCAAATGATCTTATGTCAGATTAATGTAATTTACAGCAGGGGTTTTCAATCTTTTAAGTGCCACAGACCCCAAAAAATAATAATTCTAAAATTTAAAAGGCAGCTATATTTTTATAAAGACAATTTACTCTGTGAAAAGATACTTTTTTGATTTAGTTTCTATTGTTACATTAGTACATATTCATTTACTCATTTTTTTTTATTTTAGTCCAAATTATTTATGTATTCATTTATGCATTTACATTTTTGACATGTTTTTCATTGAACTTTTCAATGGACCCCCTAGCACCCCCTTGAGGACCCCGGTTTGAAAACCCCTGATTTATAGAGAAACTGAACATACCTGTGCGGAAAAGACGATGATGGCGAATGAGATGACCAGAGTTGATCCTAAAGCGATCACCACAGTGTCTGTGTTGTGAAATGAGGCTACAGTTCCCACCATGTAGGACAGACTCAGAGGACCACTGACTGCAGGCAATACAAGGATGCATATAAGGTGAAATTATTAAAGTATTGACTGCACTCTGATTTCTGTTCAAGAACCATGTGTATAATGACTATACTGAAGTGAGGCCAATGGGTCTCATTCACTAATCAAACTTATTCTTTAATTTATTTTCTTTATTAATTTATTGTTTATTACACATTGCACAACCAACTGAAACCACACGAAAAACTAAGTAGCCTACCAATTAAAAATTATGTCATGGCAAAAATGTAGCCTGTATAGGTCTTTGCATAAATTAGAGGTGCGAAACACGAACTTGTGTCATTTACAAACGTTTTGTGTGTGTGTGTGTGTGTGTGTGTGTGTGTGTGTGTGTGTGATTTAAGTGATTTAAGTGATTTTGAGAATGGCGCACTTGACTTTTTTTGTTTGGATATATTGTTGCGCATGCGCTCAAGGGCAAGGGCGTGGGCGAGAAATCGCGCGAGCGAGCAGGAATAACTTTTAAGGAAGTCCTTACATGGCAAGCATAGTTAAACATACTACGTGCTCTCTCATTTACAATAATCGTTATTTATTAACCGGATCAATTAGAACGAAGGTGAGAGCAAATACAACTGTTGTGAATCTGGCGGAAATTCTTAAATAAATTAATATCCATGTAGCCTATGTTAATTTGGCAAGCAGGTATAATGAGCAAGATAATGTACACTCTGCCATTATAACAAAAATAACCCTCTTCACCGTTTATTTTGAGATAATGACTGGCATTACTACATTGCTCACAAACTTTTATATAGCCTAAATGTAGCCTACTGAACTTGATACAGAGGAAGTTGGCTACAGGCTGTTCCAGTTTGTCATAGAGTGAAAATAACTAATGGTTGACTTGAGGGAAGGTGGTTTTGTCCTGGGCAAACCTATATTATAGAATGTTATTAAGTATAATTAATTTTGGGGAAGATCCAAGAGGAACCAAGAGGAGGAACCAACTTAGTTAATAGTTCACTGAAATGCTGCCTTTCAAAGAGAGTCAAATCCACAGCCAGTTTTCAAACTAATCCTTCACACAGAATATGGAGAAGAATCAAGAGAAGCGTAGAGTGCAACAGTTGCCTGTTTTAGCTTCCTTGGTTCTGGAAGGGAATTTAAAATAAGCATAATTTAATAGTTTTAAGCCAAACCAACCAGGAACAAGGTGAATCGCAACATTACAAACTTCGATTTGAAGCAAAAAAAGTATCGGGCAAAAAAACAAAGGTAGACAGTGCAATCCCATGCATGAAGCATTGAGAATGGCATCATTTAATTAAAAATACTGTAGAAATATTAAACTATTGATTTGAAGATGTTGATTAGGCTATATAGAAACAATATATTTAAGATTTATTGCAAAATAAAACTGTCTCTACGTCATTCGCAGTGCTTCATGGATGAGTGATTGATGGAGATTTCTCTGCAGAATCATGGGTTATGTATTTTTTTCACCAGGAATTCCTCTGTTGAACACGATTATTTGAAAAGTAAGTTGAAATAATATGGACTATGGCTTCAACAAAAGCATATACCATTGATTAACAACTTTGTTGCTCACAGTAGATCTGTCTACAAGTTACCGTTCAAAATCAATTTTTACTTCTATTTTTACTTCCAGAACCTGACTGTTGCACTCTATTCTGGTGCCGTTCTTCATCTTCTAACTGTAGGTTACTTTTCTGGGTTGCAGTAATGTTCTACATGTAATGCAAAGCTTAAAGACATATTGGTAGCACTTTATTTTACAGTCCTGTTCCCCAATATGTACTTAAGAGTAATTGCAATAACTGGGTAATAACTAGGTTCTAACCCTGAACCTAACCTTAACCCATGTAGTTACCTTATATTACCCAGTACTTTCTTAGGTAAGTACACTGTAAGTACACATACTGTAAAATAAAGTGCAACCGAGATATTCACACACAGACACTCACCAGTCCCAACAGGTTCCAGGGATGTGTGCGACTGAATGTGGAGCACACGGAAAGACATATGGCCACCACTAGAAAGATAATGTATAACTGAGGTAGACCCAGAGGTTAGCCTGAACTGCAGTCTTGACTGTTTTTGAGAAGGTGAACACACAGACTACAGTGAAGGTGACTAGTAACTGAATCGTTACCACACTGAACACCTGTGGGTGGAAAGAGAGATTGGAAATGACAATGAGGACCACTGTTCAGAACATTCATTACATTTATTGTAGCTGAATTGTAAGAGATTCTCACCTTTCTGATAAACGCTTTCCGAATGGTGTTATCATCAAATGATGACAAGACCAGCTGACTTTCCTCAGGTGGAAATACATCTGTATTAAAGAAGAAAAAAACATTATTCTTGTGATACCTTCCATGTCATTAGATGGCCCTCGTCCTCTATAATATCTCAAACTTTGCTCAGATTGTTTGATTTTGTCTTTATAATAAAGTAAATGTTAAATGGATATTGCAAACAGTGAAGTACCCGCTGGTTTTGGGTCTTCTGTTTTGCTGACTCCTGCCTCTTCCGGTGGCAGATCAGGTGGGATAAACCAATTTGTGCAGGACCAGGTTGGGGGTACATGACAGGGCCCGGGGGATAAGGAGGGGGCATGTATGGAGGGGGAGGATACATTGGTGCTGTCGTTCCATGGCTAGGGTCACTCTGAATTTTTTGGCTCTCTATGTCCGTCATCCTAAACAAGATGTGGTCAGATGGGATTGTATTGTCAGATTGTCAAAACAGGAAATTAGTTTTTAACATTGGGGTTGAAGTTAATTTTAAGTGTCTGTGTGCAACCACATAGAGGGATATGAAAAAGCATCAGTGTACAGGAAATAGTGGTGTCTGCAGTGTTTGTTTGTTATAGTTCTATTTGATATGCCAACAGCAGATTTAGAAATACATTGAAAAATAACCTGAGTCAGTGTAGAAGTATACAGATAGAATAAGATGTGAAATTTGGCACTTTTATTTTTAGATAGGGGACACAGAGGAAATTGTAAAACTTTTATAACTTCCTTCACAACTAACTACAACAATTTTACACCAAATTTGTTAGCCACTAGAAAATTGAAGGGGAAGAGTTGAGAACTTGAGTGTCTGCCAAAAAGTATAAATAATACAGTATACTTTTATTAAAAAAAGTAAATGTATCATTAATATATTTATATTGAGAAAGACTATACTTTTTTCTTCTTTTTCTTTTAAGCTGTTGAAAAATAAATCACACTGCATAAATACGGTAATAAATATTATATAATTAAAATTATAGCTTATATTAGCATTTTCACTAAAAACGAATAATAATTATGCTTTAATATTCTTTTTAATTAAGGAAAGACAAGATGAGAAAATGTTCAAAAATCACTTCATTCCGGGTTTTTTCCCCAAAACTTTTTCATTAGGTGATTGCACAGAGAATGCTTTAGACTGCATTGTATCACTCTAGCATGCTGATTTCTCCTAAATCAGTAGTATTGCAGATCATTTGAATTGGAAATGCTGAGTGGATACAAATGGGCCAAATCCTCAATTTGTTGTCTAAAAGTTGAGTAGAGACATTTGAGCAATGAGTGCATATTCAGTGTTAAAAGCTGGCTTTTGTTCTCATTTGTATTTCAGTGGTTATCACTTTATTTTAAAGAGTCTACTGATTATAATTAGATCAGGTTTACTTAATTTCTCTTTAGAACAATCAATTTCTGAATGGACATTAACTAAGTCAAATATTTTATAATATTATATGAGAAAAAACGGAGAAAAAGCTCACCTTCTCCTTGTTGTTGCCTTGTTTGAGGTCTCAGCACTCCGATCTCTCAGAGGTTTAATGCTTCACCTTTTTCACACGGGCTGAAGTAGGTTCCACATCCTCTGCTTTCATCATTTACAAAAAACCCTGTGTGGAAAATCTGCTGTGAAGAAGTTGATTGCGCACAATCGGCCAAACGTTGCTAATGTGTAAGTTCAAACCATTGCATTGGCTTCCTTTCTCAGCACATTCTGTACATTTTTGAGTATACCGTTAAATGACAATTCTTATGTGCAATCTTTTAGCAGTTGTATTTTTTTAACACAAAAGTATTTAAAAGTAAAGTATACTTTGACCATGTTTGTTTGTTTGTCTGTCTGTGTGTGTGGGGTGGTCAGAACAGGGTTAACTAGTTTCACAAATTCAACCACAAAAATGCAAGTGCAACAAGAGCTGTTGAAACGTGGGTTATTCAAGATTTTGACACTTCATAACTCAAGCACAAGGGCTTCCTTTTTAACAGAATTCAAAATGTTTACTACAAAAACTAAGATGAAATGAATGTGCAACTGCATTTCAAAATCCATTTAGAGTCTACAATCTTTTTTTTTCTTTTTTAAAGGAAGTATGGAATCATAAGAAAAGATGATCCAAAGCACACCAATCACACTTAAGCATATTTATTGTAAAAAATACATATAAAAACAAATTTTCAGACATACAAAAGATTTAGGCATAGAAACAGCATCATGGACAAACAAAAGACAAAGCCATTTTGAAATGCGAAACGTATTTACACTTTAATAAATAAATACTCAATTGTTCTTTAGCAGAATGAAGGCGATTGTCCATGTTTGGGGATGAGAATATTTGCAAATCATATTGACCTAAAGAACATTCCCAACTCATTCATATTTGACCGACAACTGTCAAAACACAGGATCAAGTGGGTAAAGACCCTTTGCACTGAATAATTACAGAACTTTCTATAGCATTTATACTGTGTATATATATTTATATATAATATTTAAAGAAAAAGAATCAAACCACCTTTGGAGTTAGCTACGCCCCAGGTTAGTTTAGTAAATATGGATATTGAGGTATGGCACCACATAAGTTAAAGGGCAAAAGCTAACTTACAGAGCTTAAAAGATTGTCAAAATATTCTGACAATACCTTCCTCCACTCCACAATGCACTACACCAACACAAAACATAAGTGTAACTGTAAAAATGACTCCTGCCTTTGACCCACACCGACACACTTGGCATTTCTTGTGTTTTCAATGGGAAAGAACCGTTAGACTGTCATGTAAAGGAAACAAATTGCAATACTTTCAAAGGTAGAAGATGTCACTCTCTTATGAGGCAAGGAAATCACCATTCAAAGGTCTTACCACTCAAAATATGAATCCTTGAGCTAAGGCAAAAAGGTAACAGACCAACTGACCGCTACAAGACAATAGAATAATGAACGTAACACCCATCCACAATCAAATAACCCCCATAAACCTCAAAACATGAAAAAAAAAAAATCCTCAAAATATTTAACAAGCATCTCTGTGAAGGGCTGTTCAAAGAAATTACCTTTCCATTGTTCATTCCAAGGAGGTCGATGACATCGTCAGAATTACCCCTCATCTGTTCTCAATCACCATCTTCAGGCAAAGCATGCGCCATATGGCATCACTGCGCCTGACATACATCTCCAACACCACAGATGGCCTCATTCAGTGCAGAGAAGGCCTGGTGTAAAGAGCGTAAAGTGACTGGATTTCTTTAGCAGGCCACGTCTGAGACGCAGAAAAGCAATTTCATCTCCTGCACACAACTTTCCCTCCAAGAGTAGTACATGCAGTCAGGTATCAGTCAAAATCTTCTGCATTCGAGTACACACTTAAACACACACGCACGCTTCACCGCAACCAATAACACGCCCATTAATATATCTAGTGGAAGTATTGCTCTGATCTGTTAACAAATGTACAGTTCAATTGAGTTAAATCAATCAGATCAAGAGGATTTAAAGAGCTTAATGTGGTAACGAGAGAGTTTTGCCTCATTGATGGATAAGAGTCACTATTCATGGTAGTTTCAATCAAATTAATCTATTGGAAATTTCACTCTGCCTCTGAAATGTTCCTATAGTAACAAAAAGGGAAAAGGGTAAACAAAATAGATAATACCAAAAACATTTTGTATCATTCGAAATATAAAACATCATGCCTCTTAGGTAATCCTGTGCAATATTTACGCATGTACAACTCATTTGCGTTCATTCGGGATCTGCC
Organism: Leuciscus waleckii; assembly: GCA_900092035.1. NCBI lineage: Eukaryota > Metazoa > Chordata > Actinopteri > Cypriniformes > Leuciscidae > Leuciscus > Leuciscus waleckii. The sequence goes on from FLSR01004872.1 coordinate 1,775,819, forward strand.
CAACAAACTCAAGTAGTTCATTCAAGCCAAAGCAACCCCAGCAGGCTGCACAAAACCAAATGCTAAGCCCAGCATAAATGACAGATCCCATGTTTCCATGGTAAGAGAACCCAAACGCCACCCCCATGTCCACGCCGAGAGGCGCTCCATATTTACATACGATTCTTTTTCAAAGTTCTTTTCAGTTTACCAGTTGCACTCTTGAGTTTTAAAGTTAAAGAGCTAAATATAAAAGGCAAGCAGAGCAAACCCGGCGTTCGCACAGGTGCTGTAGAGCAGAGAAAAGCCAAGTTTCAAGAGTCACATCAGATTGTTAAAGCCAGGCTCACTCAGGGCCAGACTGATTAAGCTGACCACAAGTGTTGATGCTTGTTATTTGTTTTTGTTTCTTTCTCTCAATCATCTCATCAGAAAATATATGCACCTGCTAGGGGGGTATAGTCTCCTAAAAGGAAGCAAAAAATTAAAAGTTAGAAGAAATATAAAAACAAAAAAATGAAATAAAGTTATAGTTCACTCAAACATTTTTTTCTGGAACACAAAATAAATAGATATTTACAAAAATTGTGGTCCATACAATCAAACATTGGGGTCAATGTTGATTATTGAAAATATCTTTATATATGCAGAAGAAAGTCATACATGTTTTGAACAACATGAAGGAGAGTAAATCATGACATTTTGAAAGGATTTTACTAATACGTTTTTCAAAAATAAATCTACTTGAACAAAAAAAAGCTCACCTGAGTCATTGTCATTGCACGTGAACATGAATCAATCAAAAGGATGCTCAGGGCAGCATGGCTTCACTTTGCTCCAAGTGTCAATGCAGCTATTTAGAGAAATATCCAGCATTACATATTTGAAAGCATTCATTTGTACAGCAAAATTATGATTTTAAATCATTATAACGATTAATCGACAATCGATTCATTGTTGATAATGATTTAATCAATAAAAATGATTGATGTTCGATTAAGCAAGGTCATCATTGGAGTGCATCGTTTTGAGGTGCGTGCGGCTTACGATCAGCAGACACGCGTGGAAAAATGAAGCGAGCACGCAGTGGTTATTATGCCGTCTGCTCTCTTTTCGCTCTCACGTTACTTGATGTCATACACCGATCGGCCTGCACAGCGGAACTTAAAAGTAGAAAACTAGAGCGCGACCAATATGGATTTTTGGGGGCCGATGCCGATATTAGGGAGTAAAAAAGCCGATAGATATTTCGGCCAATATTATTTGTGTGTATATTATAGTACAATACCAGTCAAAAGTTTGGACACACTTTCCCATTGGTGTGTACAAACTTTTGACTGGTACTTTATATAAAATACAGTATACATAAAATATGATGATGTGGTGATCAAACACTTGTGTGACAAAGATATGTAATGGAGGCAGGGTGAATGATAGAATGAGAATGATACATTTGAGCTGTAACCAAACTAGTTTGCATTGCATGTTCTATTCTGTATTATATTCTAAATATTGTTGCATAATCTTCACTAATGACTTTGTCTTTTTATTTAGTCAAGTTATATAAAAAATAACTTGTATCAATAAATATATCAAAAGTGTCACTGGCAAAACCTTGTTATCTTCTATTATTAGTTTAATTCCTCTAGTCTACCAGTGGAGGTAGAACTCAGATCTTTTTAATAAAGTAAAAGTAATAATACCATAGTAAAAACATGTTTAATTACATATGTACAGTAATTTTACTTAAATACTATTTTAAATAAGTAGTCAGAAAAATATACTAAACGTGAAACTACTCATTATGCAAAAGGCCCTTTATAAAGTGTTACAATTATATAAATTATTGGAATATTGCTTGATGTTGTAACGTAGCGGCAGAACTAAGCATTTGTCCTTCGCGTCAGTACGTCATAAATAGAATGAGGCATCAGTTTACTGTCGGAGATTTGTCGCTCAAGTTGCGCCGCATCCTGTGTAGACAACATCACTGATTATAATGGGTTCTACTGTCTTTTGTCGCATCGCGCCGCTCGCGTCCGGTGTCTTGTTCAGGCAGCAGACAAACAGTCAAGCGGTGTCTTAACGGTAAGTTGCTAACTAGTTACCAGTGCGGTAGTGGCTTGAGTCTGATGAATGGTGATTTAACGGCTTAGCAAACAATGGAGCGCGCTCTGCAGGACAAACTACGTAGTTACACAATTTACAAGCATTTTATCCGTGCTATATGTTCTGTTAAAAAAAAAATAAAATAAAAATTTGTCATATACGCCGATAACGATATATCTTGTCATTTTATCCGTGCTATATGTTCTGTTAAAAAAAAAAATGTAAAAAAAAAATTGTCATATATGCCGATAACGATATATCTGTGACAGGCTCATATCGGCCCAAAAAATCGGTCGGGCTCTATCGAAAACATCTCATGTCTTCATGCATTGGATTAGGTTATTTCGAAACATAATTAACCAAGGGTCCAAAAAATCTAAACAAGTGATTTTACCTAACATAAGAATTACTTGTGTAAACGCCACAATAAAAGTACAAAGAATAAACAAGTAATAATATCCTGGTGGATGAGTGATCTTCTAGCACTGTTTCAGCTGTGCGCTCCTATTCTGTGGTGCATGGTAAATCAAGACCTGTCAATCTGAGCAATCAAACCAATCCAAGCGCGCTCAAGCTGTAAAACGGTGTCCGATTGATCTATACACATCATCCCTACCCACAAAACCCAAATCCAGTTAGTTGAACTTTCAAATGAGGTTGGAAGACACTGCGTCATGATTGCGATGCGATCATATCCCGGAAATCCTATAGCTTTAGCCAAGCAGCATGTTGTGTCACTCCGTGATGTTGTTTTTGGGCTCATTCGAGACCACCACCACTATGGTTTACTATTGTTTCGCCAAGTTACAAACAAAAACGCATCTCATCATGTGTATACCATTTACATGTGCGTCAGCGGCGCTTTTTACACAAATACTTGGTAGGCTATAGTTTGGTCTCAAACTTAGACAAATATGCTTGTATTCTGCTAGTTGAGGCCATTGAACATTTTTATGACAAGTTTATCTGTTATGTACAATGATTTGACAGATCACATTTTCATGTAAACCAGCTACTTTTTCACGCTATGAAAATAGAGTACTTCTAATATGCCAGCAAATTTAAAAGCGTTTTCAGTGATGGTCATATTCCCTATATTCACTGTAAAGCCAAGCTTCTAGGCTTTAAATTGACACCTATTTTGTGTGGTTAAGCAAGCGGTTAAGTAACGTGATAACTTAGTAGCGCCACCCACTTCGGACTTAAGGTTGGTTAACAATTAATCGATTGTTCATTTAAACAACGATCAATTATGGGAATTTATGTAAATTGACATCCCTATTTATTGTAATTTACAATTACCTCTTATGGTAGACGCACAGGCAAGCCAGCCGAGCAATGGTTTCTCCCTGTAGAAGGTCTTCGAGACAGATAGAGCACTCTCCACTGTCTTTAGCTAGCACATCCGCTGTTGGACAAATAAGATACAACAATTACTAAGATATTAGCAGATGAAAGAAAAACGGTGAAGAAAACTAATTGGATGCTTACTGTTATAAGGGAGAGGTGGAGAAGTTAGACAACTTAAAAGGTGTTCTTCGATCCGCCCTCCAGGGAACGGCTTGGTGCAGAAGGGGCAGCGAATAGCTGGTAAGGAGAGAAAAACAAACTAAGCAATGCAAAATGGATACAGAAAGCGTTTCATGACAACAGGCCAGTCAGAGTAATAGACGGTTGAGTTTGCCGCCCATGTGGCCCACTTTTCTGAACCCTCTGGCTGTACAATGGCCATCTGACCAATATAGTGTAATAACAAAAAAATAGGAATTACACAGACATCATTAGTAAACTGGATTTACCTTTGACCTTTTTGTTTCAATCCATCATGGATCATCCTGTCAGGAATGTCTATAATGTCCCCAAAGCCTAATTCCACCACAAGCTCATTAGTCTCGTGCAGAACCATTCATCTGTTTTAATCACCTTCCATATTTTATATACTTTAAAACAGAATAAAATCACTTAAATACCAGTCAACCTGGGTTTTTTGTCTATTTTATTATGTACATAAACTTTCAGTAACACTTTACAATAAGGTCCTTTAAGTTAAAGCATTAACTTATTAATGATTTATAAGTATTATTCATTGGTAATTCCCGTTGAGTAATGCTAACAAATGGAACCTTCATGCAAAGTGTTACCAAACTTTCATTTAGCTAACTAGTTAAAACAAAATTAGATGAACATTTGAGACTGGCAACTGCAGTCACTTTCTTTCAATGAAAGTGAACTGTGACTGGGGCTGTCATTCTACCTAAACTATTTTGTTAAAGTAAAATAGATCTTAAACAACATGAGTAAGATGAGTGATGACATCATTTTTCTTTTTTGGGTGAACTATCCTTTTTGAGTAACACGGTTAAGTACATATAGGCTTATTTTGTTTAATACATAATATATTAACATGTTGAGCTCCGGTCAAACCTGTTAACTGTATATATGGCTATCACTCACTGTAAACAGTGCGGGTTTAAATGACAGAACGGAGATTTAACTGGGTGTAACGTTTGAAATGACTGTCGAAGGAACGAAACGATCTGCTCTTTAACTTACCACCGTGGCGGTTGTTGAGCCTGTAGAGGCCGATCCACGCCTCGGAGACTGGCCGTGCGTGGGTCCCTCTCAGCCGGGCGGACCTCGCCGTGACGCCGCCGGTGGAAGAATGGCGACCCTGGGCAAACGCTCCGAGAAAGTGCGCTGCGGTGCACGGCCTATTTCCTCTCCGCCCACAGGGCCTCCAGGACTGTCATCTTCCTCGCGTTTCTCGTCGGCTCCGTTCTCGTCCGTCGGCGAGGCCTGGCTGCTCAGCGACGGGGATGTGTGGCGGTCGGCGGGACTGCCTTCGCTGCTCGCCTGCTGCCCGGTATCCGAGTCGCTACCCTCCTCCGACCGGCTGCGGTTCGTCTCGGAGTCATGATCAAAACTCCCGGAGAACTCCACCATGAGGCTAGTGGGCCTGGTGCTTCGGATTCGTCGGCAGGATTCTCTCTTGATGCCATCTTTATCGAAAGGTGTCGAAGCAGCTTCCTCGTGTAAACGGCTCGATCTCGTCCCCATGTTCAACCGCGCGCAATCCCTAATACCGATCGATCGATGACTGATCAGCTAACCCGATTGCTTTCGTCTCAAAGCCCTTAGGCCATATAACCAATTGCCACATTTATTTTAAAGTCGTAGTGATAACACTAAGTGTGCAGTGTTTCATTTCGCTTTCAGTTATGACAACTGCCTACCGCATTTTCCTGGCAGTTATGTCCTGTGATCCCTGTGTTCAACGGCAGCAACGCACCATACCGGAAGTTGGCCTCTTTTCTTCTTCGTTCAACCGACAGTGTGACCTCACGCTCTAAATTAACTTTTTATCCAATAGAGGAGCAGGCGCATGAATGTTTGAAAAGTAGGCTATGTGAATTATTTCGTGAGACATTGAGAATATTATGCTAGATGTCAACCGCAACAAGTTATTTTACGCGACGTCACAAAATTGTGCTGCCTTTTCATAGCCTGACCTATTATTTATTAATTAATTTTTTATTATTGATGATTTAAGCTATAAGTAGGCCTATGTACATTTGTTTTTTATTTATGTTTTTTTTTGTGCTACCTTGACATTGAAAAAAAGAGCATGGACGTCACATTTATTCAAAGTGACAAACGACTTAACATTTAACTTTTTTAAATGAATGTTCATACATCTTGAGAGACAGCAGTGAACACTTTTCAAATATCCTACATTTAATATATTTGTACAGCTCAGTTTCATATCACTTAGGCTATATTATAGTTTTATAAACGATAGGCTACTATAAACATTACTAAACGAATTAATAACTATTGAAATAAAATAAAAATCTCTTGTCTCTGAACAAACCACTGATTTCAAGCTGGGAATCTTTCACATCACAATGCACAGGATTATACATTGAGTCATTTTCCTATAAAGAATATACCCAAAAGAAAACTGAATAGTGTGCAGAGTTGAGGTATTGCTGCAAAAGTTATTATTTGTGACATTTGATGTTCTCACTTAAATACACATTAAACTAAAGCTTTTCTGAGTTGCAAGTCCAAACAATACAAGGTTCATGTTTACTTTTACAGCATCATGTGGTTCAGTATCGCCCCAAAACTGTGCAAAATTCAACATGCAACATAGAAATCGGCCATACAAAGCTACGAAGATGTTGGCAGCTCAAAAGATGCTTTTATAGCTTGTGCTGGTGTCTCACTGGCACACGATTTAACTACATCAGCACAGCTAAAGGACATTGAGGAAAGGCTGCGGGCCACAGAGGAAACACTGAAAGAACTAAAGATAGAGAATGAAGGTATGAAGCTTTTTATCTACATCTATTATTTTCAAGACAGATTGATTTGCTGAATCATTTCCAGCTCAACACATTATAAAAACCAATGTGGCATTATAACAAAATTATGAAATGTTCATCCTGAACAGCTTTAAGGATTTTCACAAAAGCCTTAAGTGACACACTTGAATCTATCCAGGCAGAGAATAAAGGTAAATGGAAATAATTATTATATGATGTTATATTTAAAACCAAGTGTAAATGAATTTGACAAAAAAACTAACCAAGTCCACTTATCTTTTCACAGCCAAAAGGGTTGCCTTTTCAGCTGGACTTTTGTCATCTGGAGAGCAAAAAATTGGACCTTTTGATATTCGGAAACCCCTGGTCTACCAAAAAATTTTCATAACACTGGAAATGCGTATGACTCCAACACTGGTAACCTGTCCTGTTCACATTTCTGTTGTGTAAAGTATAACGTATTCAACTTAAAGGCATTTCTTTTCCGTTTCTGAATTCATATGTGTATGTGTTTCACAGGTACTTTCACAGCACCAGTGAAAGGAATCTATTTCTTCAGATTTTATGCTCATGGTCACCCTTTTAACCAAGTGGCAGTCAGTCTCTATAAAAATAATCAAATCCAATGCTCTGTGTTTTTTCTGAAGCCTGAGACCAATGCTAATGGCAGCAATGCTGTTGTTCTCTCACTGGAAAAGGGTGATGAAGTGAACACACAGCTGTGGGAGAACAGCTGGGTTTATGATGATGAAAGCAGCTATACTAGTTTCAGCGGTTTTCTGCTTTTCCCTTTGTGAGTGTCCACTTAATTCAGCATTAAATGTGACGCTTTGTGAGTGTCCACTTAATTCAGTATTTAATGTGACAAATTTTTTTTTTTTACGAGTGTCATAATAATCATATTTGTGTGATATTTACATTAAAGGAAGAGAACATTGTATGATCTAAACCATTGGACAAATAATGATCCTATATCATTAAACTTCTCTAATGACATCAAACTTCAAAACATTTTAAAATTGTATCTTTATTCTTTTTGTTGACAAGTTTTCTTCAGCCCTTTTTAATGTATCAGTATGCAGTAAATTCATTTTTAACATCCACACAAAAAGCCAGTCAATGTGTCATTATTTTACTAGTCTTGATTATGGTATAAATACGTTTATCATACAAATCCAGATGTGACTGCAAATAATCACCTGAATGTTTATGATTTTCTTTATTCCTTTATCATTCAAACATCAGAGCAATAACAATTCATAATCTGTTTTACAGTTCGCACACCACATGCCACTCGGAACTACAGTTAATATCATTCCATACACCACTTTTGTCAGTAACTGTACAGTCCTCTGCCCCCTTATGATCGTTCGGCTCATTTGTTTTCCAGTTGGTGAAAGTTAAAGGTTGGCCACTCATATCTACAAAATACCCCTCTTTCTCTCGTCTGTTGCACCAACATATACGTAAGAAGACTGGAGGGCAGCCTGCAATGATGTTAGAACTTTGTTCTCATCTTCACTTCTTGGCAGGACAATTTTAGCACCAGCGTCAGAGCAGAACTTCTGTGCCTTTTCAAAAGTTCCCGTTAGCCCATCGGACACATAATATTTCTGTCCCACTTTCCTGAACATTTGAAATCCTAGGACTAAAAAAAATTTTTTCAAGATACTATTATCTTTTAAAAATATTGTTACATGAATCAAGATACTATTATCTTTAAAAAATATTGTTACATGAATAAACAAAAGATGTGGTGTAAACATTATTTATAGGAGTATTCTACCTTTCTCTACTGCAGTGAGTCTGTCAGTTAGGTATTTGACATCTGATTGAAGTTGTAGTACTAATGCACTTTGAACACCAGTACCTGTAAAAGAAAATCAGAAGCAGAGTATGTGGAAGAAGAATATTTTACAGATTTTGTCTTGAACTTAATGTAACTATAAACTCAGTTAAGATATGGTAAGAAGAAAAATACTTGACCACAGTCTAGATCTTCATTCGCATCATTCATTTTACGTTGACCTTATTAGTTGTGTTTTTGGGGGGGACTGATTGACTGACTTTTGTATTCTGTTTTCAGACAAGAAAAAGACTGACACCTAACTTGTTTCAATTAATGTAGTTTTTCTGTTTTATAAAAAAAAGTATATGAACTACACACACACACACAAACAAAAATGACTGTGTTTTAACTTTACCTGGCAGACCTGGATTTCCTTTGTTTCCTTTAGGGCCAACAACACCCAAGGGTCCTATTTTCCCTGGGGGTCCCTGTGCACCAACTCCTGCAGAGAGAGAGAGAGTGCTGATTAAATCTCATTTCTCTGATCTGATAATTTCTCTCATTTCATCACCTTTCTATTTCAGCATTAGAACAATGGTTCTACCACTCAATCAATTTTGAACACAATAAAACCAACAACCAGGGAGAAAAAGAGGCGTGAACCTGGATCTCCTTTTTCCCCTTTCGGTCCAGGAAACCCGTCTCTTCCATCTCTGCAGGGCTGCCGTTGTGTCCAGGTGTGCCCGGCACCCCAGCAAAAGCTGGACAGCTACTTTCAGATGCAGCAAGTAGAATCACAAACTCCACCAGGAACAGCGCAGCAACGAGGAGATGCTTTAACAGCGCCATCTGCTGTTCACTGTGGAAATGGCAAGATTTCGGTTTCTGCAATGCTGTGTTCATCCGTCAGAGAACACGCATTCTTGAGTTCAAATAATACAATTATTTCCACTTTTCCAAATTTCCATTTTTATAAAGATGTCATTCCTCTCTCAATATAATGATATTTAATAACAGCGAGGTAGGTTTGATATAGCTAATATAGGTAGCCTATTAGTGATTTCAAACAAGTTTACTTGGTTAAAGTCAAAAGAAAGTAGCCTAGGCCTAAATTAAGAGAAATACATGTTCTTTTTGTCTCATATTTTTTCAGTTCTCTATTGAATGTTAAAAGCGATTTTGCCCAAAAGTGATTATAAAATCCTTTTCACGGATAACTGGACAACAATACAAATTATTACATTTACTAAAAAAAAAGCCTAGCATAATGGATCTTACCAACAGAATAGGCCTGGCGATCAGAACTAAATGTGAACAACTGCATGCAGACCCTTCACCAAATTTCAGTGACGTAGTTAGTAACTCAGATCAGAGTTCGTTCGATGACAAAACAAAAAGAGAAACAAGACTGTTAGGTTTATTTATACAGGTGGCATTTTTAAATCTGTAGCCTATAGTTCTATCAGTCTTTCCTTTCCAGTAATATTGTCTATATGCGAAATGTAATGAAAAGCGACACTGTGATTTATGACTAAACGATCTAGGTCACTCAGTCTTGAAAAGGATAAACAGATGAAAGGTTTTGCTTCCCGATAGGTGCTCAGTGTTTGTCTAATGCAAATGCACTGTGTTTGAACAGTTGAAAGAACATTAGGACATCAAATGCTTGAGTTCCAAAGATAAACTTTTCTCATTAACTTATTTATCTGTTATAATAGTCCTACACTTTCGGTGTACCACTTAAGGTAAATCTTAAGACTCACTTCTGACTGATTGAATGCAATTGATTAGGCCTATTGGTTACTTATTTAAAGTTACTAAAATGTCTGTTTATTTATTTATTCACTAGACATTCAAATACCACATTTAGGCTATAATTATGTAACTGCTGAGAAATCGCAGGATCAATAGCCTATCACTTATTGTCTTGGTTTGTGAAAAATATGTGAACCAGAGGTTTACATTGATGAATCCAAATAAATACTTGACACTGCTTTAAATTTTATATAAAACAACAAGATCCAACTCTTGTGTAAATATTAATGATTCATTTTCTTAGGATAATCAGGACTGAAGTCATGGGTCATTCAGAAGTGCAAAGGCTAAACTTATGACTGTTAGTCATCAGAACGTTTATATAGCCTACTGTCTAGCATCAGAACCAGAGCATTTTTTACAACCAATTAATAAAGTGCTCATGTCCGGTGTAGACGGGATGTGTTAGTTTTTTTCCCCCTAGATTAAAAAATAAAAAAACTTCAAGTGTGCCTGTAATGATATGAACAGCTTTATGTGCAAAAATCAGCATGCTAGCCAATAAATTTAATTAGTTTCAGTAATTCAGTTTGAAGTTTTGTTAGACACCCAATTAATGTCAGATTTGCAATGAAAAAAAAAAAACATGACACATGACAAATAATCATAAGAAATATTTTATTCATTAATTTGAAACAATATTAGGCTATTTGTAATTCATACATTTCATCAAATTCTTTCATATGTAGGCCTGCTGTGAATTCTGTGAGCATATTAAAGACATTGTTAACAGATTTGTATATTTCTTAATATTGTATCACTGTAAACAATTATTTTTGCTGCTTGTTAAATTTACTTCATTAAAAGTTACATAAAGTAACACAGTCGCTGAACATAATTAAATTGTGCCCAATATACTTTGATAAATAAACTGAAGTTTACTTAATTTTATTTGAGTTGGAACTACCTGAATACTTTTTGCAGCAGTAAAAATTTAAATTGCAATGGATTTTTAGTTCCCAGCATGCTTTGTATGAGTAAATGTTGAAATTAGGTGCTATACGTTTTTGAGTAAAAGGAAAGACCTGTTAGTGTTTAATGTTCAGTTATGTTTGACATTTGAAAGAGTTTCTGTTATATTGACGTTTTTGAGGTTTTCATTGTGCTGAAGAGTAGAGCTTGTGCATGTGGGTTGCAACATGAATTAAGTTGATAACACTCAATGAGCTTTAACTGTACTAATTACAGTACAGTGACAAGTACTTATTTATTCATTGCAAATATATGCTAGTCACAGCTATTATAAAAGTATAATAATCAAGAGTTCAGATTACTCTAATGAGATCCAGCGCCGTTATCTTCTGAATGTTAAATTTTTAGTTCTAATATTTGTTAAGCAAGCTTAAATGTCTGCAATATGTCTTCAAAAATATGCTATACTGTAAAATATGATAGAAAATAAAGGCATTATAATGCAAACCAATGGTTGTGAGGAGTATATATAAAAAAAAAGTTTAGAGGATTTAAGTAAATCCTTAAAGGGATACTCCATCGAAAAATGAAAATGCTGTCATCATATACTCACCCTCATGTTGTTTCAAACCTGTATGAATTTCTTTCTTTTGCTAAACAATATCTTCCTTTCTGTTCAGCAGAAGAAAGAAATTCATACAGGTTTGAACGACATGAAGGTGAGTATATGATGACAGAATTGTCATTTTTCGGTGGAGTATCCCTTTAAACATTAATTCATGGTTGAATTAAAAGAAAAAAGTACTATAGTAATGAATCAACCCAGTATGCTGGGTTAAACAAACAACCCAGTTTGCTGGGTAAAATAACCAACATGTGTTCTGTCCTATATTTACCCAGCCCTTGGGTTGAAACGACCCAAATTGGTTTGTATTGAGTAGACTAAGGTTTGTTTTAAAGTGTAAATTCTATCTTATTTCTATTTCACATATAATGAGATGTTGACCACTACAACCGACATCATCCCAAAGCCCAGAGTTTATGATAGTTCCACAGTCTTGTAGTCCCTTATAGTCATCAGGCTGACCAGGACTCCAGTTTGTAAAAGTCAATTGCTTTCCCTCAGTGTCCACAAACTGTCCCTCGGTTTCTCTATCTGTGGCGCTAATATATGCCTTCTTATCTCTTAAACCACTGGATACTAATACTTTCAATAGTGCCTGGTTTTCTAAAGCAGTACTTGGCAAAACTATTACTCCACCAAAGTCCTTGCAGTACCGCATCCCATTATCAAAAGCGGCCTCAATACCATCAGTGACGTAGTATTTCTGTCCAACTTTTCTTAATGTACTAAAACTCACAGCTTTCTCAATCATAGAAATCTTGGCATTAAGATGCTGGATCTCAGATTTTAGGGAGTCAGCCGTGTTTTCACGTCCAGGCAACCCTGAAAACAGAATAATTACAGTTAATATTAGGTACAGGGTTGAAATCTCCTGGGGTGTTAAATATAAATATTAACAGGACCAAAAAAAAAAAAAACCCCACTTTTCTGAGGTAGAAAAATCAACATTTCCACACTCGCTGAAGCTCTACAGTAATTTCAACATGAGAAATTTTGAAATATCTAAATTACTTATAAAAACGTTTAATGTTTCATACCTGGTGGACCTGTGGGTCCCCTTTCACCCTTGGCTCCAGTCGGGCCAGACGGTCCTGCTTTACCTGGTGTTCCCTGCACATTCACTCCTGAGACAGTAAATTATGAAAAACATAACCACATCTCTCTTCCTTAAACAAGGAGGTGAACCACTGACTCTCTCACAGACTCTCTCTCACGGACAAACACAAACCTGGCTCTCCTTTCTCTCCTTTGGGTCCAATTGCTCCATCTTTGCCATCTCTCCCATCTCTCCCAGGCAGGCCGTTGTGTCCAGGAGTGCCTGGAACGCCACCATAAGTAGGGAGTTCAGGTTCTGAGGTTCAGCTCCATCCAAAAGCTGAATTGCGAAATGAAGGAGCAGAAAAGCCCTGAGAAACATCTTTAACAGCGCCATCTGGTGGAACATAATGGGAAAACTTCAGAGAAAATTGTGAATTACATTTGTTTAGTTCTGCCTGTTGTGTCTTGCCTTAAACCTACAGAAATAAAACAAAACAAAAGAAAAGCTCCAAGTATTTAGCAGTGAATAGCATTGTTCTTTACAATTTGCCTTGTAATGACTCATCAAATACATTAGAAAATGTATCACTTACAGGCATATATTATTATATATCTTGTGTTATGTGTATTGGGATTTTTGGGGGGTTTTGGAATTTAATTCCATATTTCTTTTTTAAAAAGTCATTATTTGTGTTTGCATAAAGCCCTTCATTACTAGCAGGGAGCATTCTGAACTGCATCTTAATCTGAAGACTATTAACTTCGATCTATAATTTATTCATTTTTATGAGATAGGAGGAAAATTAGTCTATATTTAATTGTGTGGCAGGTAAAGTTACAAAATGTTGTGAATGAACATCGATGAACCACAACAGTCTCTATGCAGTTATGCTGAAAAGCTGCATAATTTTCTTATATGTGTGACTCGATCCCACAATTTTCCCCTTAAGTCAGCATGGAAACAGAAACACATCCTTTAAATCCAAATCTCGTGAGAATATAGAGGAAAGCATTTGTACGGAGTAAACAGGAAATATTTGCTTCAGGCGGACAGACACAAGTTCCCATACAAAGTCTTTTCATTAGCAACATTTTAAAGCTTGCCCAAATGAGATTTTGAGACAAAATTGCCCTGATGAGTTTGTAAATCTTCATATAAATTAATTTAATTCACTTGTATAATTATACACGCACAATCGTTTAAAATAATTATTTATCATTATCTAATTTCTAAAAGTTTATTCATGGGTCATCAGGATAAATTGGAAGTTAACAAATAAAACAGCATACTGTGTTATCGCCATTCATTTAATGTCTCTTTACTGATAAGTTCAAGCCACCTTTTTTGGTTCCTGCGTTTTCTTTCTTTTATTAACTTACTGCAATGGTTCTCATATTAAAATAACATTCAGGTACTTACTATTTTAATGGAAGAGTCCAGGTGACAGCCAATGTCTGTTGCCCAACAAGTCCGCAAGACTAAAATCGCACAAGTGACTGAAGAGAGGAAGGTCTTCTTGCTTTAAATCTGAGGGTCTTGTTGTTGTAAATCTCATATTCTGAAATACAGCTCTTCCTCTCTAGATATGCTGCGCATGTGCAATGTGCTTTTAGAGAGATTAGGCCCTCCTAATCTCATATTGACACCCTGCTTAACTGGTTGTGTTACTATTGCTTCAAAATCATATGCTAAATGACTGAATTTAAGTGTATATATTTCAATTATGAATTCTATGCATTGTTGTTGGGATACAAATTTGAATGGATTTATTATTTGTTTGTGTATATTAAATATAATGTAAAATGTTACATATGGGAAAAAAAGCTTCACAATCAAATTTAAACTGGATTTTATAAACATGATATCACATATTTTGTGTTAATGAGATTTGTTAGCTAACTCAAATGCATAATTTGTATATGTACATTTCTGAAATACATTACTTCTTTCTCCATCATGGCAACTTTGGCGTTAAGATATTGGATCTCAGTTTTCAAGGTTTCAAGAACACTTTCACATCCAGGAGACCCTGAATATAAAATAAAAATTTACTGGATGTTGTTCGTGCACAATTTTAGACTCCATTTCCATTTGAAGAATTATAAACTGTGCATTAAAATATAATGTTTAATACCTGGTTGGCCTGAGAGTCCCGTTTCTCCCTTGGCTCCAGCTGGCCCTGGGGGTCCTGCTTTACCTGGCGGTCCCTGCACGCTCACTCCTGTAAGATAGGGGCAAAAATAATAAGCAATAAGGTATACATAAGACCTCTTCTTATACATAAGACCATATCTCAGACCTCCTCACTTCACTCATTTTCTCTTTCATACACACAAACCTGGCTCTCCTTTCTCTCCTTTGGTCCAACTGCTCCATCTTTGCCATCTCTCCCAGGCAGGCCGTTGTGTCCAGGAGTGCCTGGAACGCAACCATAAGTAGGGCAGTTCAGGTTCTGAGGTTCAGCCCCATCCAAAAGCTGAATTGCAAACTGAAGGAGCAGAAAAGCCCTGAGGAACATCTTTAACAGCGCCATCTGTTGGTGTATAAACAGGAAAACTTCAAAGTGATTCTAAACAACCAATGGCAAATCATTTAGTTATTCAATTTTCTGAGATTAAGGAATTTATAGATGCTAGATTCATTTAACCAAATTGTTTAATGAAATTTTTTTTTCGTTCATGGGGTTCGATACAAGAAAATTTGCCCCAGTGTGTAATTTTGAACTTGTTTAAATATACAATAAATAATACTAATTAGATGAAATTATAGTGCCCTACAAAACAAGCAAATAAGAAGGCAACTTCATCAGGCTTATGAAAACAAGAAAACTACTTTTTAAACAGGAAAGATTTGCTCATGATAAAGTGGACAACACAAATTACATATACAATGACCTTATGTAAAATATAAAAGCGTATTCTAATGAGTTATATAAAATATTAAAGTGTTGAATTATAAGATCTATATTCACTTGTATTTACTTTTCAAAGGGCATCGGTTTAAAATAATGAAATGAGTTATTGAACCAGGTACAGTAACAAATTGTGTCAAACAATGTTGTTGGCAATTTAAAAAAAAAATAAAAGGAAATGTTTGTCCATCAAAAAATAAATGCATCAAAACTATCATATTGTATTATTTGTCTGATGATGTTCAATTATCCATGTTTCATCCATCCATAACCAATAGAATTTTACTATTCTACATGAATCAATGTGATTTGAGCCTTTTATCATACACTTTTGAGTGTCCCAAATTAGGGAAACAACTGTCCCACATTAGGAAGCTGCAGCTTGTCTCAGATGACTTGCACTAAGAGCCCTAATTTGTCTATCATTTCTTTTATGAATGTGTTATCTGCATTTTCTCTTTTGATTTGATTAGACACATCCTGGGGTTTTAAAAATGGTATTGGGTGTGGATTTAATGTTATGGCTACAGATCGTAACATCATGTCACAGAATCTGAAATGCAAAATTGGCCCACATTAGGGCAATTCACCCTGAAACCCGTTTTCAAAAGTTAGCATTTTTGCAAATTAAGCTATTTACAATGCAAAGACGTTAGCCAATCACAGCAGTGGGCGTTTACACGGAAGTCTCACAGCAGACACGCACCTTCAAACAGAGAGGCTGCATAGAGACAGAGCGCATTTAGGCCACGCCCACACCCAGGGGGAAAACAAACGAACTGTCTCCATTGACTTTGCATTGCGAGAGGCTGCCTCCTTGTCATTTCTTGCTTCTAACAAAAGACAGACAAATGTCTAAAAGCTGCTGTGTGACAAGGTGTACAGCAAACAAGCTAAAAAAAAAACAGAAATAAGTTTTTATTAGCTCTCG
This sequence comes from Leuciscus waleckii, assembly GCA_900092035.1. Lineage (NCBI taxonomy): Eukaryota > Metazoa > Chordata > Actinopteri > Cypriniformes > Leuciscidae > Leuciscus > Leuciscus waleckii. The sequence goes on from FLSR01004872.1 coordinate 1,792,257, forward strand.
ACCCCAAAAAACGAGTGTTTTTAGGACATAAAAGTGAATACAGGCAGTTGAGACAGAGCGTCACGTGTCTCATTACTATGAGAACTAACGTACACCCGCTGGAGGAAACCGTAATCGGCAACACAGGATAGTTTATCTTACAGAAATATAATATATAAAACTGACATTTGGATATTTGACTCACCAGTGACCAAATGTTTAACTTACTGCACACGTAGTGTATTTTAGGGCATACTGAGGGTCAGGAGCCTACAATTTGCCCATTGGTTCCAGCCTGTATCCACATTTATGTCCTCAAACGCTCGTTTTTTGGGGTCGACAGCTTATGAAAAATTATTTCTGGGTTTCTTAGCTTGTTTGCTGTACACCTTGTCACACAGCAGCTTTTAGGCATTATTCTGTCTTTTGTTAGAAGCAAGAAATGACAAGGAGGCAGCCTCTCGCAATGCAAAGTCAATGGAGGCAGTTCGTTTGTTTTTCCCCTTGGTGGGCGTGGTCTTCATATTATGACGCGTTGCGCTCTGTCTCTATGGAGGCTGCATCCGAAAACGTAGGCAGCTGACTTGTTCCAACATTTTCGTGTAAACACGTAATTACGGCAATGACTGCAGGCAGTGTTTTCGCATGGTTTTCGCACGTAGGCAAGGCAGCATTTTGTTTTTGGATGTAGCCAGAGCGTTCAAATCAGAGGGCTAAAATGGGTAGCAAAAACACCTTTTATTTCTAAATTATGACCATTTTTGATGTAAAAATTATACTATTAAGTTCACCCAGGAAACATTATAAAACAATAAAACAATGCAGTTCATGTCATGACCCCTTTAAAATTTAGCTATTAAAAAGTAAAAATGTAAGCATTGCATTAAAGAATGCAAATATGTAATGTCTCTATCTATGCACAAGTGGATCACTGGATTTGAATAGCCTACTAAAAAAAATGAATAGGCTACTAGTTCCTGTTTTGCTTTTAAAATACATTGCATCAACTGTTATTTTTAGACAACGTTTACTTACATACCAGTTTAATGGAGGAGCCTTGTTGAAATGTCGACAGCTTTCAAAACTAAAATCACTCATGTGATTTGAGATGGAGAAACGCTTTAGAGGCGCCCCTCCCATGTCTGAGTGCATCTATTTGGTTCATTACGGTAGTGACATAGTCATGACATGACAGGTGAGGAAGTTAAGAAGTTTCACTGGTTATCTGCAGCTCACCGGTTTACTTCATTTTACTCCAACACTTGGTCACGAAGCATTAAAGGTGAGTTTATGTCTTTATTTTTTAGTGACACAACTGAGCAAACCGTGTCGCACGTAATACTCCAAATATAGTGCATGAGTTTGTTTACAACAGGGTTACTCGGCTGTCTCGGCAACTTTCATGTCTATAATGACTGCAGTCAGTGTCAGACATTGGGACATAGCCTACTGCCAACGTGTATGGATCATGTCGTTTAGGCTAACCACAACGGATTTAGTTTTTTTTTTTTTTTAATGCACGTGAAGCATTAAATGAGGGAGTGGTGGTGATGATTTGTCGTCTTCGCGTGGCAATAAGGAATCGACACTGCGAAAACACATTTTTATTGTTCTTCATTGGTTATCAGCTTGAGATAGAGGATGCTCTTTGACTCGCACTCCAATCGACAGTAAGTGCCCTGCGAATAGGACTTTATCGCGTATTCCGAAATCTTGAAGATCTTGAAGCGTAGCAGTACCTGTACCTGTACATGTCCAGTTCGAAAGACACTGCTAACAGCAGTATCAGCATGAATAAGGGAATATCACATTATTCATATGCAGTGTATAAGGAAATATAGCTACTAGTACTTACAATTTAAATTAACTCGGTGAAAGGGTGAAAAGGAGTGGAGAAAGCTATTGTTTGATTTTTCTGGTGTGTCTACCTTACGTTTGTTGTTTGCATAAGACACACCCATGCTTGTCAATGCTAGTGATTCTGAATCGCATTACCTTCAGACAGAAAATCTCAGAAATTTGACAAGTTTATGGTTGACAAAATAACCATATTATTATTACTATAATCACCCATTTGGTAGAATATATATATATATATATTATTTTTTTTTGCCTTGTATCTACTAGAGCCTAGTTATAATGATGCAAATGATCTAAAATAACAAACTATTTCTTTACAGTTTGTGACAGGGTTACATAGCCAATAGGGGTAAAATATTTCCATGGCAGGGCAGCTGGCATTGAAACATTTGTCGCCTCTCCATATAGCAGTGACAGTATGCACAATTACTAAAAAGGGATATTCACCAAAAAATGAAAATTAAAGTACTCACCACCCGCAAGTTGTTTCAAACCTGTATGAATTTCTTCTGCAAAACACAAAATAAGCTATTTTGAAGAATGTCAGTAACTAAACAGTTGATGGACCATGGTATTCTTTACCCCCCATACGATGGAAGTCAATGGGGTCCATCAACTGTTTGGTTACCCATATTATTCAAAATATAATCTTCTGTGTTCAGCAAAAGAAAGAAATTCATACAGTTTTGGAACAACTTGAGGGTGAGTAAATAATGACAGAATTTTCCTTTAAGATGCGTGGTCTTGTTGAACTCATAAAAAGATGGAAAGAGGACTTTTAGGATAAAGACTGACTTTGGCAATGTAAAAAAACAACAACAAAAAAATCCATTTATGTTAAGAGAACTTTATTGTGATCATTTCTGATTCAAGTTTCTTATTTAAAATCTAATTTGCAGGTAAAGTTGTGTTCCATTTTTGGTTTAATATCTCAAGAATTAGTGATAAGTATTGTATTTTTAGCATATGCAATGTTTTGGACAAAAACACACATTTTATGTTTCTCCTTTCTTTAAGCAAGCAGACATGAAGGCTCCGGCTCCTCTTCAGTCTGATCTGAAGGTGAATATGGATGCCAGACTACAGCTAAACTATAGCACTCCAAGGCTGGAAAACCGGTTTCTGGCTCAAGCGCCCTCAGCGTTATCTCACCATCAGTACACATCTCCATCCTGGGTCAATCAGACCTCCACCTTCTCATCATGTCCAGCACTCCAGCCAACCAGCCTGTCCTCCACCATGGCCACCTCATCTCTTCTGTCATCCACAATGATGAGCTCAATCTCCTATAATTCCTCTCTGCTGAGCACCAGGAATACTCTCCTAATGGAGCCTCCACTCCACCCTCCAGTCTCATCCTCTCTAACCTCCACCTATTCCCATAATCCTTTACTCTCTTGCTCCCAAAATTCCACTGCCAGTGCCATCCCAACACTCTGCCCCTATCTGTCACCTTCAAAGGGAATAAAGCGGGCACAAATGAAAAGAGAGAAGTGGCAGACATGCTTTTCTCACCTGAAGGCCTGCTGGGATATAGTGAGGAGCCCAGACAGGTATAGAGTGATTTCCTCTGTAATGCTTTGTACAATTGCATGTTTTTTAAATTCTTTAATTATCCACAAATTTGTATTCATATTTAATTAAATTAACACAGTCATTGCTACTAATTCAACTCAACCACTAAGCATACACATTTTATTAATAATTTCATCTTTAGGTTGTACATCTGTTTATCCAACTATAACCACTTTGAAAAACATTAAGAAAGCACATTACGGTTAAGACAACTCTGATCAAAGACTTCTCTTTGGTTCTGCGTAAACGTACAGATATCTTGCAAGGACTGGTATTTTCTTCAGGAAATACAAATGTAGTTAATTATATTGTCTTTTATATTGTATCTTAACAGGATGCCATCAGGATGCCTTCCAAGGAAAGCTTAGAAGAGGAAGACCAGATGCTGTCCTCTGAGATCCCTGTTTTGGATATGGATTTAGTAGAGAGGGGGAGCAGACTTTTGCTCCTCATGAGGAATTTGGGGAGATTGAAGCAAGTGAGGATGAAAAACTTGTGGAACTGAGGGTCCGAAAGGTGAGCCAAATGGTCACAGTTCTGGGGTTTGAATAATGATCACCAAGGTTGCATTTATTTGATCAAAACTACAGTGAAAACAGTAATCCTATTTCTGTTTTCTATTTTAATATGAATGCGCTTTACATATCATATTATAAAACATATTTATAATATATTTTAAAATGTAATTTATTCCTGTGATGGGTAAGCTGAATTTTCAGCAGCTATTCAGTGTTACATGATCTTTCAGAAAAATTGTACTGACCAAACTTATTTGTAATCATTCTTACACCACATAATGGATATACAGAGTGGTGAATGTGAAGTCAAACAACATACAGTTGACAGTTCTTTTGTTTGTCCTTCAGAACAACCTGCTGAATATGGTGTGCTGCTCCCTGGTTAATAAGGCTGTACCCCGGGCCAGAAGGACTGGGATAAGAAGACGAGTGTGTGGAGCATTATTCAGAACCTGGCCACAGAGATTACCACAGAAGACCCAGAGTTTCTCCTTAAGGTTGGTGATTTTGCATGTGTGAGTGCATGTGGGTTATGTTGTCATGTGGTTATGTTGTCAAATGTGTGGTTTTGCATATTTGCGTTGGTTTTAGGTTGCAGTCTATACTAGGCAGGAACTAAACATTCGAATCACAGCCAACTTCTTGCTAGCGCTGGCGGCCCATCTGCCTGCTTCTAAGCCACACGTGAGAAGGTACTTTTGTGCTGCTGTGCAGCTTCCATCTGATTGGCTGGAGGTGACAAGAATCTATAGCATGGTAAGTGTTAATAGTAAATATCTTGCTGTGCTTTATTTTATGCTGTCCTAAATTTATCACCATATTCATATACCTTTATATTGTACTATAAAGAATATTATGGTGGATGTACAAATAAGGATTTTATTTTGCTTTACTGTATTATTCCTATAATTCTTGTTTTTTTTTTCATGCTTTTTGTGCAGTGTTTCAGTAAATCTTTACCCTCCTGCCTGAAAAAAGCTCTGGTGGATAAATTTAAGCAGTTCACTGAATATCAGCTGGCCAAATACAATACGCGGAAGCATCGCTGCAAACACAATAAGAAACGAAAGAAAGGAGAGGTAATATGTCAAAAAACACTTAATATTTAATATTACAGATCAAAACACACACAGTGGGGTACATTGAACATGGTTCTTTGAAAAAAATTTGATTTGATTTTATTTTTTAAAATACTAAAAAAATTTAATTGTTCCATTTATTGTTTTAATATAGTTTTAAAGTCTTTAATTTATGTTTATTTCCAGGTTTAATTTTTTTTAAAGATATTTTGAATCCTTTATTTTTTAAATGTTGTCTAATACTTTTGTGTCTTACATCTTTAGAAAAGCACACATTCTACCAACATACAATAATGAACACATTATTTCTTTCAGATTTTTTCTTTCTCCATACTTTTAAAATGCTTTTGTTTTCTACCCTCTTCTTTCAGAAAATCTCTGCTGCACAGTGGAAAATGTGGGGGGACCTCGTCAGAGTGGACGATTCAATTCTCAAACAATATGTAAACTTTGCCATGTTTAGTTTCATCTGTTTGATTGCGCATGATTATTGCACATCAAAATGTCTTCTGAACATCTTTTAATTCAGTTCTGTATGTTATTATATAGTTGGAGAGCCAGAATCGTGCTACAAAGGATAAAAAACAGAGTGAATTCAACTTCAAGAAGATGATAAAGCGCCTTCACATCAAAGATTCTGCAGAACATGTCATGGCCATTCTGGGAAAGAAGTTAGTCCTACAAACTGGCATATATATTTTAATCAAATCTGTTTAATGTTGGTGAACTGATTGCTTAGTCCAGTGTAACTTTCAGCCATTAGTAACTATGTTTGTTACCTGTTTTTGCTTGCAGATACCCGAGTGATCTGAAGGCCTTCTCTCGCAGTGGTCTTAGTGGGGTCTGGGAGAGAGAGAGAGCTGGAAAACGATGAAACTTAAGCAACCCGACACATGGGAGTGCAAACTAAGTCAGGAGGGAAACAAAGCTGCCACCTGGGAGAAACTCATCGGTGTGAATTAGGGTCCAAGATGCACTGGGTCCATAATGTACTTAATTCTTGAACATCTACTCATACTTAAGTATATGTTTTTTTTTTTTTTGGATTTCAGATGGGAAGTTTCTTCCTTTTATGGCAAGTGATTTCAGATGGGAAGTCTCTTCCTTTTATGGCAATGCTGAGGAACCTGAGGAATATGATTTCTACGGGTATCAGTGAGAAACATCATTCTATGATCCTCAACAGACTGACCTCGAAGGTGAGCATTTCTTAAATTCAGATTTTCGCTTACTGGAACGTATATAAGATGATCAATTCGTTAACAGATTTAAATTAATCTTACAGAACGCTGTAATCAAGAGCAGACAGTTTCCCTTCCGTTTCCTGTCTGCTTATAAAGTTGTTTTGGAGCTCAGTAAATTTGGTAAGTTGGAGTAACAGTGTGATTGTTTCCTGATTTTAGGGTTAGGTTTTCAGCTGATGTTGGGGCTTCAACAACATTCTCAAGCTATCATTTCCATCTGATTTTAGAGGTTATTAAAATTTAGTTATAGGACTATTTTTGTTTATCAAGGAAAATATAAGGATCCAGAAACTGGTCCTGCTTGGCACAATTGTTAAAATTATTACTTTTATTTAACAACAATAATATATATGAAATTGGTCAAAAGGGACAGTACAGACAATTATAATGTTACAAAACTTTTCTATTTTAAATTGATGCTGTTCTTTTAATCTTTGTATTCATCAAAGAATCCTGAAAAATGTGTATCACGGTTTCTTCAAAAATATTAAGCAGCACAACCGTTTTCAATATTCATAGAAAATCAGCATGTTACACTGATTTCTGAAGGATCAGAACTCATTCATCAAAGGAATTCATTTCATAATGCTCATTAATTAAAGTTTTCCCCAAAAACGTAAAATCTTACCGAATGCAAACTTTTGAACAGTAGTGTACAGTTAATTCAGTCATTATCAAAGATTTGTTATGGTGCTTTAGGGATTTTTAGTTTTTAAATCTACAAACCAAGGTTTTCAAAAACAATTTCATCAAGAAAAGAATCACAAATTAATAATGCAAATGTCTTTTATTGACGTGTTCTTGAGGAAGTTTAAGTGACATGTTCTCCCCTTTCAGCTGGTGGGCCTGCGGTCGAGGTGCCAAGCTCCAAGGTGATCCTACGAGACATTCTGAAGAAATTGCCTAAGAGCAAACGATTCCAGCGACACAATTGGGACACAACAGCGCGCAAGAGACTGAGAGTTACAATGCGAGTGCCCTTCGTATACCGCATATTCAACGTCAAACGAAATCTCCTGAGAAAAGCAAAGTGTGTATTTATTATTAAAGAAAACTATTACATAGTATAAGTTGTATGATCGAGGGTTTTTTCTGCTCCTAAACTGACGTTGTTGTTTGTTGTAATTTGTTAGTCAGAGACTGTACACTCAGGAGCTTCTGAAGAAGACTTCTGTGCTTTGGAGAAAGCTGTGCAGATCTCCTGCAAGCACAACATCCCCCCTCTCCCTGGACGCACTCTTGTGATCTGTTCTGCTTATTCTTCAGAGGATCGAGACTGGAGTGGCGCTGAGGATTTCTGCTTGCCCCCTGAAAGCACCGATAACATTGACAGCGATAAACTCACAGCATCGGTCAGATATGAACATATATGACTATGGATTTATATTTTTGTGTTATAAACGATTACTATAGTTTGTTATGAAATTAAGCTTCTAGTCAAAATGAAACACATTGTGAAGTATCTTTCTTTTGCTTCTACAGGTGCAGGAAGCTGCGCTGCTTTTATGCATGATGATTAACTACTGCAGTGAAGATTCCCAAGTCCTACTGCATAGATTCGATGAATACCAGGAGTTAAAGTTGAAGTCTGACGTCCTTCTGGATAATGTGAGACAAGCAATGAAGCAATTGAATGTAAGGAATGTTCCCTTTTATTGTGTATATAACTTTAGAATCAAACAGGCTCCTGCTTTAAATACAATTTAATAAAAACAAAACACTGAAATAAGATTAAAACGAGAAAAAAACAAATGGATGCAATTTATTTACATAAATAAAACATTAGAAAATAAAATCACTTATTTTAAATGCTCTAAGTGAAGTTGGGCATTACAACATTATAATGTACAGTTTGAAAAATGGATATTCAATTTGAGATTGGCTGAAGATTACTTTTAACGCCGTTATTAAATTATTAGTGTTTTTAAATGTAAAAACAGTTGATAAGCATGCACAATTAAATATCCAATATTGTATAATAACAAAACCTTTTAATTGTATTTTTGGATTGTGTCATACCTTTTTTGTGTTTTGTCCTCTTCGTCTCTCTGTCCCTCTCTCTCTTAGGATATGAATGATTGCGACGTAGAATCTGAATTCATAACTTCGTCTACATTCTTTGCAAAGCTGACTGAAGAAAAGACAAAGGTTCGCCCCTTTTTAATTTATTGCTATACCAGGGTGTGTTTTCTGCACATGGGTTAAAATAAGTGGCATGTCTGTTTAAACCTCTCTCCCCACAGCTGGTTCGTATAGTTGTGTTTGAAAGTTGCTACACCGACTGTGCTTTAATGGCAGATATCAATAACTATCGGCAAGATACTAACGCTGATGCTGTTGTGATAGAGGTGCTGCTCGGAAAAACGTACGTTTTGTGAAACTTCTTCTATCTCTGATTTCCAAAATTGAAATTGAGTCTGATATGTTACTTTTATAAGAGCAACTGCTTATGTTTCCTTGAAGCATCTGCTGTTTGGATCATAAATGCTTACAAAAATAGTGACAAATAAATCTTGTATTGTTTGTTTTTTAACAGGTCTCCACTAGATGATATTCAATACAGACACGAATCCAGCACAGTACAACTTTGTGGGTTTAGCGAGCAGATCCTAAAGTAAGATCTTTAGTTCATTCATATATTGTACTCGATATATTCTCTCTTGTGAAAAGATTTAAGATGATTTTCTTTTGAAAAACAAAACATGTAATTGGCAGTAAGAGCTAGTGTAGATCTAATATTCACAATATACACTACTGTTCAAAAGTTTTTTTAATGCTTTTTAAAGAACTCTTTGTTCACAAAGACTGCATTTAAAAAATAAAATAAAAATACATTCAAAACAATTAAAAAACTTAATTAATTGATTCATTTTCATTTAATTTACAGGTCCTTCTCAATAAATTAGCATATTGTGATAAAGTTCATTATTTTCCATAATGTAATGATAAAAATTAAACTTTCATATATTTTAGATTCATTGCACACCAACTGAAATATTTCAGGTCTTTTATTGTTTTAATACTGATGATTTTGGCATTCAGCTCATGAAAACCCAAAATTCCTGTCTCAATAAATTAGCATATCATGAAAAGGTTCTCTAAACGAGCTATTAACCTAATCATCTGAATTCACTAATTAACTCTAAACACCTGCAAAAGATTCCTGAGGCTTTTAAAAATTCCCAGCCTGGTTCATTACTCAAAACCGCATCATGGGTAAGACTGCTGACCAGAAGGCCATCATTGACACCCTCAAGCAAGAGGGTAAGACACAGAAAGAAATTTCTGAACGAATAGGCTGTTCCCAGAGTGCTGTATCAAGGCACCTCAGTGGGAAGTCTGTGGGAAGGAAAAAGTGTGGCAAAAAACGCTGCACAACGAGAAGAGGTGACCGGACCATGAGGAAGATTGTGGAGAAGGACTGATTCCAGACCTTGGGGGACCTGCGGAAGCAGTGGACTGAGTCTGGAGTAGAAACATCCAGAGCCACCGTGCACAGGCGTGTGCAGGAAATGGGCTACAGGTGCCGCATTCCCCAGGTCAAGCCACTTTTGAACCAGAAACAGCGGCAGAAGCGCCTGACCTGGGCTACAGAGAAGCAGCACTGGACTGTTGCTCAGTGGTTGCTCAAATTTTGCATGTCATTCGGAAATCAAGGTGCCAGAGTCTGGAGGAAGACTGGGGAGAAGGAAATGCCAAAATGCCTGAAGTCCAGTGTCAAGTACCCACAGTCAGTGATGGTCTGGGGTGCATGTCAGCTGCTGGTGTTGGTCCACTGTGTTTTATCAAGGGCAGGGTCAATGCAGCTAGCTATCAGGAGATTTTGGAGCACTCCATGCTTCCATCTGCTGAAAAGCTTTATGGAGATGAAGATTTCATTCTTCAGCATGACCTGGCACCTGCTCACAGTGCCAAAACCCTGCTGTACCGTACATCCGCCTTGGCCGTACAGCAGGAGGATCTGTGGGATATTGTGAAGAGAAAGTTGAGAGACGCAAGACCCAACACTCTGGATGAGCTTAAGGCCGCTATCGAAGCATCCTGGGCCTCCATGACACCTCAGCAGTGCCACAGGCTGATTGCCTCCATGCCACGCCGCATTGAAGCAGTCATTTCTGCAAAAAGGATTCCGGACCAAGTATTGAGTGCATAACTGAACATAATTATTTGAAGGTTGACTTTTTTTGTATTAAAAACACTTTTCTTTTATTGGTCGGATGAAATATGCTATTTATTGAGACAGGAATTTTGGGTTTTCATGAGCTGTATGCCAAAATCATCAGTATTAAAACAATAAAAGACCTGAAATATTTCAGTTGGTGTGCAATGAATCTAAAATATATGAAAGTTTAATTTTTATCATTACATTAGGGAAAATAATGAACTTTATCACAATATGCTAATTTATTGAGAAGGACCTGTATTCCTGTGATGCAAAGCTGAAATTTCAGTGTCACATGATCCTTCAGAAATCTTCTTCTTCTTCTTCCTCCAAAAGGGATAAATGAAATAACCTAATCAAATGCAAAATAAAATTCAGTTGGCTTACCTAAATCCATATCAAAAACAAAACCCAAACAGGTTCACCCAAAAAAAAAAGAGGCAGGACACCTCATACGCTCTGAGATCTTTTAACATATTTTTAACATAATTGAACATGATCCACGTGTGTAACAATCAGAATGAACTTCACGAGTTTGATCATCGGCTGGGGGAGAGGCCCGTAAGCTCTCAACCCGATCACGATCACAACCAGAAATGAGCTCTCCATCAGTGCCAGCAGCGTCCTTATAAAGACCACGCCTCGACTTAACAGCCCATCCTCAGAAAATCTTATCAGAAATGAAAGACAGAACAAGAAAGAAAAGCACTAGAGAGAAAGAACCCAGCGCAACAACACAAATACAAGTAGCACAGGTCGTAACACACTTTTGATCAGTTTAATGCATACTCGCTATATAAGCGTTCATTTCATAAAATAAAAAAAACGTACTGACCCCGAACTTTTGAATATTGCAATGATCTTAATGTTTTATTAAGGTTAAAGGTCTTAAAGGTTGTGTAATTATTTTCAACTTCAGTTGCTAAAACATATTAGAGTTTGTAAGTTCAGTTAAATTCAAACTATCCGTTTTTAATTAATCGTTTTAAAACTCTGCTATGTTCACAAAAATGTTCATAGAAGCCCCCATCTCGCATTTTGACGGTTTGCATATAAATAGAAGTTATAAACATTCTTCCTTGTGTTTGATTGTAAACAACAATGTATTTTGCTCTTTGCATTAAGAATTCTACAACTTTACAATCTACTCTTGAATCTATTATCAGAGATAATGGCCATTGTTTCAGATGTTCATTCAGATCTGTTTTGTAATCGTAGGTTTGTGTCCGAGAGAGGCTCCTCAAGGATGCTGCAGCACGTGGAGCACATGGACAGAGTCTATAAAATCCCTCCACCACAGGGGAGCAAAACTGAACCTGAGAGAGCTGCCGATGTCATCGCACTTCCAGCAACACCAAAGTTCAGGTAAGTTCCAGTAACACCAAAGCTCAAATATCCATAAATTACTTGTATTAAACAAAATGTATGTCAATAACTTTAAGTCTAAATTGGGTGGTTGTGGTCCAGAATATATTGCAATGAAGACCACACTAAATATACGTACATTGGAAATGAAATGCTAAACAAAATTTTGTCCTTGTCAATTTTCTTTTCATTATTTTCTCTCTTTATAGATGGAAAGGTGTGCGAGTGTTCATCTCTTCTACGTTCAGGGACATGCATGCAGAGAGGATGTTCTTGTGCGTAGTGTGTTTCCAGAGCTCAGAAGGCGGGCAGCGGCACACTATCTGTACCTGCAGGAAGTGGAGCTGCGTTGGGGCGTTACGGAGGAGGAGTCTAACCGTGCTGTGGAGCTCTGTCTATCGGAGGTCTGTCGCAGCCAGCTGCTGCTGGGGATTCTGGGGGAGAGATATGGCCTAGTGCCGCCACACCCCACACTACCTGAACTTCCTCAATACAACTGGGTAATAATTTCATTTATTTATCTGATAGATACTTTTGATTAGTCATGTGCTGCACTTCTAAAAGTGTACAACTTCAAGTTTAAATGTGCAGTAAGCGATTTCTGAGAAATTCTGTTCAAAGTGTATTGCACCGAGGATCACAACACACTTGTAGCCAATCAGCAGTAGGGGATTTATACACTCATGATGGGGGAGGAGAGAGAGAGTGAGCAAGAGGGAGATTTGAAGAAAGACTATAGTAAGAGGATGACTGAGAGACATTACAAAAGAGAAAGGGTCATAGGAATATGAATACACTAGTGCTAGAGAGACCTAAGTGGGAAGGCTTGAAAACGGACGCCAAGGTTGCATTGTTTCTGCTCCATATGTGAGTGACGTTGGTTATGCTGCTTCTGTAATGTTACGTATAGTAACAGGACAGTTTTGTGTGTCATTGTTTGTCTGGCGCTGGTGTTCTGCTGGTGTTTGTGCATTTTGGGGGCGGAGCAATGAAGGGAGGGGTTTGTTTGATTTTGTTGATTTCAAATATCAACATTGTTTCTCAGAAATCACTTACTGCACCTTAAATATTCACCAGAGTTGACTTTGAAATATATGAGCTAGATAAGAGAAGAAAGGTGAAAAGTAAAGATTTCTATTTCAACTCTCTATTAGTCGAATTGTAAAAAAAACAAAGGGACAGTGAAGACTAGAGTAATGGCTGCTGAAAATTCAGCTTTGTCATCACAGGAATAAGTTGTATTTTAAAATATATTAAAATAGAAAAGTTATTTTAAATTAGAATATTTCCAAAATTACTGTTTTTACTATATTTTGGAATTTTTGACTATCAAAGGCTTTAAAACGTCGGTAGTGTACCCTCTGAGCTTGGTCAGAAGTTTTAAATAAAGGTCCAGTTTTAAAAACTAGTATAGCCTTGCCCTTTATGTTCAGAGTCAGTCTTTTACGTATTTATTTAAAACGACATTGGGATGCACAATACATTAGTGCTATCATGCTATCATGTATATTACTTTTGCCGTAATCTAACGCTCACTTAAAGAAAATCTTTAAAAAAAAACAAATAGTTTACTAACACCGTTTAATGTAATGTTTAGCAAATCTCAAAATGAATATAATTTTTTTACTGCACATTATAATGCTGTGATGCCTAAATTCACTTGTAGTTTAAAAAAAATTATTTTAGTTTTTTATATTTAACTTTTACTTTAAAATTTATTTGGACAAAATAGTATAGAATTGAATTTATTTAGACAAAGCATAGATTTAATATCGCCATTTATTGGTTATCAGCCATAACATTATTGGTATCAATCAGAATTTGAATATTGGTTCATCCCTTAATTACTAATATGTAGCCAAAGCAACATAAAACGACATTGTATACTGGTTTGGGCCCCTTGTCCTGAAGTTTCATGAATTGCTTTCATGCTTCACTCTATCAGCTGAACTCTGCGCCTGATGGGTTATCCATTACTGAAATGGAGATTCGACAGTTTCAAGCGCTGTATCCAGACTCTGCCCAGAGCCGCATGTTCTTCTACTTCAGATCACCCCATCTCACCAGGTATACATTCATTTATCATTTGTCAGCTGATCTGATTCGTTTTTGTTTCTGCAGGCTGTTCTCAGTCAGTTTTAATGTAATGAAATTAAATAATGGATGAAAAACAATTACAGCTGCCAGCTAATGTTTCTGAGGCTATGTGATTTAAGTACAATATGTCATATCATCTACATTTTGTGTGTTTGTATGTTTAGTTCAGTGCCAGTGGCATGGAGAACGGACTTTGTGGCAGAATCCAAAGAAGTGAAGCTAAAATGAACAGCCTAAAAACATGGATCCAGAACAATGAGATCAAAGTGACAGAAAAGTGAGTTCTGTACATTTGTTTTGCCTTGCACAATGAGGAATGACATTGCATTTATTATTTGTGCCCTGCTTCATATTCTCTTAGTTATCCCTGTGAATGGGGTGGGGTGGTGGATGGAAAGCCCTATGTGAAAGGACTGGAGGACTTTGGGAGAGCAGCGCTGGAGGATATCTGGGAAGCAGTGCAGCAGCTCTTTGTGGAGGTCAGAGTCTCATTAAAATGAATTAAAAGAATTGTTTTCATATGCTCTACTTTATGGGGGCCACTCACAGTTTGAAACAACAATTGAAAGATAAATCAATTAAACGATGAATAAGCAGGGCTTAATTTGAGCCGGAACATGTTCCGTCACCTCCGACATTGGATCCGGAACCTTTTTTATTGGATCCGGCACCTCCTGTGTCACTAAAATTATTGCCTAAGGCTACTCTCTGATTATGTAATCCATTAGGCTTATTTATGTGCATTTCTCTCTATAAGCGCGTTCACACGGAGATGGCGATCGTCAACTTCATCTTTGCAGCCGAGTCGACACTTTTAGAGAAAACACTTGTTTATTAATAAAAATCAATACACGCGTCACCGGATTTACAGATGCACGCACACATATTATTTCGAAATAACGAGATATTGTGTTGAAATAACATTATTATTAATAATAGCCTACATCTTTTAGAATAGGCCTATTTGATTGAATGCTGAATGTTGCGCTTGTTCAATTTAATCAAATTAAAACTGTAATTGTGATCATTAACATAACTGAATATTAAATATTTAGTGGCCAAGTTTTGCGCAGCTCCCCGTCAATGATCTAGCACCCACTCAGCACATGCGTTAAAAATTCTCTGGCGCTGTCCCTGCAGAGAAGCTACGTAGGCAGTGTATTATTTTTTTTTATTTTTTTTTATTTTTTTTTGTTCCGTTACCTCCAACCCCCGTTTTGAGTCGCCGGATCCACACCCCCTCTGCGCTCCGGGACCTCCCACTTTACAAATTAAGCACTGTGAATAAGGATGTTGAGGATAAATAGATACAAGTCTGCAATATGATCATTAAAACAATTGAATCTTAGATGAGTAAATTGAAAATATAATATTCGTTTTAATTCAGTACTCACCTATATTTAGTTATTCTACTTGTGTATATATAAATATTGGGATTGGGATATTCGGCAGTCTACATATTGGGGTTATCTACATTATTTGCTAATGAATAGAATTGGCAAAATTTGTTTACTAGGTTCCAACTTCTTTGATAATAGTAGATATTAGAAAATGCAAATATTCAATTACCAATCACTTCATAGTCACATGTTATTATTTCTATAATATCAATTTGGTCATTTCTTTTCTATTTGATTATTTATCAATGTTTTATTAGATTATTTTTGTATGATCAAATTGTTCATTCTATTCATATCTCTATATTTTTGTTTACACATTTCATAATTTATTGGATGAAATATTTTTTCCTTGACATATCAATCCCAGTACACCCCAGTGCTTATTTTATATTTATTAATTAGTGGAGTGATTTTCAGGAATTTTGTTTCTCTCCTTTTTTTTTTTTTTTTTTGTTGTAGGAGACAGATGAAGATTTGATTCAGAGATTAAAGAACAAGAAGTCCATCAGGATTCCCAACAGCGGCAGTTTCACGGCAGGTCAAAGCTTATTTCTATGGCAACAGAGAAAGTTCAAGAATGTCAGCAAAAAGGAGGAGTTCTGATGGTTGAGGGAAAACCTGGAGAGGGCAAAACTGTGTTCATGGTAACTGTACATTTGTACAATAAACCATCTGAATCTTCATGTATTAATGCCCAATGTATGATGAATTACTAGAAGTACATCTTAATATCTCTCTTTATCTTCTGTTTTATTAAGGCTGCCCTGGCCCAGGCACTCAAAACCTCTGTCAAAAACAAGAAAGCCCTTCTTTTTGATGTCATATCCTACTCCACAGACGCTAGCCAGTCTGCTTGCAGTGTTGAGCAGCTTCTGCGCTGTCTTGTTCAGTGGCTGAGGAAAAGAAAAGATGATGTGGAGTTGCCTCCAAACACATCTTATAAGTAAGGAAGGTTCTGATGTAACATGCATTGTTATATGCAAACACAAGCAAACTCATTTCATAATTATTCTTTTGTTACATTACAGGACTTGTTGTCTGAGTTCCAGTTGAACTTGAAGGACCTGAACAAAGAGAAGCCACTGGCCTTGCTTGTTGATGGGGCGGACCGTTTCCATGACGGTCGTGGTCAAAGGGTGTCAGAATGGATACCGCAGCACATCCCTAAGGTAAGAGAGAGAAACGTGCACACTTGAAGGGGTAGTTCGCCAAAACATTTTTTGTTCCAAACCTATAAGACTTTCATTCATCTTCAAAACAAAGGGGAAGATATGTTTTATGAAATCTGAGAGATTTCTGTCCCTCCATTGAAAGTCTATTCACCCAAAACTCTGATGCTTTAAAACGATCATAAAGAGATCATAAAAGAAGTCCGTTTGGATCAAGCAGTTTAATCCATGTCTTCAAAAACACACAATTGCTTTATATGATGAACATTTAATTTAGGCTTTTATTCACATATAAACATTGATCAGCGGACGTACATAGAGCACTCAAATAGATAAACGGAAGCTCAAGCATGCTTGCCAGTCAATGTTTATATGTTATTAAACTTTCAAATAGACTGAATGGACTTTCAGTGGAGGGAGAGAAATCTCTCAGATTTCATAAAAAATATCTTCATTCGTGTCTCGAAGATGAACAAAAGTCTTATGGGTTTGGATTGGAACAACATGAGGGTGAGTAAATGAAAACCGAATTTAGATTTTGGGGGGAACTAACACTTTAAATAAGTGTATTAAGAAAATGATGGAACCTTCTCATCAACCAATTACTGTGTTCACTGTCCTCTCAGGGTGTCTGTTTGGTCCTGAGTGTTACTTCAGAATCATCCCTACAAAACACTATTAGCAAAAGGAAAGGTGCCGTGTCATTTCCACTGGGGCAGTTATCTTTACCTGACAGGAAGGAGATTGTGCAGAAGCAGCTTGTTGGATTTGGAAAGAAACTGAGCGATTCTGCTTTCAATAACCAGGTGAACTTCCCTTTTGCTCTCTGGGTGTTGGAGTACTATAAGGAAATATAGAGAACTGTTTTTGCTTAACTAGTACTTTATTGTTGTGTTCCCCTGTAGCTTCAGACACTGCTGATGAAGAAAGGGTCTGTGAGTCCACTCTACCTCCATTTGGCCTGTGAGGAGCTCAGGAATTATGCCTCCTTTGAGAAGGTAAATTATTGTTAAATCATTTTTTTTATAGTGATCCACATAATGTTATTTAGCTTAAGAAATGTAAAGTTGAACGTAATGTTGATGATGAAATTTGTCATTTAGATGAAGGACAGCCTCCAGTCTCTTCCTCAGTCCCTTGGTGAGCTGGTGCAGCACAGTCTGCTGAGGCTGGAGACTGAATATTGCAGAGCAGGACTGGGATGGGCATTAGCCACTCTTGCTGTCAGGTCCACCGGTACAAGACATTTATTTATTGCTGACTTAGTGCAGTGCACTTCTGCAAAAACTGTTATACGTTATCTTAATTTAACCCTGTTTTACACATTTTTATTTCTTTAAGGTTGTCTCCACGGGGACAAGCTCAAATTAAATTGTCCAGCCCTTCTCTCTTAAAAGGGGTGACATGGTACAGTGATTAATATCAGTGATAGAATTGAATGATTCATATATCATTGCATGGTGCATATCTAGAAAGCATGATATTGCCGTGTCCAAAAATTCAGGGTCATACCATGGTACTTGTTTTACTTATTGTTTTATTCCAAACAAAGATCTGTGGCCCAATTGATATCACAAATTGGACATGTATCAGTTTTATTAAAAAATGTCATTGGTTGCACCTTTTTAAAATCGCACCACACAATTTTAGAGGTTCTATTAAATAATGAACATTAAGCTAAAGCTTAATTTTAAACTGTATCCCATATTAAGATCTTATATCGTTTTTATTGTAATGTTGTTAGAAGTTTTATTGTATGTTGTTTCTTTTTTTAATTAATTTAAATAGTTTAATGATTTAAATAACATTATCATTTTTATGTAGATGTATTGAAAATAAGTATTTCTCATCGCTAATCTGTTTTTTCCACAGGGATGCGCGAGAGTGATCTTTACACTATACGAACATGTGCAATGATTTAAACTCCAGAGGAGGGCTGGTGTCATGGCAGGAAATTCTCCATATAGCAAGGCATCCACAGAGCCGTGTTCCCATGGCAATATTCTCTCAGCTGGCACAATCTTTGCACAGGTATAGCACAGTGAAATGTGTGGACATAAGAAATAGCTTCTGTTTTATACAATGAATGATTTATTCTTGTTGTATCGCCAGTATAATTGGACAGTCTCACGGTCAGGGGTCAGATGACCTCCTGACTTTGACCCATCCAGAGGTGAGGTCAGCCTTTGAACATCTGTACTTGTCTACTGAGGAGAGTAGAACCAGAAGTCATCTGATAATTGCAGGTAAAACAGGATGCATGCAAATTGTGATACATTTTATGTGTTTTATACACTACTACGGTGGCTGAGAGAGCTCAACGCGCTGCAACTGAAGAAAACACATGCAAAAAGAAAAAACACCCGAAAATTAAATTAAACTTCTTCATTAGTTTTACAACACATGTGTGCTCCAAATACTCACAACACAACCAAATACAGAAACGTGCTGCAAAAGTTCACAACACAACCAAATACAGAAACGTACTGCAAATAGCACAGACCATGTTTCCAGGGGACCCCAATAAGTGGTGAACCCGGCTGGGACATGCTTCTAGCGCAAAGGCTACTTTTTTTTTGCAAAACACATAGAGATGACATGTTTATGACACATAACTTTGTATACAATTTACAAAATGTATGAATATGTTCAGTGTCATCAGAATACAAATGAGAAAATAGTTCAAACTGCAGTCCGTAGTTTTTCCTCTTTGTCGCCATCTCCGTTCGAAATCTGCAATTGCAGTTATTCACGGAATTATCAACTTTACGTGGGTTGTGCCTTGGCAGTCACCGTGCCGGTGTGGATACTGTCGTTCAGAATCACAGATTCTACTTTTTGGAAGTATGACCAACATAAGAATTTTCACCGGAAAATGTCATCTGAACAAGTAAGTAACATCCACTAGTTCTGACCAGCTAAAGAAAAAAGCATTGCAGTAAATCGAGCTGATTAAATCTAACGATAGCTTATCATATCACGTCAAACCGTGCAAATTATACTTTGTTCTCAAATTGTTAATGTTAACGTTAACAATATCAGCATTGCGTGACTACATTTAATGCTCTTCCGATATTTATCCTTGTTTTCGCATGGGCCCGGTTGCAGTCTCTTTTTTTTCCTGTAGCCACTCCGAAGTCTGAATGAAGTCTTTTGCATTTTACAATGGGTGAATCTCCAGTTGTCACTGGTGATTGTCGTTTGAACCTTTTTGGATCCGCCATCAAATTGATAAGTTTAATTATATCAAGTGCTGTGAGAAAAGGCTATAAATCTCCACCTCCAACATCCTCACACGCAATATAGCCTGCGAGCCGAGACTCCTTCTTTATGTGCACAGATGTGACGTAATGACGCAAAGACATGCTTGAATTTCCCGCGGAAATCCACCAGTCCACCGGAATTAAAAACATTATTACAAGCTTACCGTTTTGAATCGAGCTAAGGCAAGCAGATAGTTTTGAACACTGGCTGGTTATGTACTTGCTTAAAAATGTATTTGGGATAATTTTTAACCCAAAAAAGTTACTGAATGCAGCTTTAACTATGAGTTGAAAAAAAAAAAAGAGAAAAAAACATGAGGGTAAGATATTAATCTATACATCAGCTACATTGTACACATTTTGTCATGTTGTGTTTCATAAGAAATGTTAGGTAATGCAGGGTCCAAAGATGAGAAGGCAAGTTTTAAAGTTGAGACACTCACACACAGATGTATAACGCATATTTTAAAACCTTTTTTTTGTATAAAATGTATATTTACTTGCAACAGTTATGTAAACGGCAATAATAAGATATTTCTGGTAATAGCTATTCAGCTGATGGACACCCGTGCTGCGTTGTCATGGGAACATCCCAGGTGGAAATAATAAGGTAATTACGTTGTCTTTCGTTACTTCACTTCACCAAGTGGGTTCCAAACGGCTACATAATGGCACACAAGTGTCTGCTCACTACAAAGTCCCCATTTCAAGGGCTTTGCCCTTCGAAGGGAGTAGGGCATAGGAATGCTCACAAGCAATAAGCATGTCCCAGCCGGGTTCGTCACTTATCGGGGTCCCCTGGAAACATTTCCATTGTGTTCTGTGCTATTTGCAGCGCGTTTCTGTATTTGGTTGTGTTGTGAACTTTTGCAGCGGGTTTCTGTATTTGGTTGTGTTGTGAACTTTTGCAGCGCGTTTCTGTATTTGGTTGTGTTGTGAACTTTTGCTGCGCGTTTCTGTATTTGGTTGTTTTGTGATTATTTGGAGCACACATGTGTTGTGAAACTGTTGTTTTCTGAAGATGTTTTCTTAATTTGAGAGTGTTTTTCTATTTGCATGTGTTTTCTTCAGTTGCATCGCGTTGAGCTCTCTCGGCCACCGTACACTACAGTTTGGGAGCAGTAAGGTTTTTTTTTAACAGAAATTTATTATTTTTATGCAGCAAGAATGCATTAAATTAAAGTGACAGTAATGACTTTTGTTTAAAGATTATATTTTCATAAATGGTGTTCTTTTAAACTTTGTATTCATCAAAGAATCATGAAAAATAAAGCGTCATGGTTTCCACAAAAGTATTAAGCAGTACAACGGTTTTCTACTTTTGCAATGAAAAAATAAATCTTAATTGAGCACTAAATCAGCATATTAGAATGATTTTTGAAGGATCATGTGACGCTGAAGACTGGAGTAATTGCCATCAGAGGAATAATTTACATTAGCTGTTTTTATAACCGTTCCAGTTATATTTTCACTTGAGCTTGGTTCGGCATGGCACGATTACAAACCGTTCTCGGCCTGGAATTCTCAGCACGGTTCGCTAACCGTCCTGAACCGTGCTGGTAGAATGTGTGTAGTGACGTCGCCACTCAGGATTGGTCACTTGTCTGTTGCCATTTTCTCTGTAGCTGGGCAAGCACACTATTTGAGTGAATTTAATGCAAGTTAATAATAAAATGAAAAGAAATATGACAGTTATGTATTAAATCCAAAGAACTCTGTTATCAGCCCCACAGTAGAACATTAAACCATATCATGGAATGAAACGGTTAAGCAATGAGAACGGATTGGTAGCAGCTATTTTAAAATATATTAAAATAGAATAAATTTCTTTTAAATTGTAATAATATTTCACAATATTATTGTTTTACTGTATTTTTGATCAAATAAATGCAGCCTTGGTTGACCGTAAGAGACTTTTTTCAGAAACCGACTTTTGAACAGTAGTGTATGGGTTTTTATATATTTATTTCAAAAACAAATTTTTTTTCCAGCTCACCTTTGGGTGCGGTCAAATCCTCAGGGGAAGGACACATTTCTTCACTCTGATGCTGATATTCTGTCTCATCTCCCTGCCCACCTGGTCAGTATCCCCCTACTCTCTTCTTCAACCTTTCAGCTTCAGTAACTAAACTTATAAGAGATGTCTATTCTCTCTCTCTGATCAGATGGGTGGAATCAATGTGAGCCCTTGCGTTTTCTGCTATCGAGTTACTACTTCCTCTATGCTAATGTGCGGTATGGACTGCTTCACCAACTTCTGGAGACCTACATTTTGTTCGGTAAAGCGCCTGATGTTTTTCAGTACTGCATTTTTCTTTTTTTCTGTTTAGTTCACAGGTTTTCATATTGATTGTTTTTCATTTTATCCATTTAGCCCAAAAATATGAGACCGATCATCTGCAATCCAAAAAATCTGCAGGTATTTTACTTTTATATTATTGTATTTTTATGAAAACCCAACAACACTGACATTTAAAAAGATCTCAAAATGAATTCATGATCTTAATATGTACTGAAACTACAAATTATAGTTTTCGCGGTAAACCTATACCAAATTTGTGTGTTTTTTCAGATAACCTGAAGGATTTTAAAGACTGTCTCAGTTTTCTGAAGCGCCACAGCCTCCTCCTCTCTCAATGGCCCGCTCTCTTCGTACAAACAGCTCTTAATGAACCATGTGACAGCTCTGCACACTTGTGGGCTGAAAGCATGACAAGAAATGGAGGGTGCATGCTGTAAAATGGCTAAACTTCACAGATGCTGCACAAAAAGAAGTCAGGTATTAATATTGTGTCTGATTAATAGCATTTTATTCTCAGATTCAGAATTTCAGATTAATTCTGGCTGATCCACAGTTATACTCTTATAAAGAAAATCCTAAAATCCTTTTTTTGTTTTCAGGTTTAGAATTTAGATTTAGAATTAGATTTCAATTAATAAGGTGGTTTCAGACTTCTTGGACACCACTATGTGCAAAGGTTGTTTATCTAGAATTTTTCTATGTATGTTAATTGTTTCTTCTGCTCAGTGAGCTGGTTTCCACCTTCCACTCTGAGCCAAGTTGTGTGGTGGTGAGTCCTGATGGAAAACTTGTGGCACTGGGAACTGTAGAGGGAACACTTCACTTTCTGCATACAGAGACTGGACAGGTATTAGTTCAAAACGTATTTAAACATACATCTACTATGATTTTCGCATTTTTAGGATAATTCAATCACAATTTTTATTTTTATTTTTAAACAGGAAGTGAAGTCATTGATGAGCAGTGGTGATGGCATCTCTGGATGTATTTTCCTTGGGGAGGAGCTTTTGGCAACAACTTCGTTTGATGGGCAGGTGGAGGTGTGGGATGTTGCGAGTGGTTGCAGGTAATTCGTTTTTCTGGCTCAAATGTACAATTTACATAGAAAATTTTGCACAGCTTTGTCATCTTCGGTTTATTTTTTTCGCCGTCACTTTAAGAACTGCCCACATGAATGCCCACTCCAACAAGATCACAGGATGTGATGTCAGTCCAGACAGAAAACTCTTTGCTACCGTTTCATTAGACCTAAACTTGAAGGTAAAACCAAGGAAAAAATCATTTAAAATCTGAAATAAGTGTGGTGTTTTACTATTCTGAAATATTCATCATTTATTTGGCTGTACTCAGGTGTGGTCAGCGCAGAAGAGCACAGAGGTGGCCTCTCTCATGAATCCCTCCCCCCTGAACTGTGTGAACTTTGACCTTGAGGGCCAGCTCTTGGCAGGGGCTGCTGGGATGGAGCTGTTCGTTTGTGGAACTGGCTTGAACAGAAAAACGTTACGGTGAGGAACGACTCCAAAGATATGTTGCTATGCCTGATATACTAAAACTTAATTTCCCTCCCAATGCTTTCTCTTTTTCAGACTCTGTTAGGTCATCAGAGTTCAGTGCGGAGTCTGTCTTTCTCTCCCTGCTCCTCCATATTGTGCTCAGGCTGTCTGTCAGGAGAAGTGCGGCTCTGGTCAGTGGCAGCAGCTGCTTGTGTTGGCAGTTATCATGCTCACCGCGGCTCCACGCAGTCACTGAACTTCCTGCAGGGAGGAAACCTTTTGCTGAGCGCTGGACATGACAGTGTGGTGAGGACTATGGTCTTACATTCTTAATTTTCAATTGTTAGGTTTTTTTTGCACTCTAACAAGGCATCCTAAAACACTCCGTATTGAGGTATTTTTTTGTTGTCCAGGTTAATGGTGGTCCGGTGGTCTTGGGCGATCTGTCGCTGTACTGGGAGAGAAAAAGGTACTTTCACGTTCTTAAATTAGAATTGCTACTTATAAGTAGTATAAGCAGTATGAATAGTATAATAGGTATTAAATTCAGCAATGAATTCAGCCTGAACTGCTTGATGTACAGACTCCAAACAGACTTTTTCTGCCCTTGCATACCTGAATGTTTAAATGATGTTTAGGCCTGTTAATTTAACTTTTTAATTTTGTGTGAATTTAATATTCTAATTTAGGGGCCTATGAAGATAATTCAAATATTAAATCACACTATTTTACTATTATTATTATTTTATTTTTTTTGTTGCAAATACTGATGAATGTAATCAACTTAATCATGTCATGTTATTGGATTATATTTTCTACTTATAATATAATATGTATCTCACATCTAATAAACCAACTATAGCACTCTTTACACTGCAAAGGCTGTGATTTTCATGCACAGCGAAGCAGCTCTGATGTGTTTCATATATGCTGAACCAGAGCTTAAGCTTTCCTGAAACATCAACACTATTCATTTCCGCATTGGAAGCATGGATATTTCCTTCAGGAAATGAAAATGTTTTTTTGAGTGCCTATAAGGATGATATTAATTAATCATCATTTGCAGGTAACAGTATTGCAGCAGCAACAAAAGCGCACCAGAAGTGGAAATGAAGATGAAGCTAATGCTCTGTGTGTGGCTGTGGCCAGTGGGTACGCTTCTGTGGGTTACCATGGAGATGGTATCAAAATGTTCAATTTGAAGTCAGGTACATAAACATTTGCATCCAGCATTTACAAACGTACTTATCCAGAAATACTTGGAGCTCATATATTCAAACTGCTTCTCAATCTCGCTTGTTCTCAAAAGCCATAACATGAACGAAATAAAGTGCAAAAAACAATCCACACTTAATAATAATGGAGAGGACTGTGAGTAACCAGAAGTAGAACCCATCCCAAAATGCTTTGTGCTGTAGGAGAGAAGGTCTGGGCCAGTGAGAGCTGCAGGTGTCCATGCTCTGCCTCATGTGGATGGAGGGAGGAGGAACAGAGCTGCTGCTGTCTGGGAGCATGGACCATCGTCTCAGAGTCTGGGAAAGGCAAGGAGAAAATTCGGAAAGCCTTGTGTCAGTAGGATCTTTTGGCGTGCAAAAGGGAGCTATTCTTGCTCTGGCTCAAATCTCCACTTGTGTGGCATCTGCATCTGGTCAGTAAACACAAAACATTTTGTCGATTGATTTTGGTCCATACTGGATATTACATTTTTGCATGCTCGTTTCAACCTATTTTTACATTTAGATTATCTTTTCTAACACTCATTTAAAGTTATTCTTTAAAAGCACTAATATTTTAATAACACTAAAATGTAGTCTTTAGTTAATCTCAGAATGAATATCCATTTCATACTGCACATTATAGGTGGCCATTTTTAGACAACTGAGAAGTTTTTAGAAATGTAAATTTTATTTATTTCATGTTTAATTTTTTTTTCCAATTTATTTATTTCATGTTTTCAAATGTTATTTTATTGAAAAATTTAATTTTGTTTTAGATGACTCACTATTGCTCTGTGGTTGAAGAGTGAATTGACTTCTAAGCCCTGGATCGACCCTAAAGTGATGTGTATTCTGAGAGGTCACAATGGAGGGGTCACATGCCTTGCTTTCAGTCCTAATGAGAAAGAGTTGCTGTCAGGAGGGAAAGATCAGGTACTTGGTCCACTCCACATCTATCACCGGAAAAATGGAAGAAAATACACTATCTCTCTCACAAGACTTTTTATCATAATCTCTTCCAATAGGCTTTGATGATATGGAATGTAAACTCCTCCCCTCCAGTTCTTTCCCGGTCTTTTTCCCATTGCCATGGAGACTGGATTACGGGATGTGCCTGGACATCAACTGCAGTGGTAAGAAAGCCATTTGAAAAACGCAGTTAGTTAATTTCAGTAACATCTGACTCTGTGTGTCTGTAACCAAATGCAAAACTTCTCTTACACCTCAGCTTAGCTGCTCCAGTGATGTAAGCTGCGGATGTGGGATATCCAGACAGGAAGTTTGCTGAGAGAGATCCTGTCTAGTTCATCTTTGAGCACATTGTGCTGTTGGGTAAGGCAGTTGCACCTTAAAGGGTTAGTTCACCCAAAAATGAAAATTCTGTCAGTAATTACTCACCCTCATGTTGTTCCAACCCGTAAGACCTTCGTTCATCTTCGGAACACAAATTAAGATATTTTTGATTAAATCTGAGAGCAGTCTCACTCCTCATAGGCTTCTAAAGACGTTATAACTTGCTGGCCCAGAAAATGCATTAAAGACATCGTTAATATAGTCCAAGTGACTACAGTGGCTCAATCTTAAGTTTATAAAGCGACGAGAATACTTTTTGTGCGCAAAAACAAACAAAAATAACGACTTTATTCCACTATTCATTTCCTTCTCTCTGGGCCTCGAGTTTTTTCACGTAGTGTTTTTGCGCAGCGCGTCTGTGTTGCACGTCTGGATGACGTGCGTCGCTCAAGGAAGTTGTAGGCAGCTGTCGGAAGCCAAGCCAGTGAGTGTATCTCGCGGAGCTCGGCTGAAGACTCCCGCGATTTATTGTTTTATCCGTGGCAAAAGTGTGTAATCGCCCGCGTTCTAATCGATCGCGCTCTGGATCTTTAAAAGGAAAGCATTGTATCCTCGTCATTGTGTGACTAGCAGATGGTCGTTGAGACGCTGCAGGGTTAACAGTACGAGTGAACAGTTCTAAAATCTGGGCGGAATTGACGGATTGGGAGCCTCCAGCCTGTATACTCATGTCTGGGAAGTTCCAGAAAAACGTGGACCAGACTATTAAAGGATAAAGGAGTCGTGAGTACACTAGGCCAGTTCTGGATGACTGTTTTCACGTGACTTGACTTTTGACTTTTTGACTGTTTTTTTGATCGGGGAAATGTATTTATATATTTTTTTTCCCTTACTGACTATGTGTACTATATGAACTGAACTGTTGGAATTACTGCTGATCTTGTGGCTTGAGCTAATTTTGTTTCTTTTTTGTGCCTTTGTGGCGGGACAATTTCTGAACTAATTTTTGTTTTTCTTTTTTCTACTCAAACCAAACAGTTATTGTTGAGTCACTTGAAAGTGTGTTGATATTTGTGAATATACATATTTGAATGAATTCTAGTTGTCTGTCATATTGAATGTAGTAGTGGTCTATTTAAGAGTGATTTTTATTGTGATTAAGCATTGATTACTGATGCTAATTCTTTTCTCAATAAGTGAGGGGTTTTGTGAAAGAGTAACCAGACTGCACAAGACCTTTGTACGTTTTCGTAAACTGATCTAAATTAATGACAGAAATCCTGTCTGGCACCCCAGCATTAAAGAAAAAAAAACCCAAACAAAGAGTGTGAGAAAACGTTACAACACGTAGGCTCACTATTGGCCGACGTGTGTGTGATGCGTGGTGACGTTCAACACAGAAGCGCTGCGCAGTTATCCTACGTGAAAAAACTCGAGGCCCAGAGAGAAGGAAATGAATAGTGAAATAAAGTCGTTATTTTTGGTTTATTTACAAAAAGTATTCTCGTTGCTTTATAAACTTAAGATTGAGCACTGGAGTCACTTGGACTATATTAACGATGTCGTTAATGCATTTTCGGGGCCAGCAAGTTATAACGTCTTTAGAAGCCTATGAGGAGTGAGACGGCTCTCAGATTTAATCAAAAATATCTTAATTTGTGTTCGGAAGATGAACGAAGGTCTTACGGGGTTGGAACAACATGAGAGTGAGTAATTACTGACAGAATTTTCATTTTTGGGTGAACTAACCCTTTAAAGCAAGGTCACAAAAATACACAATAAGTGGAACCTGTTGACATTTATGTAATTTTTAATGACTTTAGGAGGATCATGTAATGGCAGGCTCTACGGATGGACTGCTGATGGTTTGGAAGTGGGAATCAGGTATACAAGTAACCAGGATCCAGGCCCACAAGTCCCGTCTCAATCACTGCACTGTTGTCTCTCAGCCAGGTACTGTGACTAATACACAAATTTAGACACAAACGGAAGCTGATATCTAAATAGTGTATCTTGCTTAGACAAACCTTCTTAGTAAAACCATTTGTTGCACACAGATCTGGGAGAGAATTTAAAACCAGAGGACTTATTGGTAGCTTCAGCATCAGAAGATGGAACTGTTAAACTCTGGCATCCACTGCAGGTAACCAACTCTCACTTCTGTATTTTTTTCATTAATCATTTATTTATATTTTATTTAAATAAAATGAATTGCAAATCAGATATTTTACATAATTCCCAGAGATTAATTCTAGGAATGCATAATATATCGCTACCGTATTGTTGATCAGTTGATACTGTATATTTGATTATAAAATAATTTCCCCTATATTTACGTAAATTTAGATCAAAAGTGCTCAAATTTAATAATTTAATAACAATGTTAAATGTAATCTTTTGCAAATCTCAAAATAAATAGTCATTTTCATAATTTATAAGGGTGTGGTGCCTAAATTAACTTCTAGTATTTAAAACAACTGGTTTTAGTTTAGTGTTTTATTTTTACTTTGTTTTGATAAAATGGTATAAAATTTTAATATTGGCCATTTGTTATTATTTTATTATACCATAAAATGAAAATAACTCTCATCTTATCTGCATCGGTCAGATTTTTATATCAATGCATTGCTAATTTATTCACAAAAATGAAATTTTCATAGGTACATCATCATAGTACTCTGCATGGTCACAGTGCAGAAATCCAAGCTTTAGTGTGCAAAGAGGCAGGACTGCCGGAGTTTCTCACCGTCTCTGTGGATCGTTCCCTCAGGTCATGGAGTGTCACCACGGCAATGGGTACGGCAAAATGGTCTTTCCCAATTAACTCAACTAAACTGTCACATAAATCCTCAGAACATTTTGTTAGTGAACAAAAGCAGAATATAAACTGATGTGAAAAGCGGTAACAACATTGCAATTTCTTATTAAACTACAGCTGTACATCCAAATATATCATTTGATTGGCATTAATAACATAACTTTTTTTATATACAATCATCCACAGAAGCTCCTCCTGCCAGAAAGGGAGTGTCAGAGCTGTGTGCTTCCTTGATACTGATGACCTCATGGTCTGTGGTTATGACACAGGCAGATTGGAGATATGGCATCAGAATTCAGTGGTTTACTGGAAGAAGGTAATTATGGGTTGGGAACTGAATTTATTATTTGTTGATCAGTTAGTAAAAATAACTTTACCTTCTTTTGGTTGGAAATTTCTGAATGAACGGCTCTGTGTGTGTTGCACTAAGGTCAGTGATGGCGGCTTATGTGCAGTCACCGGTATGCCAGAGGATCAGCTAGCTGTGGGTTGCAGTGACTGCTCTGTATGTGTCTGGAAACTGGAGAGAGACACCAAGAAGTGCTTTGTGAGGTATCAACTTTTATCCCTCTTCACTTTCATATTTCAATTTCAGTTTGGCAAACTTGTTGCCTTTCAGAGAAATGTGCCATTTTGAACCAAGAACATGTCAATCACATGATTCAAGCAAAGCCAGTTTTTACAAGGGGGTGGTGAGAAGAGGGTAAACAATTTGACAAAAGATGTGTCAACATAAGACCACTGAAGATTTTTTTGCATGTTTACTAGAAATACATCTTGAAAACACATTTTGCTCTTGAATTCAGCAGTGTGATTACAGGCATAATAATATTTGTTATTTCATAGTAATATTGTGTATGTACAAAACTTTAAAATGGTTGATTTTAGTGTTTTGTTTTTAATTTATTTAAAAATAAAAATAGTACAGATTTTATTTTCAGCGATTTATCGGTTATTATATCAGCCAGTGTCATTTTATGTTCAATAAACATAAAACACACTGCGTCTAAAGAAAACCAAGCTCTTATAAAGGATGATATAATGATTGCGTCACCCCTTGTCTGTAGCTATTTTAATGTTTGTCATTTTCACACAATTCTATGTGTTGATTTTATTTTGTAAATAGGAAAGCACTGCAAAAAAGCCTGCACACTAACAAAAAACAAAAAAACACAATTGCAAGATTAATGAAAAAAGTGGCAAACATTTCGGTCACATACCTTTCTCATTGCCTATTTAACAATGCTTAGTGCAGGAGTCATCGTGTTATAAGGAATCACATGATTACGTGGCCAACATTTTATTTTCTTCCAGACTCAATAAGATGTCTTCATACAAAGTGGAGTTTCCTGTGAGCTATTTGCTCTACTGTGGCAGTCTGTTTGGAGTATGTGTGAATGGACCAGTCATCGATGTGATCTCTACTAGCTCGTCGACCAAACAAACTTATTCGTAAATAAACACCACATCATTTTTACACATAGAAAAGATGTCCTACCCTCTTCTGTTAAGGTGGCACATGCACAGTGAATGATAACATTACTTCATTGGATAATATAAAGTGCGTGTTTTGTTGTAGCTGGACAAACGATGTACGTCCTATTGGCGTAGTGCCAAATGATAACAAGAGCTTTTGGCTGTTGGGACAGAAAAAGAGTGTACTGTACATTGGATTGCTTGTAAGTTCATCTATCATTATCATGTGACACTGACATTGTAAAAACTGTCTGAAAACTAAATGATCTGAAACGGTCTGTCTTTCAGTTGTCTGTAAATCCAAATCGACCTTACGACTTAAACTTTTGTTACGATGCGGTGGGTAAGACGCCTGAGGAATTGGAGCAGGAGGAGAATAAGTGGGAGCATTTGGAGCAGCAGGAGGAGCAGCAGCAGCAGCAGCAGCAGCAGGAGGAGGAGCAGCAGCAGGAGGAGGAGGGACAGCAGCAGGAGGAGGAGGAGGGACAGCAGCAGCAGGAGGAGGAGGAGGGACAGCAGCAGCAGGAGGAGGAGGAGGGACAGCAGCAGCAGGAGGAGGAGGAGGGACAGCAGCAGCAGGAGGAGGAGGAGGGACAGCAGCAGCAGGAGGAGGAGGAGGGACAGCAGCAGCAGGAGGAGGAGGAGGGACAGCAGCAGCAGGAGGAGGAGGAGGGACAGCAGCAGCAGGAGGAGGAGGAGGGACAGCAGCAGCAGGAGGAGGGACAGCAGCAACACTAAGAAACAGGTATTTTTATTATTTCTTTTATTTTTTTCTTATATTGAAGGAGTGGATTTGCAATCACTTCCACCAGTGTATATTCCATTTAATTTCTGTTTCCCACTCATTTTCTGCCTTTCACAGGTTGGCATGTTTGTGTGTGGAGGCCCTGTCAAGGTGCTGGAGGTGAACCCCCGTGACCCCAAGGAATTTGTTTGCGGAGATACGCAGGGTCAACTGTACTTCCTGTCCTGGAAAGGTTGATATCCTCATAGTCTGTACGTTCGTAATCTTTAATCTGCTCATTTTCATTTACTTCACATGCATGGAGCATTTTGCACTAATGATACTATTGCCTTAAACTAAGCCATGATATGAAGAATATTTGCTTTGTTTTTATTATATGAAAATGACAACCACTTGATTTAATATTTAGTTATATTCAGTAAATTGATTTTTTTATTTAATTTTTTTTTAAGGATTGTACATCCTTTCTGTATGAAAAGCTTTTTGGGTGAATAAACTATCTGCAAGATCACATGGGAAAAAGCAGATGTCCACTGAATGTGCTGTGATGGTGTTCTCCATTGTCAAAAATCCATTGGCCAGGATAGAGATTTACTTTTACTTTATCCCCTTCTTCTAGCAGCAGAGAGACTCCATTTGAAGTACTGATAAAACCACCTGCTTGGTGTCCATGTGTAGAAATGATATGCTGGTCATTTTTAAACAGGCCTGCGGTAACGGCTTTCAGTGAATTTCCGAACGCTTTTGAGAAAACCCCGAATGCGTACACTCCCCTCACAGGTGCTGTGAAGATTCCTGTATCGAAAAAAGGTTAATTAGATACATTCAAATGAGACATTATAAAAAATTACAGGAAGATATTAACACTATATGAGTTTATTCACCTGTATTTGCATCATAGGCGTTTCCAGT
Source organism: Leuciscus waleckii (assembly GCA_900092035.1). NCBI lineage: Eukaryota > Metazoa > Chordata > Actinopteri > Cypriniformes > Leuciscidae > Leuciscus > Leuciscus waleckii. The sequence continues at coordinate 1,824,224 of FLSR01004872.1, forward strand.
GTTGAGGAAGATGTGTTTGTAAATCAGGGTGTGTAAATCATTAAAGGGTCCAACGCTTTGTGGTCCAATAGAGGTCAACAGAGAGGCTGAGAAAGCCACTTTAGGAGCTAAAACATAGATTTGTACATTAGATTACAAATTATTTCATTATATTTACACTACAGTTCAAGGTTTAGATTTTTAAAATGTTTTTTCTGCTCACCAAGGCTGTATTTATTTGATGAAAAATACAGTAAAAACAGTAATATTGTCAAATATTTTTACAATTTAAAATAGTAAGTTTTCTGTTGTTCTGTGATGGCAAACCATGATAAGGTTTGGGATAAGTAATGTATGAAATAATAATAATAATAATACTTTTATTCAGCAAGGACGCATTCATTGATCAAAAGAGACATTTATATTGTTACAAATGATTTCTATGCTCGTTGCTGTTCTTTTTACCTTTCTATTCATCAAAGAATGCAGACAAAAATGTATCACGGTTTCCACAAAAATATTAAGCATGCAAAAATGTTTTTTATCATTAATAAAAATAAGAACCATTATTAATATTTGAGCACCAATACTAGTTGATGATAATCGAGCACAAAATCAGCATATTAGAATGATTTCTGAAGGATCATGTGACACTGAAGACTAGAGTAATGATGCTGAAAATTCAGCTTTGATATCACAGAAATATATTACATTTTAAATTCTATTTAAAGCGAAAACAATTTCAAGTGTAATAATATTTCACAATATTATTGTTTTTACTGTATTTTACATCAAATAAATACAGCCGTGGCGAGCTTAAGAGACTTTTTTTCAAAAACATTAAAAAATCGTAATATTTCCAAACTTTTGACGCTTTTTGATGGAAACTAGTTTTATGTTTGTCAATGTTCTTCACATTTGTAAGCAGTGTCACATTACCTGTGTTTTCTGTTCTTTGTCGCTCCATTCCTTCACCATAGATTCCAGTCTTGTTTCCATGATCTCCATCTTTCCCAGTACTTCAGTGATATCTATTTTTGGTAAAAATAAATCATCTGCTGGTATAGCCCACACATTAAGCATTAAAACTGTTATAAAAATCAACATGATTTATTCTGTCTTTTCTGTCTGTTACTAGTGATGTTCTAACTGAGAACATTCACTCCTCTTAAAGACCACAGCTTGCGTAATTGTTTAAACGACCAAGGGACTTTGGACTGCATTTTGAAGCAATAATTGGTGTATAGTTGGGGGCACATAAAGCGGTCATTTCGTGCAAATAAATCTAAAAGCACCAAATGTGGCACTGATGTGGCTCAGGTCATACTGAAATGATTTAGCAAGGGCGCCAGAGCCAGCGACCCTCGGGGCCAAGATGGCGGCCAAATCCAATATGGCCGCCACCTGAAAAGGGATTCGGCTCATATTTTGAACCAGATGAGATACAAATGTAAAGTTGATATATATTTCACTTTTTCTGGCTATGGGAAACACATACAAATATTTATATTTATGATTGGGTATATGTGGACCCTCAAAGTCCCCAAATCCAATCTGGCTACTGTCCAAAAAAGGATTTTGACTACAACTTTTGAACCAAATAAGCTACAGATGAAAACTTAATGTCTATTAAATTTTTTTTACCATGACAAACACACAGGAATGCTTACATTTGTGATTGCCTATGTTTAGACCCCACATTTGCATTTACAAGAAAGCAACTACCTGATAATTCATACTTTCCAAATATTCCCACCATTTTTTTAATTGAGAATGTATGTATGAGGGAGAGTCAGAATTCCAGCTTAGATTTAGGCAATATAGAGCAAATATTGAGAATACTAGTTGACTGTATTGACTGTGGTGGAGCAGCTGTTTAGTGCTACTCCATGCTTGTGAGCAAGATGAAAAACAACGGTGAAAGATGAAGATGCCCAACATCAGAGTTTAGCCAACTACTTCCTTTCCAACCAACTTCCATCCTCGTGAAGTAACCCGGTGTACTTTTTACTACAAGTGTTTTGTTCTTAATATGACTACAATTGCAAAATAGAAAAAATATCCTGCTTTATTTTATTATTTATTTATTATTTTATTTTGAAAGGGTCGCTGGCTACAGCGCTCTAGCTAAATCATTTCAGTATGACCTGAGCTACATCTGTGAATCTTCTGTGAAAGACTACATCTGCTTTTAGATGAATTTGCGCGAAAATGTAGCCTGGAAATCCAGACCTAAATCTAAAAGATTAATTAACTCGCTGAGCAAATTCAACTTGTGCTCTGGATTACCAGGGAGAAAATGTGCTTAAGGCCCCCAACTAGTATGCCATGGAATTTCCAGAGTGACAAACACACTGTGATAATGCTGGATTATATTTCCCCATATCAATACAAAAGGGCAACTTAAAAGCTTGTAAAGGTGGTAGTAAGTAACCACTGTACATGTTTTGTTTGATCATGTTTTACCCTTTCATGCATGAAATTGCATGACCACAGTCATTGGTTATATATTTTACACATATTTTAGATTTTCAGATGTCCACTTGAGTGGACAGTATACATTTGTTTTTAACTGAAGAGAAACTGTATTAAACAAAATACAGTAATAGCACAGTAATGCTGTGTGTATTTAACAAACCAATGAATAAAATAAAAAATCATATGAAAACTAAAATACAATAAATATAAAAGTTTCAATTCCAGACTTTTTGTTGAATCTACAAAAGCTGTCTTCATCTTTACCCACCTCCGTGTCTAACGACCTTCAGGAGTTAAAAGTATGTTATTGGCATATAAGTTCATGATAGACACTTCTAAAAAATTTTTTTCTTGCCCATAAGGCATCCAACATCATGGTCCTGATATAAATTAAGAAGTTTTGTTACTGTCTCCACAGGCCTAAAAAACGCGTGACATCACTTAGAGCATCTTTGATAGTAATTAATTTTAGTAATAGCACGGTAATACTATGTGTATTTAACAAACCAATTAATAAAAATAAAAAATCATGTGAAAACTATAAAAATACAATAAATATAAAACAGCTTCAATTATTGTGAACGCATTTAGTTTGTAACCGTGCGACCAGCAGACAGAGAAGAACTTCATACACGTTGAATGTCATGTGTCTTTGATATCAGAACATGAGGATGTGATTCCATCAAAAAAAACTCTACAACCGCTGAAGGTACAACTCTGTGGAAACCCAGTTCAGACTATGAAATTAGTGGTTGGTTGATGTGCAACTATGCCATTAAATCATGCATGCGCAAGAATATGCTTTTTGAATGTCAACTAGTGTCCTCTTTGTGTGAAAGGGTTAAGAAGGATTCATTTTTTCCTTTTGTGAGATTTTTGTTTGTTTCCTGGTGTCTTTACTAGCAATATGTCTTTATTCATGAATAATGAAACAACATCAAAGTAGTGTGTAAATTGCACTACATTTTAAGGATTTTTGTAAGCCATTTTAAAACTTGTCTGAAGACAATTTTTGTCCTGCCAAGTGCATGTTGACATCTTCAAGAAAATGAAATTTTCTACTTAATTTTTTGTATCTAAATAAAAAAACTGCATTTAAACTATATTACATGGGCTATAACTTTACATGGTAAAAAAGAAGGTGTCCACTGAAGTGTTTCGCTTCCACATATCTGTGTAGATACGACGGTTCTGTAAGAGCTGAAGAAGTATCCGGTCCCCTTGTTCCAACAGAAGAGTGACAGAGTTGCACGCAGTGTCCTCTGTGTCTTGCCCGGGAGGGTTATCTGACGCTGCAACCACAAAATTGCCGTTCTTGAGCAGTCTCACACCGGTCGATATGGCATAAGGATTGAAGACCACAAAGTTGAAGAAATAAACTCCTTTTACTGGTGCAGTGAAGATTCCTGTTGATAATGGCAGAAACTTATGTTCTTAAATAATAAATGACATGATAAAATTGTTAAAGCATTGTGTTAAGAATTTCTTTGTGCGATGTTATCATACCTGTATTGATGTCATATGCATTTCCAATGTTAGTAAATGCATTTTCATACACAAGATTGGTTGCTTCTGCATAAGGGCCAATATATTTGACATCTGTTGAACTGACTGTGAGGCTGAAAAGGCTACTTTCACCCTTTCTGCAAAAAAGGGATGAGAATAAAATTATCAAGCTAGCAAAAAGAAAAACCCTTAAGTGTCGTTTCATTTAATCTTTGTAGTGCTATTTCTTGTTGAACTTAAAGGTACACTATGGTTAAAAAACAAAATTGCATTAATTTTGCGGAAGAACATTGTTTTGGTTGTGCTTCAGCTCTTTACTGGTTCTTTCTCATAACTAAAAAAAGAGAGAGATATTATCCTATTGCTCACAAAACATTCACTATTAAGAGATAGCCTAACCTAGCCTATATATAGGCGCATATATGCAGTTTAGATAGAAAGGATCTCAAGATGACTAGCTGAAAACGTCACTTATACCCATTAATATACATGGTACTTCCTTGAAACTACATTCCAGCGCAGCACTATAGCCTACAACAATATAGCACTATACAAAAATTACTTTTCACAATAGATAAAGCTTTACAATTAACTCTGTAAGAGAGATACATATGGCAATTTATCTTTTCAATAAAATACCTTGCTCACCTGTTGAGTAATAAAAATGCCACTACGCGTCACTTTTACATTTCAAATCCCTCTATACTCGCCATCTTCGAATAGCCAGGTGTGTTTGACTTGAAGTGGCACTGCGCAGACCGATCAGTGGATGACATCAAAATACCGCAAGAACAATTTGAAAGCATACGGAGACAGCTGCTCTCGCGGTACTTTGATGTCATACACTAATCGATCTGCACAGCGCAATAAGTCGAACACAACTATCGTTTATTCTTGTTTCATTACGAGCTCTGTCGGGTTCTCTTTTGCCAGCAGACGCTCCTCTGTTCGGCAGTTTTTAAAACGGGTGATTCCCAGGAGGTTTGAATAGTGATGGCCGCTTTCAAAACACTGCTTCATGACGCTCCGATCTGTGTCTGGCTTGAAGCAGTGCATGCCATTTAGACATTTTGTCCAACTTGAGACAGCGCTGACGCCACGCCACTGTAACATGGCATTAAAGTAGTAGGCCTACCGCGGGAGCGATTCGAAAGCAGACGACTGACTCCGACAGCACCATTCTGCACCATTTTTCTCCATTCTGCCACCTGATGGAGTTTTGGTTCCTTGGGGACATTAAAGGGATAGTTCACTTTGAAATACATTTTTGGTATGTTTTAGCTTACCTCAAGGGCATCCAAGATGTAGGTGTCTTTTTTTCCGCAGTAGATTCAATTTTGATATTTTTAGGTCAAACCATTCTTGTCTGTCAGTCATATAATGCAGGTCGATGGTCACCACCTCAAAGAGCATGCACAGAGAAGTCCAAATTAAACAATTCCCCATCGTAAGCACATTGATGGCCTAAGACACGAAACGAGCGGTTTGTGTGAGAAAACGAACAGTATTTATATAGTTTTTACCACTTATACACAGCCATGTCCAAGTGATCTGATCTGACGTGTACGCAGACTGGTGCATACATATATACACTAGATGTCGCCTTAAAGACATACGTTCCAATGAACTGCCGTAGACGTTTTTTCTTCTGGAAACAACTTTGTTGCATTATTTTCCTGTTATCTCTGTAAAGCTGCTTTGAAACTATCTGTATTGTAAAAAGTGCTATATAAATAAATGTGACTTGACGACGACACAGCTGTTCCACGAAGAAATGTATACAGGTTTGGAACAACTTGAGGGTGAGTAAATGATGACAGCATTTTCATTTTTGGATGAACTATCCATTTCAGGTTTATGCTCAAAGAAACAAACTGCAGTGTGGTCAGTCAGTCAGTTTCTAAAATAATAATAATAATAACATTTTACAGTAGCCTATTGTACCTTCATTGATGTCGTATATTACCTGTGATATTACCTGTGTTTTCTGTTCTTAGTCGCTCCATTTCCTTCTCCATATATTTCATCCTTGCTCCCATCTTTCCCAGTACTTCAAGGATATTTATGTTTGGTGAAAATAAATCATCTGCTGGTATAGCCCACACATTGACCATTAAAACTGTTTTTTTAATTGTATTTTACCTATTGGGTCACCAAAATCTATTTTTAAAAGCTTTTTCAATTGAAATGTCTCGTTTAATAAAGTTTAAAAATAATGACATACATATATCTTTATATTAGAAATGATCTTGTTTTTTTCAGTTAACACCACCTATTTTGTCATGTCCCTCATGGCCTTCTATGAAAGTGCACTTGGGATATGAATAATAAAATTAGAGAAAAGTCAATTCATTTTGCCATTCCCATGAATATCTATCTGTGCTTTTTTGCTGGTAATGTTTTTTTTTCCAAGTAAATTCATGATTAATCATTTAAATCACATTATTTAGTTCCATCCCTCAGTAATCCCTCAACCCCGTTACACACATCATTCTCCCCCATAAAACTAATGAACAGATCCTTATGTGACCTCAATAACAGGAAGTAACATCATAGAAGTCTTCTGAACAACATTGTGTGTAGACACAGGCAAGTTACCACCTTCTTTTATAACTATAACTTATTTAGAATTGTGATATTGTGGTTGTCAAGCTCAACAACTCAACCCTGTTACATCAATAAAGATGGAATTCTATTAATGATCTTTGTTATTTCAACAGTATACATGATTTCTTAATACCATGCATGCCATGTGCTCTCCTGTTATTATTCACTACATGTAGAGCAGTGGCCATTTCGAGCAAAAAATCACAACCCCGTCACACTCAACCCCGTTACTTTTTTGCCACAAAGGCGCGTACATGCAAAAAAAAACCACACAAACACATGCTCGCTAACACACACACACACACACACACACACACACACATCAAAAAAGCACACAAGGAA
>FLSR01004872.1:1831149-1869330 GCA_900092035.1 Leuciscus waleckii
TATGTTGACTTTTTGGTGTTTCGTGAATTGATGTCTCATGTTTAGCCTATAATGTTCATAATTAAGACAATGTCCAGTGGTAGCTCCATTGACAAAAGAGTTAAAAAAAATATATCCACAACTCTAACCAGCAGCAGACTTAACAGTGACCAGCAGTGGAGGAAGCCTGTCGGAGGATGATCAGATATTTCTTTGAATTTTATTATTAATTTGTGTTTACGCCACTCAAATACCGCGCAGCCAAGCTCATGTGGAAATACAACTGGAACCGTAACGTTCGGCCCTACGGTGGTGGAAAAGAGGCAGCAGAACCACTGCGTCTCCGAGCATCACAGTGTTTTGTTCCTCAGATGAGTAAATGATTCAAGCAGGCTATAGGCCTAAATACAGTCGTTGATGAGTTAAATGACTAATTATTTTAAACGAATCTGTTAATTTTAAGGATTCAACTCAATAATTTGCTGCCACCTAGCTACTGGCGGGTGTAGGCCTACTTTCATAGTGATTTATAGCCTATTTCATTTTTCCAATAATTTAATATTTCTGCATAAAATGTTATATTTAAAACATTAATCTTAATATAATGTATGCAGTGATATCATTTTTTATATAATATAATTTAATATAATATAATTTTTTAATAGGCTATATCGTGTGCATTCAGTGGGCAGTCCTTAGGTGTTGACCTTACACACAGCCGAAGTGACCACTGAAACAAAAGCATCTAAAGACTATACAGGAAACAACCCCTGACTATGAGCTAATAGTAGCCTACCCCCAAATGGCTTAAGCAGCACCTGCATGTCACGGGAACTAGAGACATGTGAACATTCACATATATATTTGACTCTCAGTAGGAAGATCAAAGACTGACAAAAACCCCACACTGGAAACTCTATTTAATCTAATCAGTAAAGTTCACCTTAGTTTTTCATGTGATGTTATGTCAGGATGTAGCCTAGGATCAGCAGATCGTAAAAATATTTTTACATTTTTAATCCCACATCTTTCATATCAACATCTTGATATGTTTAATATATCAAGATATATTAAATCTTGAGTTTAATATCAACTTTTTGATATTTGATATTTAATTGTTTGTTTAACTGTCCAATTGTTTAAACTGTCCAATTGACTTTGGATTACAAGACTACATTTTGAGGCAATATTTATTTTGGCATCCACTGTAAAATGGAAAGGTGAGTGTGCGAAAGGAACCGTTACAATTATTTTGTGCCCTTTCCCCCCATTATTTTTCATAATCCTTCTTTTCCATATTGTTCTGCTATAATTTCTATTGGATAATGCTTTCATTCTATTTCTAATCATTCTAATACATTCTAATAATCTAATCTATAATTCTAGTCTCTTTATTCATGTTGTATTTAGATCAATGACTCCAAAGCATAATCTAGGTCCTGTTAACATTGTAAGAAATTTGCATTGATGCTAAAATTTTATATACAAATCAAGAAATGTTTTAAAGAGTTCAAGGTTATTTTCAATACATAGTGAAAATTAAACATATTGTACTTTTACCATATAGGCCCATTTTAATTCCTAAATGTGTATTTGCCTCACAGGTGCTGAAAACATTCCTATATCAGACAATTTTTTTTATTAATAACCCAAATTAAAAGGTAAGGATTTTGATTCGTGTATGAATAACCCACTTTTAATTCAAGGATGTTCTGTTACTTTTTTTTCCATCTTGGAAAAAAAAATCCAAGATGGCCGCTGAGGACAGGTGTGGTTTTTTAGGCTCCCACCTATCCTTTTATTCAGCATTTTACATCAGATTGTAACAGTTTTAGCCGATGCTTTTCAACAAAGATACCTCAATTCAAAGAAATGCATGCATCAAAGACGAGAATCAACCAAAAGGTACAGAGAAAATGGATGTATTTGGACAATGCTGCTTTGTATGTGGTTCCTGCTTGTTCCATCAGCTCAAGGCCTTTCTTTGGCTAGAAATCAATCAGTTGTTCCTGCACATCATGTACCTTTTAATGATATATCAAGACAAATTTTTTTTGGACATGGACAGTATATTGCTTATTCTATTTTCTGGCATAAAGATCATTATACTGGAATTGCTACTAAAGACAGAAAACAATTCACAAAAAGAAGCAAATGGCATGATTACAAGATTCTAGTAGTTTTGCTGCTACTAAGTGGGGATATACAACAATGACATGATGGTGAGTAAATAATGACAGAAATGTGATTTTGGAGGGTTAATATCCCTTTAAGATCCTCTCTTCTACTGGAATTACTGGACAGACGCTGTCAGGTCGAGACGCAGCTCTCAGCTCATAAAACACACAGGAGATCCAGTTTCTCAGCATCTGTCATTCACTCACTGGGCTTTTAGCAGAACCACCACTTAAAAAATCCTCTCCACACACCTTACTGTGTGAGAGACGTTAAGCTGAACCCTGTCAACCGCACACACACACACACACACACAGCTGCGGCGGCTTAATCAGAACATTTACAGTCAAGTGGCTCCAGCTAATTCACCTTAATAGCATGTCAAGAGCATTTTTACATGAAATATTCCCCAATTCTGCAGGCGTTCCACAGCGTGTTTCTACGGCCGTCCCGCTTGCAGAGTGAGATTGAACACAGGCTCTATCAGGGCACAGAGGCTCTTTAGGCTGACGAATAGATACTCGCAGCGCTTCGGCACAATTTCCCTCTTTTAATTGTGTTATTCAAAGGAAAGAAGAGTAATGACTGAATCTCTGCGCTCCTCTGACTCATTTCTCTGCTGGCTTGTTGTGGGTCTGTTTTCTCTTCTCTCTGCTGTGCTTTCTTTCCTTTTCATTCTCTCTCTATATAATATAATAAAAGTAAACTGTGTAATTTGTCTGCCACTATATTACCAAACTACTGATGGTCTTCAGATATACTCCTGCATAAAACACAGACTACAATCAAAGTGGGTTGCTTGGGTGTATAAACACACTGTATTCCATATTTTAAATGCATATAAAATATCTAAAACAACTGATATAAGTGACCACATATTCTGCATATGACCCTCCATCTGCATTTCTTTCACTGTGTCTGATTTAATTTTAATAGCGGATTTCTGTGCTGCTCAGATTCAAGGACAGATCTGAGATTTCTCAGTGAACAGATCCGGACCGGGTCAAATGTCAAGATCGGATTTCAACATGTCAGTTTTAGCTGTTTATTTACAGTAAGTGCAGAAATAGGTAGTGTCATGTTAACAGACAGGAAGTGAGGATGCTACAAAACAGCTGGACTCTGCATCAGTGTGTATGTCTTCAGTTTTGTGGACACACACACACACTGATTTGTCGCTCTGGCTGAAACTCTATGTTGTTACTCAGTGAGGCCTGAGCCCATAAATCGCTCTGACTAGTGAAGACATGTCTCTCTCTCTCTGTCTCTCTCTCTCTGTCTCTCTCTCTCTGTCTCTCTCTCTCTGTCTCTCTATTCTGAAATAAACACATAAAACACTTTTTGCAAACCACAACACACAATTCTCTATGTAACACAAAAAACTAACAGGAAATATCTTGATTTCCTTTTTTCAAACACAACCTATCAAAATGCCACAGTAATTCATCAGTGTCTCACACACACTCCTCACACACACTCCTCACATGTGCAAACACTCACTGCTTTACTGAACACCAAACAATCATGGCTTTAGAATAGGCCTATAAACAGGCCAAAGGTCAAGTTATAGGTTTTTCGGACTGCGTAATACTGTATTCACAACCACAAATGCTTAAAAAAAAAAAAAAATTGTTTGGTTTCAATCTTGCTTTCGTGTTTACCGTGAATTTTTCAACATCTCTCTGCCAATTATTTTTAATCTTGTACAGAAATGTACATAGGAGCGCATGAAAGAAAAGATGTAGGTTTTGAATAACTGTGTGTATGATGTATCCAAAAATATAATATTATGGCAAAGGTGTTTGCAACGTGAGACAGATGTTTGCTTTTGTGATATTCTGAATGCAGTGCTTCATTTTGCAAGAGATGTGAGGCGTTTTGCATTTTGTGTATGCCATTCTTGGATTTGTGTTAAGTTTTGAAAAAAAGAGGCAAAGTTTTGAACATGTGTGGAAAGCAGTTGAAAAAAAACTTTAATTGAAATCATGAAACTTATACAATTTAACAATAACTTAAAATTAAAATGTTTAAATAAATTACATGTTTAGGGTACTATGAAATAGTGCTAAAATATATATATAATTTTTTTTAACCAAATTATCTTTTTTTTCTCTTGATTCCATTTTAATGGACCAAATTATATTTTTTTTCTCTTGATTCCATTTTAATGGTTTAATTAAATTTTAATAACTAATGATTTAAAGTATTATTGTAATGATTTAAGTGTAACCCTGTTTAAATATATTAATTAATATAAGATATACAAGTTTGAATAAATAATTTCATAGTTTAATAAATTGAATTTAAGGTTAAAAAGTTAAGATTCATTGATCAGCAATGAAGTTATGACTTTGCTCAATGAGAGAAATGCATATTGGGTAATGTTCATGTTTTACTGAATACAGCATTTAAAATGTTAAATATTTGTTGTGTAATAATATGTGAAAATGCTTCAAAAATGCCTGTAAGAATAGGAAGAAGGAGTTACACAAATGTTTTGTGAATTTATTTTATTTCTGAAAGTTTTGTGAATGAACCAATCACATTTGAGTTCAAAGGACAAGGAAGTGAGCGGAGCGAGAGAAAATGTGAAGACAATGATTGAAACGAAAGTAGGGAGGGAGAGCGACGAACGAGTAAGAGGGGAAAAGAGTGTTGTCTACTGAAAGAGAACACTGTTAATGTTAATGTAATGCACCAGTTACGGCATGATAGTTCTGTCTGTTTGAGTGGACTACTCAGCACAAGAAGACTATATATATGCGAAAGGCAAAAGCAAAATTCTTCATGGATATTATCACTGATGCCAAAGGAAATGGCAAAAAGATCTGGCAAAATATCAACAAATTACTTGGTAGACAAAAAAAAAAGAATCAATTGAAGTCTTTGAACTCAAAATTAACAACACTGTAGTAAAAAACCCAAATTCTCTATCAAATGAATTTAACCAATATTTTTCTAAATCTGTTAGGGAGATAACTGAACTGTTTGAGCCACCTGAGAAAATAACTAGACCCATTGATCCTTCCAAGCCTGTGTTCAATTTGTGTGAAATAACAGAGCTGGAGGTAGACAACATCATCGGATCACTTAAGAGTTCCAAAGCAAAGGATGCTTATGGGTTAGATCACATTCTCTAAAATTATGTAAGACTCCTTAATTGCTCCAATAACATATATGATCAATTTATCATTCAAGCAGAGAATTGTTCCATCCTTCTGGAAAATGGCCTTAGTCACCCCAATCTTTAAATCTGGTGATAAATTAAATGTAGCCAACTACATCGCTGAGAGGTGGGTTGCTAAAATTATAAATGAACATCTAAATAAAAGCCACTCCCCTTTGCATCCGATGCAATTTGGGTTTCGTACCAATCACTCGACTGAATTTGCCAACAGTTTTGTTTGTAGAAAAAGTAAAAAGCAAATTGGACAATAATGCTTGTGTCGGTGCTGTGTTTTTAGATCTAAAAAAAGCATTTGACACTGTTAATCATGACATTTTATTATCTAAATTGACATATTTTAACTTCTCTTCAAATGCCATCCAATGGATTAAATCTTACTTGGACTCAAGAAAACAGTGTGTTAACATTAACAGTGTCAAATCGTCTTTCCTAGATGTCCCCGTTGGTGTGCCTCAAGGGTCAATACTCGGTCCCTTATTATTTTCTTTATATATAAATGACCTTCCAAACACTTGTGTTGATGTTGAATTTCAAATGTATGCTGATGACGCAGTCATCTACACAAGTGCAAAAAGTGTTCAAGTGGCTTCTGCCATCCTGACCTCTGCTCTGGTCCCTGTAAATGAATGGCTTTTTAAATCCTGTCTGCGACTCAATACTAAAAAAACAGTTTGTATGATGTTCACTAAACAGTCCCGCGACATAAAACAATCTGGTGTATTTTTAAGAGGAGAAGAATTAGAAATCGTCTCAGAATTTAAGTACCTTGGTGTGACCCTTGATTCCACATTAAGTTTTAAAAAACATGTAAAAAGAATATCGAGTACAGTAAAATTTAATCTACGAAATTTTAAACAAATCCGTCAAGTTATACCATTTGAGGCTGCCAAAGGTTTTTTACATTCTATGATTTTATCACATATTGAATATTGTTGTACAAGTTGGACATTGACTGGTATGAACACACTCAAATCAATAGAATCACTCTATAAAAATGCCTTAAAAGTCTTTGATAAAAAACCAATGTCCTTCCATATTTGTAATATTTTACAAAAACATAATCTATTAAGTCTAGAGAATTTTAAACATTTTAAATATGCCTGTTTTGTTTACAAAGTCTAGTAATTGTGCAGTTATTTCTCATACTGTATTTTCAGAAAGTTTTGGAATATATCATCTCCCAAATGTGTCACTAATAAAAAAACAATAATAAATAATTTAATGAGAAGTCTTATATTGACCTATTAAGATTTATTTACATCTACCTTGTAAATATATGTTTTGCTATTTTATTAAAAAGTGTTCACATGTAAATCAGCAAAAACTCCAGTGTTAAATTAACTCTCCTGGGAGTTTTTTTGGCTCCACAATCAAGAGTGTTAAAGTGTTAAAATATGAGTGTTAAATTAACACTCAAGAGTGTTAAAGTTAATGAGATAATTAAGTGATTCATTGAGTGATGATTGATCAGTACTGAAGACACCTATGTTAACAAGCAGAATCACAAAGGAGAAAATCTTTTTTTTTAAGCCACCATTATGGTGATCAGTGTTTGCTTTAGTTGGGCTCTTGACCCTTAAAGTTTTAACTTTAGATTTTGTTTGGCTGCTGTAACTGTGTTATAACTGCCAGATTAACAAAGAGAAAAAGTGATGAAAGACTCATCACCAGCAGCCGTCTACCTGCTGATGTGATTTTTCATCCCATGGTTGTGCCCAGCAGGGCATTGGATGTCAACAGCTTGAGAATACTATTCAAGAATGAATCTTCAAGAGAAACTTCCATACCCGTGGAAACAGTGATTGGATGTGTGTACCACATTGATTCAGTTGTGACGATTCCCCCTAAGGAGACTGCTTCCTCTGACTTTGATGAGAGCATGATCAACTTTGGAGACTCTCCTAACTCAGAACAATGGAAGAACAGATTATGTAAGAAACTGGCTCAAAAGTCTCATGTCTTCTCAATGCATGAGTCGGACGCTGGATTAGCAAGAGGAGTCGAGCACAGAGTCCGACTTTCTGATTCCCAGCCTATCCGTCAACGATCACGCCAGCTGGCCCCTGCAGATATCGAAGACGTGAGAAAGCACTTACAAGAACTGCTGCAGGCAGGGATCATAACAGAGACACGAAGCCCCTCTGCATCCCCAATAGTTGTAGTCGGAAAGAAGACTGGGGCTATTAGGATGTGCATAGATTACAGACTGATGAATAGCCGAACCATACCTGACCAGTATACAACACCATGCTCTGAAGATGCACTGAATGCCTTAACAGGGAGTCAGGGGTTTGTGTTCAGACTACTACTAGATAGCTATGTCCGAAGAGGACAAAGAGAAAACGTTTGCCATGGCCAGTGCCAACAAACCTGAAGACGTTACAATCTTTCCTAGGATTTTACGGTTATTACCGCCGATTCATTCAGAACTATTCTGCAATCGTTGTCCAGGTTTGAGTAATGATTTATGTTTGTATTTTCCACCATCAGTGGAGTCCAGACTGAAGTACAGGATATTAATACTGTTCAGAGTTTACACTACATCAACACTAAATATGTGTTCACACAGTGTTAAAATTTTGTATGTTACAAGTTTTGTATTTCTGTAATTTGCCAAGGGACTACGGATGTAAATTAGCCCTGTGGCTATAATCTGGCATGTTTACGTCTGTTTTTGTTGTTTCAATGCAGATGTTCATTAATGTGCATTGTCCCTATCAAATAAATAAATAAATAAAATTATCAAGTCCACTCAATAATCAGTAAACCTCTCAACAAGAACAATGTGTGTTTCACCGTGGGACCTATCCAGTTGCAAGTGGGACAGTTACACACAGAATCCATCTCCTTCCTGGTTCTGGAGAATTCCACCGCTCGTATAATTCTAGGGCGCCCATGGCTTGTGCAACACGATCCGGATCTCTCCTAGACCACCGGAGAAGTCCTGAAGTGGGGCGATAGCTGTTTCCTGGGCTGTTTTCCACATCTGCCTCAACCTGTGACTCCTCTACCGGTCCATTCCAACCTCCATCGAGAGCCCTGTGGAACAACAGTCCATCGAAATTCCAGCCTGTTACGCCCCCTTCAGTGACGTTTTCTGCCCCGAATAGGCATCGTCATTGCCACCACACCGGCCATGGGACTGCGGCATCGATCTCCTTACGGATGAGCCAGTGCCCCACGGTAAGATCCATCCCATATCACTCCCAGAATAGAAGGCCATGGAGGAGTACGTTGAAGAGGCTCTCCAACAGGGTTACATCCGCCCTTCCACTTCCCCTGCTGCTTCAAGTTTTTTCTTTGTGGCAAAGAAGGACGGAGGCTTGCGGCCCTGCATAGACTATCAGGCACTCGACAACATCACCGTAAAATTTAGGTACCCACTTCCTCTCATCCCAGCAGCCCTGGAACAACTTCGTGGAGCAGCCGTGTTCACAAAGTTTGAATATGTTTACGGATATGTGAGGGGGACGAATGGAGACGGCCTTTGTGACCCCCACTGGACACTACGAGTACCTGGTCATACCGTATGGTCTGATAAATGCCCCCTCCGTATTCCAAGACCTTTTTATGCAAGAGGTGCTACGTGAATTCCTTATTGTACCGTGATTGTCTACGTCGATTATATGCTGATCTATTCCCGGAGCCTGACCGAACATCACCATCACGTTGCGGAGGTCCTCCAACGCCTCAGAGAACATCACCTCTTCCTCAAGTCCGAGAAATGCTCCTTCCATCAACCAATTGTCCAGTTTCTCGGCTATAACATTAGTGAACACAGCATCCAGATGGACGAGGGGAAGGTGAATGTGGTCCGGAACTGGCCCACACCTACCACCATCAAAGAGCTCCAACGTTTCCTCCTATTTTCTAAGTTCTATCGCCGGGTCATCCATAACTACAGTTCCATCACCTCCCCATTGACCAACCTCCTTCAGAAAAAGCCCAAGTCTCTGTCCTGGACACCAGCTGCCAACCAGGCTTTCCAGAGCCTTAAAGACTCGTTCACAAGGGCACCGCTCTTAATCCACCCAGACCCCAACAAACTGTTCGTCGTCGAGGTCGACGCCTCCACGACAGGGGTAGGAGCGGTGCAATCGAAGCAGCAGGGGAATCCAGCACATCTCTATCCATGCGCCTTCTTCTCTAAGAAACTATCCCCGGCGGAGATTAATTACGATATTGGTAACCGAGAACTACTGGCCATCAAGCTCACCTTGGAGGAGTGGAGACACTGGCTAGAGGGTGCTAAGGAGAGATTCACTGTTCTCACCGATCACAAAAATCTTCAATATCTCCGAGATGCTAAACGCCTCAACCCCAGACAGGCAAGATGGGGTTTGTTTTTCACCTGCTTCTCCTATCGTCCGGTACAAAGAATCTCAAGGCTGATGCTCTATCCCGTCTCCATAACTCCGAAGAGAAAACCGAAGACCCGGAGCCCATCTTAACTCAAAAGATCATCCTGTGCCCCATCCAGTGGTCCATCCATCAGCAGCTTCCTCCTCCAGTGTCTCCGAGCCATCTCCGTCGGGGTGTCCACCCGGTCGTACCTACGTTCCCCGGTCACAACGCAATAATCTCACGCACTCGGCACGTTCTTCCATGGGCACTGGCCTCCGGGGGCCAACCGCACCCTCTCACTGCTACAAGATCGCTTCTGGTGGCCCAACATGGCCAGTGATGTGAGAAGGGTTGTCCAGGGATGCCCAGACTGCGCCATCTCCAAGAGCCCACGCCATCTTCAATCCGGCAAGCTCCTTCCGTCGCCCGTTCCCCGACCCCTGGTCACACCTAGGAGTAGACTTCACCACCTCCATCCGAAGGTATTACATGTATCCTAGTCTTTGTTGACAGAATCTCCAAATCTTGCCGTCTGATTCCTTTGAAAGGTCTACCTACTGCCATGAGCACTGCGGAGCTACTCTTCAACCGCGTTTTCTGACACTATGGGATTCCTGAGAACATCGTGTTAGATCGAGGCCCGCAGTTCATGCCCTAATACTCCCTGTTACTCTTACCTTCCTACGATTGATGTTTAGTATGATCGTCTACCGTCCTGTTTCTCCTAGGTCTCCATCGTCTTCCTGGTTCCTGTCATCACTCAGCTACTTACCTCTCTCCGTTTCACTGTGTGTACTCCAGCGATCTCTCACCACAGCATCCACAACCTCCTCAGAATATCTCACCATCATTATTCAAAGACATTCTCCATTATCGTCACTCACTGGTGCTCACCGCTACTTGTTTCAATAAACCTGTTTTTTACCAGTATTATTGTGTCTTGAGTCTCTGTTCCATAACAGACAACAGACAAAGAAAGAGATAAAGTTTTAGATCATTTGTATAAATAATTTGTCACAACTTTTTCTTTCTCATCTGCTTCAACACTTCTACTTTTCCTGTACACATTCTCACTCTCTTTCTTATTTCTCTTAGTCAAACCGTCTGTGGACGGTTTTGCTATGGATGCTTAACATCAGTCAACCAGTGAACACCAGTAAAATAAGCAGAGAGAGTTGTCTAACAGCCATCTGTTCCTCCATCAAATGCTCATCTCGAGATGTTCTCTTTCTTACAAGATATTGCTTTTCGTTCTGTGTGATGCAATGATTTTTAAAGGAACAAAGTGAGAAAAGGTTCTAAGGGTGTCTTTTCAATGACTGATCATGTGGACTAAGATTAAACTCTTTTAACCCTCTGGTGCTCCTCTGTCATTTTTGACTGAACAAAATAATGTTTTTTTTGTTTTGAAAATAATGTTTTCAAAAATGACCTCATTGGATAAAAGAAAGAGATAAAGTTTTAGATCATTTGTATAAATATATGGCGATGTATGGGAGACAAATTTCACCTAGTGAAAATATTTGGTACTGCAGCCAAACAAAGTCTTACTAAAACATATTTTGAGCTATCAAGCTCAAATTTGGAACACAACTTAGATTTAGATGTATGTTTATGTTTAGATTTGGCGCTTTGATTTTCTTGCAGTTTTAGAGTAAAACGTGTTTTTGAAAATATATTTCTTTGACAAATTAAAAATAGTATTTTTGTGCATTTTTAATAACAATAAACGTACAATTCTGTAACTTATTTTAAGTTCACTTTTTTAAACCTTTTTCACGTCAGCAATAATATGCCAAGTGTCATCTTTGAAAATAGATCTTCAGTCTGTGCTCTATAGCATTCAAGATTTAGAACAATTTAAGTTGGAAATGTAATTTTCAGGTTAATGCTCAAAAAGTGAATAAATAGATTCACATATATATTTATAAATACAGCATAAATATTATTTAGTACCATAAAATCCACTTAAAATACAAAATATTATATAAAAAATATTATCGAATGTCATTTTTGACCGACCAGCGAAGAGCACCAGTTGTTCCGAGTTGTTCCAGTTGTTCTTTCTTCTGCTAAACAAACACATTTTGAAGAATGTGGTTGACGGTAGACATTGACTTCCATGGTATGGAAGTCAATGGCTACCATCAACTGTTTGGTTACCCACATTCTTCATAATACTTGAAAATTTGTGTGTGTTCGCATAAGAAAGAAATTCAAGTTTGGAACAACTTGAAGGTGAGTAAATGATTACAGAATTTTCATTTTTGGGTGAACTTTCCCTTTAAATTGTATAATTAGGCCTATCAAAACATCTGAATGGAATGTAAAAAAGAACAGCACTATTGTGGACACCTCGAGATATCTGTAGAAGGAAATGTTTAGATAAACATTTAATTTTGTTTCAGTTTAAACCGAAGGTCTGTGTGGGCCACCCTTGTTGTTTTTCTCTGGTCAAATCTTTCTACAGAGACCATGAAAGTTTACCTAGCATGAACAGGACATAATTTGTTCCACCCAAGTTCTAGACATGAAAATGAGTACTTAATGTCTCTGTGAATTATATTCTCTCTCTCCCTAAATAGTTCTTAACCGTGTTAAGTGTGTGAATACTATTTAAATAGTATTACATGAAGCAAAGAAAGTACTGTTGATAACATCTGGTTATTATCAGTGTGTGTCTATGACTTTGGTCTTTTTAAACATTGTAAGAACCTCAAAGAAGGCCTGTCTTTCACATTGTACAAAAACACACACACAAACACAAAATGGAAGAAACAAGATTGCCCCACCTCTCAAAGAAAACAGATCTTGAGTTCTTGAACCTGGATTTGGTATTTTAATATATAATAATAAAATAGTAATACAAAACATATGCTTGGCCTCTCAGCACAACATTCAAGTGGGGCGTTTTGATATACAGCCAAAAGCTTCTCTCACAGCCTCTCTGTTTCACCGTCAAGAGGTGATATCAGAACAGACGCTGCTTTGACACAGTAAAGTGTTCAGCAAACAAACACACATCCATGCTCTATCAGAGCAGAACGGCGTGTTAAACTGCAGCTGTGCAGCGGTGTGTGTGCACTTGTCATTATGGGTGTAAGTTATTGGCTTGTCAGTCACCTCCACTCTTTTTCGCTCTCACACCATCTATCCAAATCTGGTGATTGGCGGGTAATTATCTCACTGTCGATGCACTCCACTATCTCACACATCTACAGCCGCAACAGCCAACGCGTGACAGAGTCAGCCAAAACCAAGCGAATACGGGGGGCGCCCAGGGGCACAGATGTATGGAAGTACACGCGCACGTGCAGCCACAGGTCATTTCGGCAACTAATACAGCCTCAAATGAGATTTTTCCATGAACTGCACATTTGGACGCATGGTGTGAATGGTGGTCAAACTGACGTAGTGGTATAAAATAAACTGAATGTGCCTGTGGCCACGAGAGGGCTGATATTGTATTGCTGACAGCATGATTGTCTATAAGTGCTTATTTCTGTCTGCAGTCATAATTGATGTCATTTCTTCATCAGTTGAGTGGTTGCTCTGCCTCTGCTAATGGACCAAAATAGAGAGCAGAAGATGAATTTCAGCATGAAGAGTGTGAGCAGTGTCTATGAACAGAATGGAATGCTAGTGCATATATACTGCTACTATTTAAAAGTGTGTGAAGCAGTATGCAATATACAACACTAAGGTCTGGTTTCACAGACAGGGCTTAGATTAAGCCAGAAGTAGGTCCTAGTTCAATTAGGACATTAATGAAGCTTTTATAAACGTGCTTTAGGAAGAAAAAAATAACATAAAAAACATTGGTGTGCATCTTGAGACTAAATAATGGCACTGACATATTTTAAGATATGCCAGTGCAAGTTGCTTTTAGATAAGACAGCTCAAACTTGCATTTGAGGGTCTGTTTACACAATACCGTTTTCAACTAAAAACATACAACTTTTTATGCGTTTTGTCCGTTCGTTTACACGACAACAGCTTTTTGGGTGCCTGAAAACACAAACTTTTGAAAACGGGTTTCAAAGTGCACGTTTTTGAAAACGGTCTCCGTGTAATCGCAAATCTCTGAAGACGATGACGTCATGCACATGCGTATTACGTGTTCAGTCTATAGTGGTTCATCGCTATCTAACGGCCTAGCAGCAGAACACAGGGTTTTTAGTCAGTTTCGCAGGTCTGTGTGAATGGGGATCGTTTTGACAATTTGACAATAAACATATTGTTGTCTGTAAACGTACCCTCAGTCTGAGACTAGGCTTAAGCCTTGTCTGTGAAACTGGGCAATAATGTTTCAAAACTATATTATGCTACAGTTTACAGTCAACTACTAGTGCCTTTCAACTTGAAATAAATGTTATAAACAAAAATCAGTTGTCAGCGTAACAATTTATTTAAAAATATTTAATATAATTAATATAAATATTGATTACAAGTGTCAAGCATACTGTGTACTTCACTACTTTTTTAATAAAGGTATCCCAGAATGCACCTCAAGATGGCTGAGTGAATACCTAATGTAAGATATAAGGATTTTTTTTTATTATTATTATTTATAATTCTCATGCTTCCATTTTTTTTTTATTTTATAGTATTGTTTATTGTACTAAAGTGCAAAATGATAAAGAATGTGTAGGTGACTTTTGAGTGATACATTTGTTCTGCTTGTGTCTCATGGAATATTTGACGTCTCATGAACGCTCTTAAAATGTTTTGATGGTTTGTTTTCTATGACTTTGCAGGAGAAAAACAAAAAAATAAATTAATGCATTTTCTTCTTTGAATACTCACAATTCACAAAAGTACATATGAAACCCATAACAACATACAATTTAATGCAGAATGTGTAAAATATGGAGAGAAAAAAAGGGAGAGAGAGTAAAAGTTAACGGTTTTCTATAACCTGTTACCAACCTGTCTCCCAGCAGAGAAATGCAAACGAGCCAATCTGTTTGTCTGTTTATGTGAGTGCAGAACAGAAGCCGTCTGGCACAGAGAGAGGACCTGCCACCCCACTCTGTCATATGGAAGCTACTCTGCCACAAATGGATACCTAATGACTCGATTTATACCAAACGATTCACCACTCCTCCTAATGATCCTTTCCATATGCACTTCAAACACACACACACACACACACACACACACAATCCTTATGTCCTCAGGAAAGACTGGGAGATGTGTGTCTGAGTAAGCTTTTTTCACCTGTTTACCTGCTATAAAACTTTTAGTCATCTATACTTTATAATGTCCAAACAACGCACAATTTAAGCCTTTTCAATGCAAGTTATTTCCCTGAAATACAACTGTTAAAACAGTTATATTTCACTATATTTACAGGAATATTACATTTAAAAATGTACTTCAAATTTTGACTTTGTGAAGTTGTTAAAGTGTTTTCCAGTTACTGTTAGGGAACTGAAGAAACCAAGCAGTGTAATTTTTGGCTTGTCCTGAGCTTAGGCTTATGGGAAATGAAAGGAGAAGTAAAGGAGAATACATAAATAGATCTAGGGAAATAAGTTATTCTCAAGTTATGCAAATTACCAGCATTCAAATCAGAAACCCACTTTCAACATTTCTCAATCTGACAGAGTATATTAATTTTCCTTCTAGTCAAAACCTGCTTCCTAAGTCTTCATTACTATTATTGTCCTGTGAAATCCTGGAAGAGTAAGAAATAACAAGTGCTGATAAGTTCATGCACCTCCCAAAAATTCATCTCTTTCACAAATGTTTTGAGGCTTGATAGGTTCATGGATAGGTCTTTGAGTAGAAGACGGACAAACGTTTGTATAACACCAAGACAGGGATTTGAGTGGAGTGGTGAGATTCCAACTTATGTTATCTCATATACACCACAGGTCAAACACCTGGATACGCTTGCTCATTCTTAACAATAGTTGTTTATGTGTGTATGCATTTGTTTGTTTGTTTATTTTGCTTAAAGAAAATTGTAACTAACAGCATAAATATTTTCCTTAAAAAACATTAAAGCATAAGCATTTTGGCGTAGATGATCATTGCTGCTTTTTCAATGCCTGACATAATGAACTTTACATTTTTATTAGGTTGTGTTATTTTAATTCATTTTTTTTAAAGTATAAAACATTGAAGAGCATTCTTTTTTTCTTTTTTTTTTAAGCCCTTTCAAACAAACCTTGGTATTTGCTCATCTAAATGGGGCTTAAAGACTGTTTTTAAGACACTGAGAATATGAGGTCCATCCTGGGCTGCTGTCCATGTCATTTCCTTTAAGTGAATGAACTGAAGCTTCAGCATAGATCAGTTTAGCACCAGCACTGCACCTCCCTGCATTCATAATTCACTTGGCAATGTTAAAACGTGGAGTACAGCGTGCCGTGCAAAAGCACCTTACATTTTGATTTATGACGGAAGAAGAGAACTTAATAACTGGCAACATTATTCAGAGGGATTTCGACTTTGTAGATTTGTGATTATTATTTTGTTTCAGGATGCGTAATGAGTTTGAACAATGCTGTTAATGGGATTATTGGCAGACCACCAGCATTTGCTTCCTTATGTGAGGCTGATAGCAGTTTTTTTGACCACTAAATCACTCCAGTGCACACAGCAATATTCAGACGTATGTTATTAAAAGTGTTTGAACAACAATATCAGATTTATGTTTTGGTTATTTGATGGATTGATTATAGTGTGTTGCAGTAGCTCTGAGGGGAGTGATTTTAATCTTTTTTGATTATTAGCAATAGACTGATTAATAGCAATTGACCAAGAATGAAAGAGGGTGACTGTAGAATGTAGAATTAAATTAGGTTATGTATTAATCTTTTCAGTTTTTTTAAGGCAGCACAAAGTAAGGGTGCTGTAGAACATCCAGCAAATAGTAGATTTCCATGGTACCCTACAAGATTAAAAAATCTCAGCAATATAATAGTATAATATAATATATAATGTTATCGGATGCTAAATTGCACTAAACTTACTTTAAATGGCTTTTTGACCCACTTTCATGAACTCAAGTTCATCATTCTAAGTAATTTCATAATTATTTCTATTGTCTTTGCAATATGGTGTACTGCTGAATGTCCTGACAAGCATTTATGGTAAACTAAAATGCACTTTAATGTCATTTCTGTTCAAACTTCTAAGTAATGTATTTAAATATATGAATATTTACACATTTGTGATGATAAAGTTGCAATTTAGTGTATTTACAATATATTATCCTTAAATATAATATGGACACCACAGTTAAAATTATATGATAGTCAACACATCAAAATGAGTGTACTTCTTTAAAGCACGACGAAAAGTATTTACAAAATGATAAAAAAATGCACTAAAGTAAAACTTTCTACATTATAATTTTAATGATTAAACAGTGCACTTTTTAAAAGTATACTTAAGTGTGTTAAGAAACAATCATGAAAGTGTTCTCTCTTTTAGTACACTTAAGTGGCCTTTCTTTCCTTAATATTATCTGTAAGTAAAAAAAAAAAAATATATATATATACTTTTAAGACTTGAAATACAGTACAAATGAACATTCAATAAAATTAAGGTCGCTTCTTTTCCCCAAGGGAATACATTTCAACACGATCCAACTCCAAGAATGCATGTTTGTCACAATTTATGTGCTGTACATCGAATCAGAAATAAAAATTACAATATCTTGATCATTTTAATTTTTATATACTATAACCTATTTATAAATACACACCGAATCAGCTATACACAATATAAGAGAGAGAAATCTTTAAAAGAAAGATGCTTGTATTCTTACTGCTTTTATGCACTGTCGACAAAGCAATCACCAGGGAGAGTTGCTGTGACTGGCAGGTGTGTTTTACCGGGACAAGTCTGCGGTACTCCGTGAATGCTGTACATTCCTCTATGATAGTGATGGGGAATTACGCTCGGCTCACAGCCGTGACACTACTGAGATTCCAATTGAGTTTTCCTGTGCCGCGCATACGACTGACTGTTCAATAACAGATGCCGTACTATGAGAGCTGTTACCAGCTTGCCTGAGTGCTCATGTCAGCAAACATACACCGCTACGTGCACAGGGGTGGATGAAGAAGAAAAATATGAAAGTAAATTATGGTGGGGGGTGTTTGAAAATGATGCCAACTGGGAGCCATCGCAAGTGATATTCTATTGATGCCTTTCTCTAAAAATTGGCCCTCTTGGCCCCCAGCCTTGTGTACAACCGTGGAGCCATATTGGGTGTTTCTGCATGGAGGGGTCCAAGCAGCTGCGTTCAGCAGAAAAATAAATAACAAACACATAATCACATTAAGGGGAAAAAAAAAAACTCCATTTCTGTTCCTAACAAATGCTGCGATAAGAAGTTTTTTTGTTGCCATCTGCAAAAATCAGGCACAGGTGTGCCGTACTGGCATAATTGTGTCATAAGAGGCCGAAACTCACGTATCATGCACAGATATGAAGGACTGAAGTGCAAAAAAAAGATGCCCTAGGTCTTTAAGGTTTTGCGAAACACGCAACTTGTTAGGCACTCAACTGTTTGACGGATATTATGCAAATAGCGGTAAAACGTGTTGTTAAAGGGCGACACTCAAAGTGCAAACAGTTTTTGTACCATCAAAGGCCGCTTGTGTGCAAACAAGTGCCATTTAGAGTTCCTCAGAAATGCACCACCAGTGACAGAGGTGTTTGATTACACAACGGTGGCATGATAAGATATACTTGATGCTTGAGTGAGTTAAGCAGCTGTTCATTTGAAGATATTCTTTTGAGATAGATTGCAACATCTTATTTGGTTTGCAGTAGGCACAGTCATACACTTTAGAAAAACGTTTTTATTTATTTATTTTTTATGCAACTTACACTTGCACAGTGGCTACAGGGCATATTTGTACACTTAAGCCATCATATATATTTAAATATATGAATTTCATTGCAACAAGTAACAAAAATATCAAACCAAGCTGCATCCACAAACAAATGATGATAGAGCGTTTCTAATGATTATCTAATGATTAATAATTAAAGTTACAAACTTGCATCTCTAAAATATGCTTGTTCTGTTTTCAAATAAACTATTGCTATTTTGAAATGTTTTAAAAAATGTCACTTGTCACAATACCTCATTACAGTATCAATTTCTATGATATTCAGACTTTTAAGTATGGTGCAAGCGTCCACATTTTGGGGCCACTGTATTCCATTCAGAATAGTAAATGGAGACAAAATATTTAAAATATTGTTTACTGAAATATTAATCGAATATTAAGCATTATATATACTTTTTTAAGTTGTATTATTTATTTATGTAAACAGTATAAGTCGTCCAATTCTAGACTACAGACATTATTTTTGTGCTTTTGCAGATCTGCTGTATGTTCACATACAGCACATAAGCTAATTTTAGACTTTGTCCCATCAGGCAGGTTCAATTTACATGCACAAATAAGAAGAAAAAAAATAAATATCCTAAAGGTGACCTGCTGGATTTCATTTCTGAAGTTTGATCTGTCCATGTAAAAGTGTCCCAAATGGTCAGGTCCGATACCAAACACCTTTCAGGGGGCGATCAGCGGACGTGAGTGCTCGTCCTGTTTATCTCTCCCACCTCGTGTGACTTGGTCTGTGACCTCTACTTCAGGACAAAGAGAATTTACTGAGTACATAACTAAATCCAACTGTTCTAACATTCACAATGGTAATGACTTGTATTGAATATAATATATTACAATATGCTTTGTAATTTACAAAAAAGAATTAATTAATGTGGACTTTATGCATTTTTTCTGTTGTAATTTTGTTTGACATGTTTTGGATATTTGGGATTATGATTACCTTTTTGCTTGATCAACAATTATGTACTGTAGACGACCTTGTGTAGAGGTACTACAGACTGTAACATCTTGGCACACAAGCAAACACACATATCGTGATTGTTCCTCTGTGCATGTGCTAAATACAGCGCAAGATTTGACAAATTACCACAATATATCTGAGGGTATGTGCATGTCCACTGTAATTGAGGTGAACTTTAGCAAAGAGAAACAGCTGATTAACATGAACTTTACACACATATATGTTTGGTGTCAAATTCAAAATCTACCTATGGCTCATTCCTTTAGCAAGATCAATGTCTTTTAAAGAAGAATGTATTTTTAAATCAATATATTCTCCAATAAAACTATTTTGAAAATATGAAATAGCTTTACACATTACAGTACATTTTTTACTGCACAATGCATCCCTATCTGTGTATATTTATGCTTTTAAGTTAGTGTGTGTTTGTGCTCTTCTAGGACATTCCCTTGAGCTCTTTGAATTTCAAAGTAATTCCTAGTGAGTGTTTACTGATCCCCTGCAGTACTATGCAGTCCCAGAGTCTAACCGATCAGGGCCAGGTTTAGACCGCTTTTTTAGCTTCCCAAGAGCCACCCACCCACACCACACACACACACACACACACACACACGCGCGCGCTTTGTTACTACAGTCTGACAGCGAAGAACATGGAAGCAGACAGCATGACTTTAATTCAGCTCTGGACTGGGAATATCTGGACTGCATCATTTAACAAATTAATTGTGAAAAAATGTAAAAAATGAAATTTGCGTGAGTAAAATAAAATACATACATACAAAAAAAGAGAGCTTCCTAAACCTGAAACGGTTTATTAATAGAAGAAATAGTTTGAAATAAAATAGAAATTACAGAGAATGTACAAGCATGCGACTAGCATTAAACGGTCATGTGACAGATAGACAGATGATAGACGGACACACAGGTAGGTAGATAGATATATAGACAGACAGACAGACAGACGGACTGACAGAGTAAATGATGACATATTTTTACTTTGGGTTGTGCTATTAATTTAATCCTAAAAAAAAGAAGAGGCCTAAGCCAAATACACTGTGAGAGTGTTTATTGTGTTCTCTCATGTAAAGGTGAGCTCCTCTCACAGGGGATGACAGGTGTGAAATTACAATGGGAAGTGCAGTAAACCACCCTCATTTCCCTCATTCATTTACATGCCCTCGCCAGCATCAGATGCCAGACTACCAGAGCTCACATGCCAAACATGCCAGGGTTGTTATGCATGACAAAGACTGCTGTCAAAGAAAAACCTACATCCTCAGAAAAACCTGGGTTTGCCAGTAAACAGTAACAAGTGACAAAGTATATTTCACCAGTAGGTGGCGACAAATATAAATGAAATATAATTTATAATTGAGTCATTGAATTGATTTATACCAAAAATGGAACAGATTTAATATTAAATCGGTTCCATTTTTGATACAATACATAATATTTAATTAGCATGTCTACACATTTACTAAACATCTTCTTGTCATGAGTCCATTTACACATATATATTTCATCCAGACTGTCGCCTTTGTCTTTTGGCTTGCTTAGTTGGGGACATTTAGTATTCAACAATATTATTGATCTGCCTTCATTGACACATTATATGAGAAATGAACTGAGCTGGACGATGACATCACTGTTTTCTCCAGAGCGGCTATACATAAATGAACTAAATTAATAACTTTTTTGCAACAAAACTGAACCATCACTGAACTTACTTAAGCTGGACTATGATGCTATATTTTCTTCTAGATCTGCTGTACAGTATAAACAAACGTTGTTGCATTATTTTCCTGTTATCTCTGTAAAGCTGCTTTGAAACAATCTGTATTGTACAAAGCACTATATAAATAAAGGTGACTTGACTTGTGAAAAAGAATGAAAGAATTGTGAAATGTCATCAGAGTCCAAACTCGAGTGTTATCGACCCTTTTTCACATTTTTGAATTGGATGTAAACAAACAATAGCAGAAAAAACCTTGCTGGGACTTTAAGGCACACATATTTACTGATGTTACACTTATACCAAAGTCAATTTATTGTCACTGCACTTCAACAAACATTGGTTAAACCAGTTCTTTCCCAGTGCAATAACAATGTTGCTCAAATGCATTTTGTCATGATGTTTGTTTGTTTGTTTGTCATGATGAACCATACCAACACCTCAACTTTAACAACAATGATTGAAATTTTGATAAATAACATAGTTTTCATTGACCTCATATTCCCTTTGCACTGGATTTCACAGCTAATGTTACTGAAATCAAATGTTACCACTCATAGCCTCCTAGAGTACAAGAGATTTGTGTAGTGTGGATGGTTCACAGAGAATATAATATGCTATTATTAAAAATGGCTTCAAATGGGTGAGATATCAGTAAATTGAGTCAGTGAATGAAAGTTAACAAAAGCATTTCATTCACTTAGTTGGTTAGTTTAAAAACACAGATTCGATGACAAACTAAACACTACTGCTGATGTAACACACAGGAGCCAGCTCCTAGGCTTCATCTGAAGATTTCACACTGGTGTATATTTAGGCTGGTGAACTCATTCCTCAGTGTGCGGCTAGCTTCACCAGGTCAATAGGACACACAGAAGAAGCTTATGGTTTACTGCACCTTGACTGATATGTACTGGAGAGATCAAGTGCATGTTCAAGTGTATGATGTGCAGCAAATCCTACAATTTCTGTTGTCTCTTTGTACAAATACAAATTTTATTAAATGATATGAAGACTTGTTCCGTTAGTGAACCATGATTTGATACAAATTGGATGCAAATGACTCACTCACACCATTAAGTCACTTGTGACATAAACATGCCTGCTTGAAACTGAAAACTTTATTGAATATTTTGCTCTGAAGGTTTAACATTTTAACATAAAAATAAATAAATAAAAAAAAAGCATGTATGATGTGTCTTAGTTTAGTGTTACTCTTGACATGTTCAGATTTTAAAGATGCTCTTAATAAAAGGTGAAACATGCAATGCAGTCATCGGATTTGAATTTCAGATCACACTGACTATGCACATTTTAATTCATGAAGTTTATTCATATTGGCCACACATACTCACCATTTCTCTATAGTTTCAAATAGGCTATGTTAATTAAAATATGGCTTACCTTGTGTTTGTCTAGTGGTCTAATGCATATTTTTTTCAATTATTGAGTAGAATTCCTTATTAATTTTTAAGTGATTATTCATGGCTTGCTTAATAATGTTTTCAACTTCAGGCACATCCCTAATGTTCATCAGTGTTGGGGAGTCATTAACTAAAAGAAATGCTACGGACTTCTATTTCACACAGAGATTCTGGAAAATGTCAGAAAAAGTTATTCTGATAAAGGTTGTGTCATTGCATGATTATGCTCACACTGCCAGAGCATTCCCACATTCTGTGCTTACATTCACAAACATCTCAGACAGTCCTATAAAGCCCAAGTCAAGTTTATTTATATAGCATTTTCCACAATGTTTTAAAGCTTGGTCCTTATTCCAGGATATCATTTTCCAGCATTACAGTTCTATTCAACAAAAGGCTCTCCTGCAATTTTCTCCAGTATCCATAGTTCATTGCTGTAACAGTGTCATTCTGTTTTGGTTTTATTTTTCGTTTTGTTCCTGTTTCCTAGAGTCCCTGTCATTATTAGTTACCTTAGTTACCATGGTTGCTGATTTGTGTTTCACTCCTGTTCACTGTTTCATTGATTACTCCCTGTGTATTTAAGCCCTGAGTTTTCCTTAGTTCCTTGTCCAGTATTTATTATGTTAGTTGTTTAATGAACGCTCTCGCTTTTCGTGGTAATTAAAAGTCTTTTTAATAGTCATTAATTCCATGTCTCGCTCCTTGTTCCTTGGATTATGCACAGCAGCCCGTATTGTATTTTATAATCCTAATTATTAATTAATTCAAAAACTCTCATTGTATTTGTGTCAGAAAAAATATGGCTCTGATTTCATATGAAAATTGCATAATCTAATATTATATACAATTGGAAAAGGATATCTACAGAAAAGATAGAAAAACACAATACTCCTTTATTAGACTTAACAAATTAATAAATGAAAGGCTTTTTGCTTACAGCAGTAAATGGGATGAATTACATCAATGGTAAGGGTGATGCCACATTAACCAGATCCCTGAAGCACTACACATCCTGCACATACTGGAGAAACAAAGAGTTTAGTTACCTGGGGAAACAGAGGGACTAACCTGCGGCAAGCCTGGGTTCATTCCATGCTTCACTGTGACATTCTGTGACATTTAGGATATAGTTAAAGGTTTGAGTACCAGAGCCACTGTAAGCTCTGTCTTTCTCCTTATAGCCGTATGAACGATGAGGTGTAAAAAAAAAAAAAAAAAAAAAAAAAAAAAACCTTTTTTTTATGAGTGTGTCAGAAACCACTACATTTACATTTGCCAGATGCTTTTTTTTTTTTTTTTAGAGTGAGTAACATTGCATGCAAGGTTTACATTTTATCAGTTATTGCTTTCCCACAGAATCAAACCCATGACATTTGCATTGTGTACAACCATTTTCTAGTGTTTAAGCACAGGAACATCAGAAAGCGATAAAATAAAAATACAATATTTACTAGCCAAATTACTTAGTCACATACACATGTCCCAATTAAAAATTAAAGTGACTGGATGAATGTAAGAAAAATTGGATTGAACAATTATAGGTAAGCTCATTAAGATAATGTGGATTATCCCAAAATATGAACATTAATATACAAAAGAAAATATAAGTGCTTTTATGTGTTACGTAGTCCCTGGTTTAGGTCAGGGTGTAACATAAACAATGCTTAGATGCTAGGGACCCCTTGCTGGGCGGCCCATAACAGACAAACAGTTGTTCAGATTTACGCCACAGGACAACTCTGTGGATGTCAGCTTCTCATGCCCGAACTGGGCAAAGCAGATTACTTTTCTCCTGGATCTTGAAATGGAGGACAACAGAAGGTTTGCAGCACAATAGCTAGCCACATTAGTGGAGACCTTAGGGATTTGACCTGGATATATACTGGAGAAATACCTTCACCATGCCAGGTGCAAACTCAAAGCATGAAGGGGCAACCACTATGGCTTGTAAATCTCCTATTCTTTTAAGAGACTAGATGGCGAGGAGGAGCAATGCTTTGAGAGTCAGAAACTTGACTGGCTCCTCCTCAATAGACTCAAAGGGAGCCAGGGACAGGCCTTGGAGAACCACAGCCAGAACCCAAGCCGGCACCCTAGTGTGAAAGTAATTAATCTAAAAAACAAATATTATCTGTTTATGTAATCTGTATGAAACCAACGAGAGGTACAGTTTCTCACGTCTCATGCCACATCCACGCACTGCACAGCCTTTCACACGCTAATCGTCCACACGTGAGGCATGCAAACCTGTAAACAGGCATATTAACTTACTCTCAACAGAGTATCCCACACCCCCCGTACAATTTGAATGAATGAATTAAGATTGTTACTACCAACACTTTTCTGTGTATACGTGCCCATTGGTTGTCCTCACAACATGTAAACTAAACTTTTGTTAAAATTGTGAATAGATTATTATGGAAAGTAAACAAAAGAGCACTCCCTTTATTTTCACTGATGCTGTCAATCACTTTTTAACGCAAGCTCATTGAGTTCTTCACTCTTGCAAATCTCCTATTATAATCAGTGAAGTGCCTAGTGCCTACACTGCACAATGAATCTCTTATTTAAAATGTGTCTTCACTTTGTTAGTTATAATAAGAAGATTTGTGAGAGTTTAGAACATAGTTAGTGAGCTTGCACTGAACAAAAAAGTTGGCTTGTGTAGATTTATTCTGCAAAGTGATTTAAAGCCTTTGATTGGCCAATGTGTTAATGCAGTCAACAGACATGTCTGTGATTGGCTACAATTCACAATGCAGAAAAAAATTAAATTTGTAACCTTTTTTTTTTTACAATGGGAGTATATATAAATATGGCTGCTGTAATCATGATTATTTTTCTGATTAATTGTTCAGCCCTAATTCAAATGGTCTGTTTGTCATGACACTGGATTGTCAGAAATGGGGGTTTAATCCAGTGTGGCCCTATCTCCATCTGTCTTCCCATTCATCCCTATCCCATGCACAGTACAGGCATGAGTGCGGTCAAAGACAGAGCCACCATGGGTCTTTGTGCTGACAGGCAAATCAATAGACGCCACAAGCTCTACTCTGTCCTACCCCCAGTACCCTCCCCCCGAGAGTGAGTAATTGGATTCTGGCAATGGCAGTGTAACATCTGGATCAAAGTAATGTGTTAATATTGGCTTTTAATATTGGATGAAGCTGCTTTTTATTTCATTATGTGTTGTCCCTTGTGCATTGTAGCATGCATTCCCATGACTATATGATGTATGCTTATAGTAGTATAATACATTAATTGTTAAACACACAACAATTATCAACAATATACATTAAATTGCAAGATTAACTTTAGAATTTTTCATCACATATGCCTAGACATTAAAACAAATATCACATTAAACACAGTTATTTGTATAATTTATTACAGTTGATTATTTATTCATATTAAGGCCGTACTAAATAATTAAGGCATCTAAAATGCATATGTCTCTATGTGCTCGAACAAAGAACAAGCTACAGTAAAAACTGCTGGGATGCATTTGTCGTGTTGCAGGTGCTAAACTCTGTTCTTGTCTGTTTTGACAAAGAGGCGTTTGAATTTGACAACAGCACACATATATGATGACATCGCTCAGGGGTCAGGATCTGTGGTTAGGGGATTCAATGATGCAATGTCTTGTTCTGACCTGGACTTGTCATAGCAAAGTAGGACATCTGTTCTCAAAAGAGGCTTATTCTGAAAAAGATCAAGGAAAAGCCAAAGACCATCCTATAACAGGCCGAAAGTTTGGCTGAGACAGGGTCAACATCTGAGCATGAAAGTCAGTGTTTGTGTGCATATGGGGTTTTCAACTTTCCCTTTGTTTCCTTTTTCCCCAGATCAAAAAAAAAAAATAAAAAAAAAGTTTAAAATACAATTCATACAGACAGTCACTTGAATACACATCTTCTATATATATATTTCTGAATTCAAATTCATTTAGTTTTTTTAATGAAATTTAAAGTAAAATCTAGTGTAACAGTACTTAAAGGCTGAAATTCTTATTTATAAAAACAACTATCATAATGTAGTATAGCATAATTAAATAATACAATATTTTTATCATTTCTTAAAAATATGGAGTGACACAGTTTGGCTTTAATTCAGTTTGTTGTAACCAACATGCACAAAGCCCAAAAATATATAGGAAATTATGTAATGTAGAGTAGTATGTTTGTCAAGGATAGTATGTAAAAAAAAAATAATAAAAAAAAACGTTTTTTTAAAGTTTTTTAATTTGAAAATAATGATTAAGAGCTGTGAAGCTGCTTTGATACAATCTGTATTGTGAAAAGCGCTATACAAATAAACTTGACTTGACTTGACTTGACTTAAGAGGTATTCGCTGTGAAGCTGCTTTGATACAATCTGTATTGTGAAAAGCGCTATACAAATAAACTTGACTTGGTTTATTTTAATTTAAGAGCTGTGAAGCTGCTTTGATACAATCTGTATTGTGAAAAGCGCTTACAAATAAACTTGACTTGACTTGACTTGACTTAAGAGGTATTCACTGATTCAGCGAGTAAGGGATATATTTAATCAATTTGTACATAATGTAACATTACTGACTTTCACACTATAAATGACCTGAGGAACTGAGAGGTTGAACTGACATTCCCTTCTGTTTATCAGAGTTCCAAACTTAAAGAATTGTCCAGGCACTTTCCAAATGAAAGCCATATGCAACCATTAAAGAGCTCTCACATGAAGGAATAAGTGAGCGCATAAAGGTTTTCTTGGCAATTTACACAGCACAGTTTGATACTGATGCTATCATTTAATGGCCATGTATGGCTGTTTTGGTTATCTATGAGCAAAACCATGCAAGTCGACTGCAAACTGTAATGGTAGGCCAACACATAAGACTGTAGTATTTAGTTCTACGTTTCCTTGTTCTCGTTTTCTTGTTTCTCTTTTAGGCTTTCTCTCTCTCACACACTCTCTTTCTCTCTTCATTCACATTTCATTTTGCTTTCATCTGTAATGGGCTGTAATGTGGTAGTCTTTACAGTATGTCCATTAGGGTGCTGAATAGCCGGATATTGGCAGGTATAGAGAAAGCATTTCAGAAGTGAAATACTGACCAGTAAAAATGATGGCATCCTTGACAGTAAGTGGCTGTTGTATGCTGCTGCCTAACGACATGTATAGCATAGAACAGTAATTTACTATAATTTAACACTTTAATTTACAAGGGCTTGACGAAATAAAGGAAACACCTAGCAATATATTCATATGAAGGAGCGAGGGCAACCATTCGCCAGCACAACTGGCAGTTCTTCTTGGAATATTGTCAAAAAAAAAAAAACTTCTGAATTGCACCTTTGGGACATTACATGGGATAACTTCTGAATTGCACCTTTGGGACATTACATGGGATAATATACATGAGATGTAAAACTGTTTGAATCTTTTGACTGGTGTCATTTGAATTCATCTTATTACTGAACCAACAACTTGGAATTGTTTAGCAGTATATTTAGGCCCATCATTGCATAAGGGAACATCAAGAGGGCACAGTGTTGTTGGTTGTGGTTAAAATGGATTTGTTTTCCATGTCTGTTATATGACCAAGGAGAGCAAACATTGAACGTAACGCATCTGCTGTTATGTAGCAGTTGGAACAGAAATTGTTGGATAAGAGCATTCTTTAGATTTCGCCATATATGTTCACATAATACAATTCTCTATTACGGACTGATCAACTGATCACTTTTTACTGTGAAATACTTTCAAATATGTAATTACTAGTGAGTCTCGATAAAATGTTCTAAATTGTGTTTAATTTAAATATTTAGTGACATGTTCTAGTTGAGTGGTTCGTTATTTAAAAAAAAAAATATATATATTGTTAGGAGTTCCATATACACTATTATTAGTAGATGTTTGAGGTTCAAACTGACCCAAACTGGTTTAAATACAGTTCTCCAACCAAAAAAGATGAAAATAAGGAGAGTTTAAAAGGGTTCTTTAAAACAAACAGATAATCCACTACAACAAAGACAAAGTAACAGCGTACACACACGAGGAGATGACGAACAGGTGTGGCGATCTGATGAGTGTCCATGACAACTGATGACTGACAGGAAACTAAGACAAAGAGACACGTGACTGATGAAGACAAAACTGAAAGTCCATGAAAACAGACACTAAGAGCAACCAAAACTGAGTGTGTGACAGAACGCCCCCTCCCGGAAGGCACGACTGGTGAGAAGGAGGCTTAGGAGGAGGGCGTGGAGAGGGTGCTGGGATGGTAACAGGAGATGGCGAAGGGATGGTAACAGGAGCAGGTGAAGAAATGGTGATAGCAGGCGGCAGAGGAATGTGACAGACGGGCGACGAGACCCTGGCGGCGAAGATGGTAGTTGTCCAAAGGCACAGACCCAGAGCCCAGAGACTACAGCCCATAGGGGAGTCAAGGTGGACGAGCTGAGACGGAATGAGTTTATCAGAGGCCGGAGGCGAAGCCACGAGATCCACTCGCTCAGGCACTGATGGAGGTTGCTCGACCTGCGGCTCGCCGTTATAGGATGATATCACTGGAGAGTCGATGGGCTGCAAACTTCCAGCAGAGGCGGGGCTGGAGGATTAGCGGAGCAGGGCAGTAACGGAGGCAGATGGAGACTCAAGCAGATCAAAGGTAGTCAGATTATAGTCCATGGTGCAGTCTAAAAACAGTGATGAGGATTCCGAACAAACAGACAAAGAGTCAAGAGTTATTTGTGCTGTCTGGAAGCAGCAATGAAGGTTCCGAAGAAATAACCAAATTACAGTTCATGGTGCCGTCGAAGGACAGTGTTGAGAAGCATGAAACGGGGTGGGATAGGGTGGAAGACGATACCTCCGTACTGAAGTCCATCAGCCAGTCCTCAGTCTTTACTTCTACCAGTATCCCCTCAGGGCTCCTCTACCAGGGTGACTCACAATTCCTCCGTGGTCGCAGGTGGTGAAACAGGCTCTGGGTCCGGCTGTGTTCTGGACAGAGGGTAGACACTCTCCAGACACCGGATGGCGTCCCTCCAGTTTAGTCCAGAGGTGTCTGGGAGGTCTGTGGGATGGTGGTAGTTTGCCCCGATCTAGAATAAAGACTTCAGGGTCTCGTCAAAGGGG
Source organism: Leuciscus waleckii (assembly GCA_900092035.1). NCBI lineage: Eukaryota > Metazoa > Chordata > Actinopteri > Cypriniformes > Leuciscidae > Leuciscus > Leuciscus waleckii. The sequence goes on from FLSR01004872.1 coordinate 1,860,959, forward strand.
CTGGTGATGGCAAGACAACAGTCTTGTTTTCAGTAAAAAATAAATAAATGAAAGCCCTCCTGGGCACACAGAAAACTTCGCTGCATAACCCATCTTTGGGTCGGTTGTTCTGTTACCAGAAGAAGAAGAGTTTTAAAGGGTTCTTTACTGAAAACAAACTCAGGTAATCCACTATGACAAAGAAACTGAGTGTCTACATGCACACACAAACATCAACAAACAAACACAGAATGAAGGTGAGGAACTTAAATACACAGTGATAATGAGGAGATGACAAACAGGTGTGATGATCTGATGAATGTTCATGGCAACTGATGAATGGCGGGGAACTAAGACAAAGGAACACACATGACTGATGAAAACAAAAATGAAAGTCAATGAAAACAGAAACTAAGAGCAACCAAAACTGAGTTTGTGTGACATAAACATTGCAAATTGGAAACAGATCAAAACAGTATATAGTACATTCAAAAGTATGACTTTACAAAAATCTTAAAAAAAAAATTCAATCAATCAATAACAGAACACACAATGATTAAAACTGTATTTATTCATAACCATACTTAATTGTATTTAATATTTAAATTTTCACATACTATATGATGTTTTCTTAACAAAGTTCGGGAGGAGCACGTTCAGATAATTAACACAAGTGGAGAGCGCTCATCAATCAATGGTAAGAGGTATATATAAATTCAGCAGTCTCACCTCAATCCATTGACAGTTTAGCAGCAGTTTAGCAGCATCCCTCCACCACCCCTTCGCCACACTTCTAGTCCTAACCACTTACATACGGGGGGAGTACTCTGGGTTCGGGCCGAACTCCGAGCTCGGAGCCCTCTCCCCGGACAGCACGCCAAATACGCCTTAAACTTTACCCCCTCTAATTGTAAGTGTGAACTCGTGAAATACTGTAATTACCAGTGTTGGGGGTAACGCGTTACGAGTAACGTGCGTTACGTAATAATATTACTCTTCTGGAGTAACGAGTAAAGTAATGCATTACTTTATAAATGTACACATTAATATTTGAGTTACTTTTTTTTTAAAGTGATGCGAGTTACTTTCAGTTTAATTAATTTGCATAAAAAAAATTAAGTACTGAATTAAAATGAACGTAGTCACGTAGAACACGTGTGCGCCCTGCTGGAACAAACGCTAGTCAGAAACGGAGATGGCAGGCCAGATTACATTACTGCGATGGAAGTATGCTCATTATTTTGAAATCGTCGAAGAAAAGGAGAAGGGAATAATCTTTAAGTGTAAACTGTGTGTTGGTGAAAAGCCCTTGTCAACTGCAAAAAACACCACATCAAATTTAAAAAAACATCTGCACGCAAAGCACAGCACTGCAGAGTTGGAAGAGAGAGCGCCAAATGATACCTGCACCCCGTCTCAAGCTAAACAACAAAAGCTTGATTTCAGTTCATCATCACCAGCTAAAACAATTACTTCCACTGAACTCAACAAATTGGTTGCTCTTTTATTGTTGAGGAGATGCAGCCGCTGTCCACTGTGGAGGCGCCCACATTTAGAAATATCATCAGCAAAATCTCTGTGACAGGGAAAAGGCCGGAGCCGTGCTGCCCGATCGTAAAACCTTTGCAAGCTTTTTGGACAATGCATATATGGAAATAAATGGAGACCGAACTAAAGAAAACTTTTGCCGATTTGGAATATGTTTCAACCACTGCAGATATATGGACTGCTCAGAATAAAAGTTTTCTGGGAATTACAGTACACTGGATAGATCCTGCCACTCTGCATCGCAAAAAAGCTGCAATCGCCTGCAGACGATTTCGTGGGAAACACACGTACGATACCATCGCAGCGGAGTTAGAGCAAATTCACAGCTCATATGCTCTTTGTGGTAAGATAACTGAAGTAGTGAACTCTTATTAAGATAATACTCTAATATTACATTGACAATACATTTGTTTGCATTGTATTGCAGAAGTGATCTGATTTTGTGCATAAAATAATTTTGTTTTGAGGACACTTAATAGACAGCTGACAGATCTGTTTAATTGGTGATGTTGTTTGTTCTCAAGTATCATCTTAATGTCCTCTAATAAGTTAATAAAACATTTTAAATGTTTGAGATATGTCTTTTACCCTAATATAACTTATTTCATAATGGCAATTTGCTAGTATTACACTCCTTATTACAATGGATAGTGAATTCACTTTATATAGTCTACCCACACAAAAAGTACAAAAGTAAAAAAACACATTACTTTCCATAATCTGTAATGTTTATTGATATTTTATATAGCATGCTTAGCTCTGGGATCAGGAAGTTCTCCGAATATAATATTATTCTATATTATTATTCAATATATATGTGTTTTTAAAAGAACATTAAGGTGCTTATATAGGCTGTTGTTGAATATATTACAGCTTTAAACACTAGTACAATAACTTCTCAGTCGAAAAAACACCTGTAAGACCTGAGAGAGATCAAGCCTCAGCCAGGTAAGAAAAAGTAACGCAAAAGTAACGAAAAGTAACATAACACATTACTTTCCATAAAAAGTAACTAAGTAACGCAATTAGTTACTTTTTTGGGGAGTAACTAAATATTGTAATGCATTACTTTAAAAGTAACTGTCCCCAACACTGGTAATTACAGATTTTAAAATGTTATTTGATGTTTTTGCTTTTGGAAATTGATCTTTACTATGCCGAATTAGGCTCATTATTTAGCATTTTATGCTCATTTGGAGCACAAAGTATGTGCTTTCTGTGAATGTAATTAGTTTGTAAATTAGTCACCAATGGGGTACATGGTATAGTTAAAATGCGTGTGTGAAAATTACTGTGCTGTGATTGCGCCTTTTGTGAACAGTAAAATTGTGTGCAAAAAAATTCTGCATGCTGTACAGGCCTTGTCATACTGTTATATAGTACACACAACAGTATAACTTTAATTTCACACTGATAAGGTATATAGCCATTGCAGTTGGCCAAGGACCGCCCACTTAGCCAAGAAGAGACTGACTGACATGTAAAGTGACCAATCACAGTTTTTGTTTTGTTAAATGTCACATTTAGGGAGAACCAGTTTAGAGAACCAGTAGAAATCAATCAGATTTATATTCATCAGATGTTAAGCAAACAGATTGTAGGCATGATGTTTGAGATTAAAACGAAAAGTTCTTCATACAGTAGCTAAAGTAGCAGCACATGGCTAAGGAATAGTGTGTAGCTTGCAGCTCCTTCTGTTGGTGAAAATAATTACTACACAATTGCCAGCAGTCTATTCTGGTCAGGCTTTTTCACAGTGTATTTGCGGGTTTTTTGAACATGCTGGAAATGCTGTAACATTTCCGGGGACAGGCACAACTCCAGAGTGGAACAGGACACCAAAAACCAGGGACATCTGGTAACCCATTTATAAGAAGTAATTGTACCACAAACACACTATACATTTCAGAACTAAAAAATTCCTTGCTAGTTAAAAAATAGCTTCTATTGAAATCAAGTTGCCAAAACAACTCGTTTTGAAACTTCTTCCTTTTTATACGTAATAGAGTTGAATACATCAGTGCCGGACTGCCTGCACAGACACAAATCAACTCCTACTTCTTCATCATCACCTCTTTGGCCCGCCCGGCTGCTCATTACTGAAGTGATATGGACAGAATATAAGATAGGATCATTGGACTAAAAAATATCAATACCTTGCAAAGGATCCTAATGTTAGGAAAGTGGCTGTTTATTTTCAATATTTGATTGTCTCAGTAGAGCATTTGCTTGTTTGTTATAGTCCAATTTTTTTGTTATAAAAATAATTGCAGTTTATGTGTTAGTAAATCAAACCAGCAATTAAACAGTCAACTTCATTTACAACTTCTCCTCTTAAAGGGGTCATGATGTGATTTCTTATTTTCCCTTTTGTTTAGTGTGTTATGTAGCTGTTAGTGAAAGTATAAGATCTGCATATTTACAAAGCTCAAAGACTCAAACCCAAAGAGATATTCTTTATAAAAGTTAAGGCTCAGCCATGCCTTCCTAAAACGCTTCGTTCAAACACGCCCCCACAAATCTATGTCAGTGTGTGGGGGCAGAGTTTCATAACACAGCCCAAACGTATACACAAAGAGAGAAGGTGTAACTTTTATTCTCGCTGTTTTATTGTTGCCGCCGGCGCCGCCATGTTGTGGAGATGCTGTGTTTTTCATCACGAAAGCCAAACTACTTTGTTTGGCCTTCCAAAAGAGGACACAATTAGAAAACAGTGCTTAAGCTTTATTTACAGACTGTTCCAGAACAGTACAACTAAAAATTCCAACTGTGTGCTGCGCATTTTTTGGAGGACTGTTTCCAGAACCTGGGAGAGTACAAGGCCGGCGATGCACACAGGCTGATTGTAAAAAGTGGGGCAATTCCATCTTTGCATGTACATTCTGGCACTTATTTCAATATTTCATATTTCAATAATTCAAACGCGAGTTTTGAGCAGAATAGAGTAGAGCTTGCTTGTCGTTTCTACAATCACAAAAGCAGACATAGTTTTATGTTTACATAGTTTTGTCACACCCATGCGTGGCGCGACATGTAAAAAGACAGTATAAATCATAATAATCAGTAATTATGTCCCCAATGAAATAAAACCTTACCAATCTGATACGATCTGTCCAGTCGCGCTGACTAAGTTGCGATCAGCTTGGACATCTGCATTTTCCGGATCAGATTCGGTCTCGAATTGATAAGGTAGAACCGATATTATCACCTGTCATTATTACTTTGGGAGCTGATGTTTCAAATATGGTAAGGGTCGTGACATTTCCGTCACACGCTTAAGGTGTTTGGGTCAATCACAATGAACTGGATCGCTGGCCAATCAGAGCACACAACATTTTTCAGAACGATGAGCTTTGTAAAAATCAACACGTTTCAGAAAGGCGGGGCATAGAGGAGCAACAATAATGTACAGTATGTGTAAAATAATGACTTTTTTTTTACCTAAAACCACATCAACACATTGCATTAACCCTTTCATGCATGAATTATGATAACCTCAGTCAGGATTGTTTTCCTATGTGTTTTTATTACTCTTAGGGCATGAAAAACAAGAATTGATTTTTATTCATTTTTTTTACAAATTTTTCAAAGAGATCTTCAGATGTCCACTTGAGTGGACAGCATGCGGTTATGGTTTAAACTTAAGATATACTATATTAAATATAAGACGATAATCAAACAGATAAAGTATGTGAATTTAACAAACTAATCAATACAATTATATCAAATCATGTGAAAACTATAAAATATATACAAAAAATATATAAATGCAAAATATTGCAAAGGCTTCATACAACTTCATACAAGTTGCACTTCGCGTATCTTTGATATCAGAACATGAGGACGTGATTCCATCAGAATTTTCTACTGCCTGTCAAGGTACAACTTTGGAAACCACTCAGATACTCCCTCCAGTGCACCAGAGTATGGAGATTTACTCTTATTAGCTGATAATTCTAATTTTGTTCAAGATGGACATGCACATTTCTATCATAGCCCTCCTCTGAGAAAACCTAGCGATACTTTTTTTTCAATCTCATCGAAATGATCAGTGTTGGGGGTAATGCATTACAAGTAACATGCATAACGCATTCAGATTACTTTTTTGATGTTACAAGTAAAGTAATGTGTTAAAGTAACATGCATTACCTAATCAGATTACTTTTTGATCTAACAAGTAATTAACTACAAGTAATGTGCATTACCTAATCAGATTACTTTTTGATGTAACGAGTAAAAAAAAGCATTACAAGTAACATGCATTACCTAATCAGATTACTTTTTGATGTAACGAGTAAAGAAACGCATTACAAGTAACATGCATTACGTAATCAGATTACTTTTTGATGTTATGAGTAAAGAAATGCATTACAAGTAACATGCATTACGTAATCAGATTACTTTTTGATGTTATGAGTAAAAAATGCATTACAATAACATGCATTATAAAATCAGATTACTTTTTGATCTAACAAGTAAAGTAATGCATTACAAGTGTCATACATTATGTAATCACATGACTTTTTTCGATGTCAATGAAAATTACATTCTAATAAAAGTACATTTATTTACAGTAAAAAAAGTCACTGCAGATTAAGTTTTTAAGTTTTAAATTTCAAAAACAATATTCACAATATAATTATGAATTGTAGCTGAAATATAGCAATTGATGCATGACTTCCACTACAGTGGACATGTGATTAATCAGAGTTTTCTCTCAATCTAAAATCAAAACTTGGAAAATGTTACTGTGATATGACTCATTAGATATTGCTTGATGCTGCAATATTTTTTTTTAACCTACAAGAGTCTCCTAGGATAGAAGGAATGGGTGGATATTCCGGAGCAACTTGGCATGTCTGACTGACCCTTGGCCATCTTGGCTTGGAGGGGGAAAAAATCGAAACACATGGGCTTGCCACTTGGTTGCAATTTATAGGATGATACACCAGGGTCCAATGAAGAGGCTGATGTGCAACTTTGCCATAAAAACCCGTGCAAATTCAAGAAAATGCTTTTTTAATAGCTGTCCACTGTAGTGACCACTTTGCGTGAAAGGGTTAAGTAAATACACAAAATAATGTTATTTTTCGAAGCATCATCTGTTATTTAAATTGTGATAATTATACATTGAAAGCAATCAAAGAACACTCCTTTATAATAGCTTGAGCTGTCAATCACTTCAGTTCAGTGAGAGTTTAATAGTGACTGAGTTCTACACTGTCACTAAAATCCCCATTATAATCAGTGATGCTGTATACACTGCACAATTCATGTCTTATTTACATTGTGTTTGCACAGTGTTAGTTATAATGAAAGCATTTGTGAGAGTGCAGTTGCAATGGTGAGATCACTGCATCCATCTCCTCAACAGATATGACTGTGATCTACAAGAGAGTAGATCTAAATATAATGTTGTCATCATAATTTTTTACTATTAGTTAATCAGCAGTAATATTAAACATATAGTAAAAGAGTTTCACATGTAATACTAATTCATAGCAGTCATATAGCAGTGGCCATTTACAATGAAGGAGGCATGCCTCTTTAAGAGATTGTTCAATCTCAGGGCTAAAACCAGGGTAGAGAAATGGCCTTTTGTCTAAATTATGACAGTTCGTGACCCCTTTAAATTACCTGGAAAATCTTAATTTTGCCATTGCATGTGATGACCACATGGATAAAAAAAAAAAGACCATCTACTCCATGAAAAAAGGGTGAAAACTGAATACATGACACATGTATTATCATTGGGGGTAATGTACAGGGGAAAACAAGTAAGTTTTTCCACCATTTCAATGAAAATGTTTATGAGCAAATGATAATTAGGAGTGAAGAGGGGATTTAAAAATATAAAGTTGGGCCTGAACAATACTTTTAGAGGCACTGTACTTTTACTGATCGCTTGATCTGGGTCCACTCTCATCTCTGTCTGCATCTCATAGATTCTAATTTATTATAGTGCTCCATCATGTTAACGATCTTTCCTCCGGGGTGCGATTTTCAGCTTTGGCAAACTATCAACAGATATCTTGCCTTTCCTCACCAGACTGCCAAGCACGAGCAATAAAGGTTTCTGAGAGGACAGCCCTGAACAATGATGTGGACACTAAATGGCTTCCTGAGCTGTTCTGGGGGTAAGACAGGGAAAGAACAAGGTGCAAGCATATTGATAGAGAGATAAAGAGAAACATCTGATTTATGTTTATGTTAAAACAATCTGGTGTTTTTACTTTGGCTATATTTGTGACAGTTCTGAAAGACATTATTTTGAACTTTTCTTCTAGATGCCCACACATGGGGCCCTATTTTAACGATCTGAAACGCAAGTGTCAAGCGCAAAGCGCAAGTAACTTTGTGGGTGGGTCTCGGCGCTGTTGCTATTTTCCCGGCGGGATAAATGACTCTTGCGCCAGGCGCAAATCTAAAATGGGTTGGTCTGAAGTAGCTTCATTATTCAGAGGTGTGGTTTGGGCGTAACGTGAAATAAACCAATCAGACCGTCATCTCACATTCCCTTTAAGAGCAGACGCGCTTTTTCCATAGCGGATTGCTATTGTAACGGCGGATTTGCCAGGCGCGCGCCAGGAGCGGTTCACAGCCAAGGAGAGCAACGCTCTCGTCACGGCCGTAAAAGAGAGAAGTTACATTGAAATGGAGAAACCCAACCAAATTAACTTCGGTTAAACAGGCGTATGATAATTTGGGTAAATGTGTAAGCTAGATGTATGCTTTTATAATAAATTAACTATCTATCTATCTATCTATCTATCTATCTATCTATCTATCTATCTATCTATCTATCTATCTATCTATCTATCTATCTATCTATCTATCTATCTATC
>FLSR01004872.1:1869409-1881955 GCA_900092035.1 Leuciscus waleckii
CTCTCTCTCTCTCTCTCTCTCTCTCTCTCTCTCTCTCTCTCTCTCTCTCTCTCTAACACTTTCTGAAGCTCCTGAAGTCCTGAGACCCCCAAACGTCTTCGCTTGACCGGTTGTGAACACGTGTGGCAAACACGCCAAAGACGTGTGACAGGTGCGCTCTTCAGGTTATTTTATCTTCAACTGCATTGTGTTCCGTGTGTACTATTCAAACTTCTTCTCAAACTATCCCTTTTAGGGATGTGTGGTTGTGTCCAATTCTAGACCTTCGTGGTTTGAACCGTTCTCTCAGAACCTTCTAATTCAAAATGTTGACAGTCAAAATGATTGTGTCTTGGAATTCTGCCACAACACAGGAAGTTCATGAGGTTTGCTTTCAGGGGCGAAGCTTACCAAAATCGTGTTCTTCCATTTGGCCTAGCCTTTTCACCCCGCACATACTCTAAAATGCATGTATGCACCTCTGGTTCTGTTGCGACTCCAGTGCATTCTAATTTAAATTACATAGACGACTGGCTGATTTTGCCCCAGTCTCAAAAGCTTGCGCTTCGACATTGGATGTCGTCCTCGCTTATCTTGTGTATCTGAGGTTGAGACTCAACGGCAAGAAAAGCGTTCTCTCTTCGGCCCAGAGAACTATGCATTTAGGGGCTGTATGGGACTCGGTCACCATTCGGGCAGAACTATCTCCCGCACGTGTGAGTCTATCTTAAAAACCGAACGATATTAGGCAAGGTCAGGAAATGACTTTCCATCACTTTCAAAGAGTTCTAGGTCTTATGGCAGCGTGTCCACAGTGACACCTTTGGTTTTTCTGCACATGAGAGCCAGGGGATTTCACTTAATCCCCAGAAGCAAATAAGGGTAAGGGCACAGACCGAGTGCTTCGTGCCCTTTCTAAAATCCATGCTCACGGTAAGCGCACGCACTGAGCGCTTCGTCCACTTTCTAAAATCCATGTTCATGGTAGGGTTACGCGCTGCAGCCTTTCTATGTAGTTCAGACCCCAGTTCCTCACCTTGGGTCCCACTGTAGATGCAGTTTGTGGTCGCAGGATGCTAACGGCAGACGCTTCCCTGATGGGCTATCCAGCCCAAGGCTTTCGGAGAGGCTGTCATCTCGATTGGCACATCAATTGCCTTGTATTGATGGCTGTATTTCTGGCCCTAAAATACTTCCTCCGGCAGTTAAGAGGCTACCATGTCCTGGTGCGGGTGGACAACACTGCAGTAGTCACTTATATAGTGCCTTTGAACAAACTAGGGCAGCAGGTTCTGCTTTGGGCTCAAGACAAGTTACTGTCCCTCAGGGCGATTTACATTCCCGGAAGCATGAATGTGGGAGCAGATCTATTGTCCAGACACAGGGATTGGAAGCTCCATCCCGATGTAGTCAGTCAGATCTAGGAAAGATTTTACAAAGCAGAGGTGGACCTCTTTGCATCACAAGAAACATTGCAATGTCCCCTGTACTTCTCGCTGACTCCTCCAGTCCCCCTGGGTCTGGACGCCATGGCCCATGCATGGCCCAGGTTCCACCCCTCTTCTTGACCCGGGAATCCTGGCGAATGTCCGTCAACAAGGGTTATGCCTATTGCTAATAGCGCCTCGTTGGCCGACCAGAGTCGCCGTGGGCAATACCAAACAGAAGGGATCTCCTGTCTCAGGCGCAGGGAACGATATGCCATCCCCGGTCCAAGTTATGGAATCTTCATGTTTGGCCCCGAGGGGGACCATCTAAGAGATGATGGACTTTCAGTGGATGTAATAGAGACCATTCTGAGTGCTAGGGCTCCCTCCACTAGAAGATGTAAACCCTTAAGTAGTGCGTCTTTGAAAGGTGGTGTACTATACATCATGCAGACCCAGTCCACTGCCAGATTGTTTCAGTGCTGGAGTTTCTGCAGGAAAAGCTGTCAGGAGGCACATGTCCTGTTACTCTCAGAGTACCTGTGGCCTCCGTTTCGGCTTGCCACACTCTGATTTGATGGGGTTTCAGTGGGGTAACACCTCTGTTTAACACCAAAACAACCTGATGAGTGCACCTGTTACGCATCTGTTTATAGCCTCTTATTTAAAGCCACATTTTTTGGCATGTTTGCCACAAGTGTTCACAACCGGTCAAACGAAGACGTTCTTCCCCATAGCACTTTAAATCAAGCGCAGCATCTCGTTCCCGCTTTTTCTGGAAACAGGGTTACAGTTAACTAACCCGAGACAAACTCATTGAATTAAGCACTGACCGCATTTCTTTATTTTTGAGTACAAGTTCAAACTCTATGAACCGCTCCATTGTTAACATACTGAAATTTGTAAAAAAAAAAAAACATACTGCCAAAGCGCCGTGATCGCCCCCCAGTGGCTGGTCCTAGTATAGGTCATAATGCAGCCCTCCCCATGAAGTCTAATGGGACGCGATGGAAACAAACAATCAAATTACACTTCAAATACATTTTTTCCAAAGATGTTTTTTTGTCATTTTAGGTAGTTTTTATCACGCTGATTTAAGTTTAAGTGTTCATTTTTTTAAATAAGTTTGATCTTAGTTCGTTATTTGATTCTATAAAGCGGGAATGTGACATCATGATTGACAGCTGTGATTGACAGCTTCTCTAAACTAAATAGTCAACGAGGCACCAACAACTTTTTGGGGGATTTTCGGGAGGAGATTGGAGCTTCAACTTTAATTTCTAGATGTACATAACTGTTTATTTCACACAGTAAACTTTGTAGTAACCATGCGGAGTGAGGGCGGGACCTTGATATCGCAGCTTTACTTCCCATTCACTACTGCGCAGAATCAGGTCCCTGGTTCACTACTGCGCAGAAGAGCTCCCAAATCTGCGCAAGATGTCAGCACCATATTAGGACTTTGGCGGCTTCACTTTTCACCAATGGAAGAAAGTGAAGGGGCGTTGTCCCTCTTTTTTTTACAGTCTATAGGAGTGACTTTGAAATGCTGCAATATTCATGAAGTATTTGGGAACTTTATGCCCTTTGATAAATTTGAAATTCTTCAAAGCTTTTATTTAATTTAATTTTTTTTTATCCCTACCACTTCTATCCATTCTATGTGCTTTTAAAATAGTAATTGGACATTCAGATGAACATTCCTTTTTCCCATATATTTACATTTGATCGCATTTGCAAGTGTACTGCAGTGGCCCTTTTCAAGTGTAAATGCAGTGGGCTGAACCCAAAGGGATCAAAGCAGAGGGTTTTGCCCACTCCCTAACACAACGAATGAGGCTGCAGCCCTAGATTTGGCCTCCTTCATCAGCCGCGCCAGAAGCTGTGTCCCCACCGACAGGCGCCAGCTAACCGCAGAGCATTATGGAAGTGGACTGCGTTTTTGTTGCGCTTAAATGGGTGTTCCACTGGCGATCAATCACGGAGTCAGATAGAAACGATAGTGCAGCATCAGAGGAGATGGAGATGGAGGGTAACGCTATACCAGACCAGGAAACAGGCGGGAAGTCTGAAGTCACCATGCTAAGCATAAATGCCTAGCTAAGGATAAGCTGGCTGGGCCGTGTTGAAGGAAACGATAAAATATTAAGGGTCATTGGATACCTTGTCTCCTCTGGCTGTAGACTGGAAAACATAGGGAGGTAACCCTGGCCACGTGCGTCTGAGACGTGTGTGTGTGTGTGTGTAGGGTGAAAGACAGGTCAGTATAGATGATCAGAGAGAACATGGTCTGTTGATGCCCTCAAACTGGTGTGTGTAAAAATCTGACTCTTTTCAGCTGAAATGTATTGCCAAAGTCTTCATGTTTGCTTCTCTGATCACTCCAACATTTAAAATCAACATAGACTATATTTACTTTCTTATCACATTTTAATTATCTTTTGTGCCTTATTTATTGGGGCGCTTTATTCAAAAGAAAAAAAAATTGGTAACACTACTGTAAGTATACAGTAATAAAGTACTTACAAATCATTAGCAAACTAGTTTATAGTTCATTCATAGTTAATATATTGTTGTCTCTACAATTAATATATTAATAGACTAAACAGAAATAGTGAGTTCTTCATTAATTGTCACTGTAATAATAATAATTTTACTCCAGGGATGCTGCATGATTGCAATTAGCATTCTAAGTTGCTTCAGTTGAAAAGTGTCTGCTGAATGGCAAGTAGCATGTAGTTATAACTCAAAATGTATCTATCCTCAGGGTATTTGAGCTTATAACTAGCCTTTATCTTTTCATGTCATCATCTCCTTTTGCCATCCTTTCCTTGCAGGAATGTCCAGTGTTTGAGATACTATCTATGCCAAACCAGATGGTTGGCTGCTAAGCACATAGGTCCTATTTTGTGTCATTGCTTGCTGTTCCAGATGGCTTGCCTTGTGAGACACTTTTGGCCATAGGGGATTGCATATGAGTCTTTGTTATTGGAACTTGGCTACCAAGGACTAAATGAGCTTTGCATTGCAATTTAAAAAAAAACAAAAAAAAAAACAATTCCAGCAACACTTACTAAGTAAGTGTTTTTAGTAAGTAAGTACTTACTAAGTAAGTGTTTTTAGTGTTTTTAGTAAGGCTCTAAAAGAATAAAAGTAAAAAAAAAAAAAGTAAAAAAAAAAAATTTGTTAAAAATAAATATTATTGGTTAAGGCTCTAAAAGAATAAAAGTAAAAAAAAAAAAAGTAAAAAAAAAAAATTTGTTAAAAATAAATATTATTGCCATTTCTTGTCTCTGAATCTAAAGTTCTGTGATGTTGGGGGTCGAATGTTGGTAAGGAGACCTCATGTGGTCTGGCCTAAATGAAACCGTTATGAGTCATAGCCAGCCCTGGTAGGAAACAGAAATGATGTTGTTAATTCTAAAGGGTAGGTGAATGTGGAAACCATGGTCAGTCCCTTTAATAATACAAAATGTCATCTCAATGACAAGAACTTAATAAAACAATTCCCGAGCTCACAGGCAGATATTAGTTAAACTCTCAAACATAGGTACAAGACAAAATGCCACAATTGCCCTCTTCTTTGAGTTCAATGGAAAATGCAGTTATAAATAAAACCTAGCTGAAATTCCACTTTAATTAATGTCTCAATTAGATTGGGAACATTAAAGGTAGTAATGATTTCACTCTTTGGTCTTATCATTAACAGCATGCTCACTCTTGCCTGAGATATGTGCACGCTTCTGTGAATGTATTAGACTAGATTAATGAGGACTGTATCAAAAGGTAATTCACTCTGCCAATTTATCCACTTAAGACTTGTATTATAGGCTACATTCTTTCTTTAACATACAGCAGTATAGTCTCTATAGTTATGAATCCCAGGGCTAAGTACATTACTTTTTGAAGTTTTTATTTGCATTTCTTTTTTTTTTTTGGAGAAGAGTTTAATATAGTACAGTTTCAGGGGACAGGTGACAGAGTCTATAAAAGGAATGAGAAAAATCAATACAGGCATTTATGTGGGTTCCTCTGATAACCCAAATAGACAGTATTTGTCGAAAGAGCCACTGACAGCAGGTGAACTTTCTCAAGAGAGTGTATTGCACAAGTGTATCACATTGTATGTTGTAATCCCAGATGAAATCAAAATGATACATAGGTGGTTTTATTATTGCAATATAGTCTGTTACAGTCATAAAGGCCTTCGGGCCTAATAATCCTTTACAGAGTAATCAATATTTACTGTGCGGGCCTTACAGTGCTTGCCAGTGCCTGCTCATATTGAACTGTGAGATGTCTTTGAACTCTTTAGAGAAAACTGAGTGATCTCACTTGAGAAACAACCAACATTTCCCTGCCTTGCTCCGTTTCATCAACCAATCTATGGTTAATACAAAAGTAGTGACTGACTTAACAAGTCACAAATAGATGCAGTTCAGATACTTGATGAAAAGAGGCTGCCAAACAAAACGTAAACAGATAAAGGCAACTGCTATATCAATTCATAGTAAATCTCGGTTTTGTGTTTTCTGTTGACTCGTTAAAGTCGCACCTTTAGGGCTCACCTTCTTGAAAATACTACTGCCAGCAGCGCATTGGCCACAGCGATTTATGTGGTAAGTGATCTGGCCAAAATCGATTTAAACCGTCAGCACTAACTGGACATCAACCTTGGTATCATATCATGTGCGGGTTTTGTAATTCAAGTGACCGCAGTCTCGTCTTGCTGGTCACCTCTAATCAGACCAGAGGCACATGACCCTGATGCCCTGTACAGCTATTACTTATGAAAATCATGTTCTGCACCAATCAAGTAGTAGTTTTGCATATAGCAGTAAAAATCTTGACAAAAAAATTTCAGCTTCGGTTAAAAATAAATCTTCCACATAAGACAAAAGTATTGTAAAATAAAAGTATTTTATGAATTAAATGTTTAAAAGAGCTGATGTAAACATATTGTTTTATGTTCTGTCCCTTCATCAGATAATCAAGTGTAAATGCCCCTTATGATCAACTCTGCACAGAATGTTGTTAGCCATATAATTATTTAAAGTATTGTTACTTTTCAAATATACTGTTGTATTTTTTAAGGGATTGTGCCCTTACCTTTCATTTAAAATCAAATGAACTGTGTCCTAATGTCACAGGTAACATTTTCTATGCAGCTCTCTGTGCTGTAGCTAATTTCTTTCCAGAGGTGGACAGTAACAAAGTACATTTACTTGAGTACTGTACTTAAGTACACTTTTTGAGTATCTGTACTTTACTTGAGTATAATTTTTTCTGGAAACTTTTTACTTTAACTTCACTACATTTGAAAGACAAATATCATACGTTTTACTCCACTACAAATCTGTCAAGGTCCTTGAGTAGAAAGTAACATCAGTCAGTGGATGATTTTGGTTGCAGGGGTTGCATTTTGGTTGGAAATTAAAGTCGGGTTGACGTCAGAACCCTGCATCTGATTGACATCAGAACCCGACGTCAGATTGACTTGGATATTGATTGAAAATAAAAGTCGGGTTGACGTCAGAACCCTGCATCTGATTGACATCAGAACCCGACGTCAGATTGACTTGGATATTGATTGAAAATAAAAGACGGGTTGACGTCAGAACCCGACTGATGTTGGTTTCTGACGTCAACCCGATATTCATTTTCAACCACAATACAACGTCTGTCCAACGTTGGAGATCAACGTCAATCTGACATTGGATTCTGACATAAACCAGTAAGGCTAACATATTCATACTAAAAGCCCAAAAACTTTAAATAGGGCACTATTTGAGGGAACAGCCATTTGGGTGTCGCAAACCATTGTGGACGTTATTGAGTGCACTTATTCAATCTCACATTCAATCCCACTGCTGGAACTGTGTTCTAGAAATAAATTTGATATTGACATGACGGTAGGTATGCAGACAGAGATTCAGAGGCATATGGTACTTTAAGTATTACATACAACAATGCAACAATAATAAAACAATGCATTGACATTTACTTTTTACTTTTGATACTTCTGTACTTTTACTTAAGTAAAAATCAGTCTTTACAACTTTTACTTGTAACGGAGTAATATTTGACCAGTAGTATCTATACTTTCACTCAAGTAAGGAAGTTGTGTACTTCGTCCACCTCTGTTTCTTTCCCTCCACCTCCTCTCACTTTAGTTGCTATTTGTCTGCCAATAAGAAAGCCTCCTCACCTGGTAGAACTCAAAAGCAAAGGAGGGATGACTGTTAATGTTAATAGCACTTTACAAAAAAACAAAAAAAACAACGCTAATCAAGTCAATGAAAAGCCAAAATAAAACACAACCTTCAATTTGGTTTATTTTAAAAAAAGCATTCATTTGGGATTCTCTTGACAACCACTAGATTAATTGGACATTGTTTTTTACATTGCCAATTTATATAATTTAATTTTGACCCTCATTAGACATGAGCCAATTCGAGAATTTAATAAAACACATTCAAACACTCTTATACACTTGCAAGCCAAGCTAATGCAAACACCTTGCATGAATGCAGTGAATAATCAGAGTTTCATCACCTTTTTTTTTAGATACATAAATACATATACTTTGGTTTGCAGCAATTAATAATCAGCACATAAATATTGGAGACAGGCATAATAACATCTATGAATATATAAATGTAAATTTTAATTTGGCAGCATTTGAAATGTTGTGAAAACTAATATTATACATTGAACAATCATGTAGCTACACATTTATCTCCAGCTGCAGGGTCCTGGTTGGGGCATGATTATTTTGGTTATAGCTGGCCATTTGATTTCTGTCTGTCTGCACATTTGCCTATTCAGGGGGTAGAAATGGGTGAAACTTCTCATGCAGAACATATTCAGGAAGGGCATGTTTGTGCATCACTACATATTTGCAAAGTACATACATAAAACCTCTCTACCTGGGGCATGATAAAGGAGACCCTTTGAAATCCAGACAAGCAAGACCTCTGCGCTTGTAGGACCAGATGTAGAAGCGGGAGGTGGAGTGGGAACAGTTCTCGGCGGGAGACGTATGTCTATTCTGTAGTCGTGCCACTTCCTGATAAGGAGACCCTGGAACTTGTTTATATGCAGCAATTTGAAAACTAATTGAAAATTCCTGCCTGGAAGCCGATGCATATCAAAACAGGATTATTTTAGAAATAATCATCTGCCACCGTCGGTCAACAGCTAATCTTCACTTTGTTGGAATTCAAATTACCCAGCAATGTTTACATTGCCACAATAGTGCGGCTGGGGACCAGGGCTATGATGGGCCTATTTTAAGAGTAAATGCAGAAATAATAGCTGCAGATGAACTCTCCACAAACCTCCCACAAACTTGCCGGATTGGACAAAAATCCATGTTTTGTGTGCAAAATTAGCAGCTTTTTCTTTTCTTTCTAATGGATTCTGGGCTACTTCAGTAGACAGAGGAAAGCAGAAAGTCTTACACGGTGAGTTTAGAGAAAGTGGTGCTGTTAATATTTGATGGTGCATGTGTTTTGAAGCGGGGTGCGCGTTCTCAGGGCTTTGGCCCTGCTGTCGGCCTCACTCTGGCTCAAATTGCTGGTGTTTATCACTTATGCCTGTGCTGGCAACAAAAGACGACCTCTATCCCTGTTCAAGAGCTGTCAGTCAGCCCGGCAGGGTGCTAAAACTTAGCACAGGATGCAGGGATATTGTTCTAAGCAACAGAGCCACACGTGCACTAATACACAATGTCCCTTCCTCAGTTAAGGGCTTCCTCTGTGGGGATCAAAGTAAGTGTAAAATGAGTCAAGGATCACATTAAAAATGTGCAACTTAACACAGACAGGATCTACAGCTTAATTATGAATAAAGTGTTCCTGTAGAGAGTGGCATATAGACAAGCTTGCGTTAATGTTAGCCATTGACAAGCTTATACATTTTAAGCTCTCAAAATCTGATTATATATTCCTATTGCTCTATTTAGGCAAATGTCATAGTTAATAGTTAGTTAATAGTGAGAACTGGACCCTAATCTAAATTGTGACCAAAAAGTGTCTTGTACTGTAATTATATGATTATGCAAAGTTTAAAGTTGTTTTGTAAACATGGCAGATGTTGTTTTCCTCAAGTACTCTGATGTTCTTTATCCAGACAAAAATAAAAAATGAAGAAGCCACATTCCATGAGTGTTGTTATTTAATATAACACTACTGTGATGTTGCATTATTTGCATCACCCTGCTTGTCTCTGTTGTTGCTGTTCCAGACCAGAGAATGTGGATGATTTTGCTTGAAGTGAGTGGAAGTTGAAGCGGAAGTTCACCTGGAGTGGAATTTCTCTCACCAGTTAGTGTGGTGCAGGGAATGGGAAACCCAGAGTGGAACTGGGGTAGACTGATTACAAACAACTTTGAATAGGGAGAGAAATTGTTGGCGCTCCACTTCACTCACAAACTCTGTACCAGTTTGTGCATTTCTTGAAAACACATGAAGCATAACACTTTCTTTTGAAACTATTTTCACTGATGGAGTAAAACAAACAAACAAACAATCAATCAATCAATCAATCAATCAATCAATCATCAATCAATCAATCAATCAATCAATCAAAAAATAAATGTACTTAGTATTAATAAATAAAAAAAACATTACGTGCCTGTAAACTATGAGCATTTACAAGAGGGCAAACACAAAATAATATGTATGCACAGGATGATGAATCAAACCACAAAAAAAAGCCACATAAAACAACAACTGGAGCTGATGAGTACATTCAAAACCTATGGTAATGATTTTTTTTTTTTTTCAAGAGGTAATTTCATTTGTTTGTTATAATTTATAAGTTCAAATAATACATTTACAGACATAGTATTTTGGTTAATTGTAATACTTTCAAGCTCAAGGCCTCTTACAGTGAGCAATTAATTCTAATACAAATAATACAAAAGAGACTGCTTCAATGATAATTTAAATAATGACGTTTGTGCACAATACTTGCCTATTTAAATTTACAGTATGATATTTATATTTACAGTATGATCTATGAAGTACAGAATTAAAGAAACCCTGCTTGAATTTGCTTCAGCTCAGCATTAATGTTTGTGGAAGTTTGTGTTGTCGTTGCTATGGGATAATAGAAAAACAGCCACATTTACCATAACAGAAACATTAAAAAAAATATATATAAAAAAAATAAAATCCAAAAATACACACCCCGTTTCCTTTTATTTGTATTATCTTTTTCCCCCCTCTCTCTGACAGTGGAAAGGTTTCTATATTTTAAAGCGTAACACTCCTGTGATACACCATTAAATAAATGCTGCTGCTACTAGAGCACTTCACAAACTCTCAGAAGTCTCATATGTAAGAAATATCCTGGAGGAAGAGTAAATAGAACAATTCTGCACATATCAACAGTGCAGGCATATATATATATATATATATATAAAAGTTACAATTCCAAATAACTAACTGTGCCATTATAAGTAAACACTCGTTGAAAAGACAAGCATATTTGTCACCAGCACATGTGTGTTTTGGATGCTGATATGTTGGTGGTGATAGTAGGCTTCCTAACTAGGTTAACTAGCCAGACTTAGTCACCAGCTAAATTTCTCAAAAAACTTTTGTGAGAGAAACCCAAAAGCATTGGGTTTTTTTTTTTACTCATATTTTCACCATGACCCTTAAGTGCAGGGATGTCCACTCATATTTTCACCATGCCCTTAAGTGCAGGGATGTCCAATCCTGCTTCTTTGTCCAATCCTGCTCCAAAGTTCAGCTCCAACCATAATTAAACACACATGAGCTTTATAATCAAGGTCTCATAGGCATACCAGAAACTTGCAGACAGGTATGTTGAGGCAAGTTGGAGCAAAACTCTGTAGGACAGTGGCCCTCCAGGACCGAGTTTGAATACCCTTGCTTTAGGGGCTCAGTACTAATCAGCCATAACAGGCTGGTTAATCCAAGATGGTTTAAGCCATTTAAAAAAAAACAAAAAAAACAACAACATTGGTTGGTATTGTGCTGGGTTGCCACTTAATGTTTACTGTAAAATATGTACCCTGAAGCCAAAGCAAGTAGAGAATCACTGGATTAAAAGCCCTGACCTCTATCCCACTGTTTTTATAGAGCTAACGTGCAAACCCTCATAATTGCTCTTGATGCGTGTTGCATGTATCATCGATTCACTGTGGCTCTAACCACACGGAAGAGAACTGCTAGGAGCCAAAGCCATGATTGCATCACTTCCTCTAACTGTGGGTGGCAGAAGGTCACTGCTCTGATACCATGCTCCTGAGAGCATTTGCACATCTCAGAATGACTGACACCTGGAACAGTATGTCCCTGCACATTTAGTGCATGAAATGATGACTAAAATGACTGCGTCAGAATGAGTTCACATGAACTATAATTAGGATATCAGTAGATAATTGATTCAGCAGACAACATTACCAAAGATCAGTGACATTAGCTAAAATGTGATCATAAAGCTTGTTTTAAATATGTCCATTCTTGAATAAACTTTTAACAATAATATAAAAAGTGCATATCTGATAAAAAAATAAAAAAAACCTGTGCAATACCTGATATAGATTGAGTAGGTCATGAGCATGCATCTGTGCAAAAAAATGTATAATAAAATGGGTTCAATTCAAATTCATTATGGTTTCAGGAGTAATTGTTCAAAGCTGTTTGATGTAGGCAGCAATAATTCATATTGTCAAATTGAATGCATTTAGTGGGAGTGTAAGTCTATGACGCATTATGTACTGTAATAGGAGTTCAGATATCAGCATGTGTGAATAAGTCACTGGGTGGGAACTCGCAGAACGACACCATCCTACACACTTGCGGTTAAAGAGATACATCTTTACAGGAATTTCAGCCACTTTATGTTAAAATGTAGAAAGGCTAGCCTCCCGCTATGTTTTTTTGATGGTTTCGATTTCATCTTCGTCTGGACTTTCAAACTTTTTGGTACACGTAACACACTGCTACCCGTGTTGTTTGGTACATGGTGTTTGTTACTAATTAGAACACTGAACATGCAACATATTGTCATAATTACATCATTTCATGTGTATCATCATTGCACATTTCTGAAGATCCACTTGTATTTGATCTTAATAGTAAATGCCTATCTAAAATATGCA
>FLSR01004872.1:1890968-1906553 GCA_900092035.1 Leuciscus waleckii
CTCTCTCTCTCTCTCTCTCTCTCTCTCTCTCTCTCTCTCTCTCTCTCTCTCTCTTTGTCTATTCCCTCAAGAGCATTAGCGTTCTCCACTTCCCCCATCCTGAGCTTTCTGCAAACTAGCACTCTCATGTCTATTGAAAGACACAAGAAAAATATCTTTAGCCAGACAGAACCACTCCAGTGATGAGAGCCGGACACAGAGAAACTGTTGGTTGCAGACTATCCACAATATGTATTTTATAATCCTGAAGTGTGACACATGCACAGCCATAGTTCTGGTTAAAAATAGTTCAACAGATTTTGAAAAAGACTGCTTTTAGCCCCTTTCATATTCTTGGCATATACAGATATATTCATTAGTGATTTTTCTTTCTTTTTTTCTTAGCGTTTTTGGCAAGGTGAGGTTCATGCTTATAGGTCAAAAACGTGGAACGGTACACTACAAGTGCATCATATAATATGTTTAAAGTTTTTAATTAATGTATAAATTAGTATATGATGTAAAAAGCGTAATACTATAGAGAGTGGGCAGAGAGTGGAAGTGCCGGAGGTGAGTGGTTTTTAGCATGTATTGTGTGGTTGCTTGGGCATTTCTTATGTCCTGGTCCCTACATATGGTTAAGTTTCCTCCTTCCAGTGTAAGTCTACGGTATTTTTAAACCAATTTATCATCTTGTAGGCAAATATTGTTAGTCGTAACTACCCGTAGCTGTTTAGAAAAGCATATGATTTGGGGTTTCATTCATGCCCAGTTTGTGCCACGTTATATGCTAAAAGTTAACAATTAGGGTTTTAACTTTTAGCAATAGTAGCAGTCATAATTGATTTAGTAAACGGCACTAAATAACAAAAAAAAATTCAGATCAATTCAGACAGAAGCCATGCCGACCACAGACTAAATATTCTACGAATGTCTTAGGATGTGGTTGGCCAAGTAGGCTGTTATCGATGGTATGTGTGCACCATGCGTGTGTGTGTGTGTGTGTGTGTGTGTGTGTGTGTGTGTGTGTGTTTAGTGTGTTTACAGACAACATGAAAGAACTGGAAAAAAAAAGAAAAAGAAAAAAGAGAGAATTAAATGAAGCAATCACAGCAGTTGAATCATCACACAAGTGCCATGTTTGGATAATTTACCTTTATTTCACCATTAGTTACATGTGTGCTCTGAGCGATATCTCTGAGCGCCTCAGCTGCTCTGTGACTTTCCGTGTTTGAGGTGAGAACAACAAAGGAAAAAGAAAGAGAGAGAGAGAGAGAGAGAGAGAGAGAGAGAGAGAGAGAGAGAGAGAGAGAGAGAGAGAGAGAGAGAGAGACAGAGAGACAGAGAGAGAGAGAGAGACAGAGACAGAGACAGAAGAGTGCTCCATCTAAAGCCTCAACCACATCCTCTAACACATCTGTCAGTAGCAACTGCGCTACCGAACTAAACGCTCACACACACACACACACACACACACACACACACACCTCTCGTTCTATTTCTTCCTCACACACACACTAAAACTGTGAGTTCCGGGAAATCACATTAACATAAGTGTGACTGTTAACAAGCGGCCGCTAATCATTCACCATCTTAACATATTCATGGTTGGAAGGAGTTGACTCAAGGCATCACTGCACCTCTATCTCAAAGCAAGCTGAAATATTCCATACACAAGCATTAATATATAAAAAAAAAGTTACTGCATAGATATTGTGGGGATACTACTGAGGAGACAATTTGTCTTATAATGTGAATTTTATTGGTTAAACAGTATATGATGGACAATTTACAAATCACCAATAATTTGTACCTTTTATTTATTTACCTTTTATTTGTACAATTGTACATTTTAAGTAAATAAATAAATACATGTTCTCACACAACCCTCACTTTAGAATACTGAAAACAATGCATCAGAAATTCTACAAAACTTCTTTTGTGTTTTGGGGGATTTTTTTATTTATTATTATTTTATACATTTTCACAATTTGATCAGTCAATTTTCTTTTCTTCTTTCTCATACTGTATAAATGTTTAATATTAGGAGATGTTTAATCCGGCGGTCTGACAGTAGAGGTCAAGACGGGGGCTAAGAGAAGAAGATTTGAAAACGGCACATCAAAAGAGAAGAGATGCTCTCCGGATACCATTTCCAAAATCTGTGTCATGTCCATTTGGTGAAAAGCAAAAAATAGCGTGGAAATGGATTAAGCAGAGAAGTTTAATACTTGGGTTAAGAGTTTGTTCAAATCCCTTCCCCTAACTATGAGCAATGGTATGATGGCTGTCTTCGCTGTATAAAAATGAACAGATCAAACAGACTAATGTTTCAGTTTACAGAAACAACTCAAAAACTGAAACAACATGTGACTAATTCATTTAACATTTTGAGTGAAGCATAAAGAAAAAAACCTGTCAAGGCGTCTCTTTAGATGTCTTCAGGGGGGAAAGCTCTTTAAAAGACTTGAAATGCCTCTGTAGGGTAAAAGACAATAGGTGGCATGAATATAATGATGTTGAGAAGGCCCTTGTTTGCATCATGTTTTATACTCTGAGCATCCCTTGATGCATATCTCTTTACACACTCACAATTCAAAAAGCTAGACAAGACAACAACCTCTTTAGATGAACTTCCCACAAGCTGAAGCTAGTTTATCAATGTTTACTTTCATGCAGTCTTATAAAAAAGGTAGACGTCTTATATGTTTCATAAAAAACAACAAAATATTTGGACAAAAAGCTGAGAAAATCTCTTTTCAAAGACAAAATGATTTTATCACTTGTTTCTGCTTTTTTTCTTTTCTTTTTTTTTTTTCTGCTTTTTTTGCCTGTGTTTTAAGCCAGAGATTCTCTACTCTTTCAGAAGATGCGTAATAGCGACTTCTACCGTATAACAATGAAAACACGGAAAGTCGAAAAATTCCATCAATGGCAGGGAAGCCTGGTCTCATAAATGACAGAAAACGTCAATGACGGGAAAAGAGTTAAGGGCACTTCCCCAGTCACAAGCTGTTGTACCCCTAGATGTACAAGTTTTGCATATTCTTTTCTGACTGTGTTGATAACATAAAAATAGGCTGTCTTGAACATAATGATAATAATAATAATTCACAGCAGTCAGGGCTCACAAAAGTACAGAAGACATTAGCACAAAATAATGTGCAATCTTTGAAATCTGAATTTATTTCATTAAACTTTTTCCAAGTTTGCAGCTGATCTTTTAAGCTCATGAGAAGGTCAAGCTGGTTATTGTTGAATTGATACTATAATAGTTGTCAGAGTGTCCAAATTCTTAAAGGAATTTAAATTAACCAAGAGCAAGGGTGTCCAATCCTGCTCCTAGAGGGCCACTTTCCTGCAGAGTTTACCTCCAACACACCTGCCTGGAAGTTTCTACTGACCCTGAAGACCTTGATTAGATGGCTCATGTCTGTTTAATTAGGGCTGGAGCTTAACTTTGTTGGAAAGTGGCCCCCCAGGAGCAGGATGGGATACCCTTGACCAGGAGCATCCAGAGACACCAACCCAAAAAAGGTTTAACAAGTCCTCTTGTTCTTTCTGCATTATATCAAAGCAGTCATCCAGACCTTTTTATGTTCATGTTTCAGTGTTTACTGTGTACACTTCCCGTATTCTTGCTACTTGGCAACCTTGTAAAATTGTCCCTCTGTGATGCTTTCCGCAGTGTTTTTTTTTTCTTTTTCTTTTTTTTCTGTGGAGGTCAAAGTGGTGCATCGTGTTTGTGTTCATAGGGGTGTTGGATCCCTGAGGAAAGTTATGTGAAAGTGACTGTATTTTTACACAGAGTCCTAATCAGGCACAATAACGACAAGTAACACTACATTTTGTCTTCTGATTATTAGGCTTCATGTAATTTACACAGAACTCACTGGACGGAAATCCCACTCTTCATGCATATTAAATGTTTAAAAAATGAATGAGGCATGCTTGATTGTCATGTAATATCCAATGTTTCTTAATTTCCTCAAAAAGTAACAAAAAAATTAAAAAATTAAAAAGAAGAAAGAAAAAATAAAAGGATGGCATCTATAGAAACTTCACAGAAGTAAAAAAAAAAAAAAACAAGGTATGTGTTCTTAGTTTTACATTCATTCACAGCTGTGCAGTGCATTGCAAATGCACAAGAGTGCGCAAATAGAGGGAACTAATCCACACAATGTTCTGTTTTGATTGTTCAGGCTGTGATTTTGTGCATACTGCAGCATTTCTGCTTTCAGTGCGGACAGAAAATTTGCTTAATAGTGGAATATTATGTGTCACACCTAGTTATGACACTGTATAAGGTGTTCAAGGTGAGTAAACAATAGTGACAAGCGAGTTTGACAGAGACAAAATTCTGGAAGATTTAAACAAGAAAGAAGACAGAAATATGCCATGCTTATATGAATACATGTCATCTTGAAATTAACATGTCCTCAACCATGCACGCATCAGACACAAATGCATAACTTGTGAAATGTTTGAATTGTATCTAATTTAAGACGCACTAGAAGAGTCTCACACACACTTCCAGCAGTCCCCCGAGGGCAAAGCTGGACAACTCAGCCGAGGCTTTTTATGACAAATATTGACCCTCTTGCCAGGGTGCGCCGCAAAAACTCTGCCCAGACAGACAACAAAAATAACTGTAACTATATCACAACTTCCTGCCAGAGGGAATGAATCTCTAGATATGAGCCCGCATGGAGGCTATTTCTGTCCGCAGCGGGCTGCAGCGCTCCATGCAGGAGACCCAGGCGCAGGACCCTTCCCTGGAGATGTGTGAGTGTGGGAATGTGTCAGGATGCTGCAGATTACCGTAATACGAGTGTATAAAGGTTTAGGGGTGTAAGACCGAGCGCTAGTACAAGTGTAATGGACTGCCAGCAATAGTGTATGTGTCAGAAAACAGCGGCATTGATGGATTAGGAGAAGAAAACTGGAGGGCTGGTGGGTGTGTTAACAGGGAAGAGAATTACAGTAGGAAACCGGGGTGAGAAAGGTCACATTGTCTGCAGAAAGATATAAAATACCCATCCACCTCTTTTGTTGTATTTCAAATATTCCAAAAGCAGATGAACAGCTCACAAACTCCAGGGAGTCTTTACAATATTTCATTTACACACACACACATACAGCGCACACCCACATGCACAGCACCACATGGATAGGGTTCAAGATTACAATCTTACAGAAAACTTAAGTGAATTTGTGCGCACTTAAAAGCTTTCACCTGATTATTTACAAGTGTGCCCTCTACCCCACCATATGCTGCAGATTTTGTTTAATTATAATATACTGGAGTCTTAGTCCAACAAACTCCATTTAAGTAATAACTATATTTCTATAATGTTCAGAGCATTTTTCTTAAGCCCAGACCCATTTAATTAAGCCAAATGTCAGTTAAGAGGCTGTTTGAAATATTAAGTGCATCAGGAAGGGGAGAAATACGTTTAGTTAGAAATCTAAGAGATGTGGCTGGTTTTGCAGGGGGAGCACTTGCTATGGCAGAAGCTTCATTGCTGGTTTAAGAATTAGAATGTCTTTCATTTTGTGAGGAACGGTTGAGGTTTCAGTGGGGAGTTGTATAATTCACTGTTCAATTACAGGAATCAGCAGTCAACCTGACAATCACACTACAATAAAGTGCACGGTTAAGCAAAAATACAAAACCATTCACTCCAAAAGCGTAAAAAAAAAGTAAATGAAAATGGCAAGCTATTCAAATGCGAGCAAAGCGAAAAGGCAAAACGCAGAATATGAAACTTCACACCAAGAGTGTGAAAAAAAGGCAGTGTGAAGTGAATCAAATTATTCCCACCATGAACAAAGCTAATATTTGTAGGTCTGATAAAAAAAGTGAATACGGTATGAACACATGACCTGTGGTCACACATGGTCTGTGACACAAATCTAAGTAAATTTGAGTAAAAAAATTAAAATAAATGATCCTTGATGTAAACAGGCCCATTAGAAGTGGTTTGAAAGAGAGTGACAACGAGAGAAGGTAAAGGTTCAGCCTGACCTCGCAAGCAAAACTGAAAGAAACGAAAAAAGACACAAAGGAATAGTGAGATCTTTGAAGTGTATGCTAACTGCTCTTGTTATTAAATGTCTGAAAAATCCCTTCTTCCCCCTCATACTTGATTTGCTTTCAACATCAGAGGGACACATTTCAATTGACCCTTCGCAGCGAGTTTAATTGACAGGCGATCTGACCAATCGTAATCCCCCATTCGCCGAATCTGCCATTTTGTCCGACAAAGCAGTCAGGAGAGTTAGTAGATTAACGTTGGAGGATTTAAACTTGAAAACCGTGTGTACTGATGTCTTTCCGCGGTTAAAACAACATTCCTTCTTATGTTCATTTATGTTTATTTGATGCTATAAATTAACTAGAAGGAAGAGATGATCGGTTCACATGCAGCTTTAACTGAGGCTCTACAGCGATCTGTCAGACACATTTAAGAGCCACAAAACGGTAGGCTATTTATTGTTTAAATTTCGTAAAAAAATTACTAAATTTGAAAGTTGAGACTTTGTTTCATATCAAAAGTAACCTGGTCTGTCCTGTCTGTCAGCGTGTTGTCAGTGTCCTCTCTGCTCCGCTATGTATGTTTCACTGCGTGAGAACATGGTGGGGCGTGAGAGCGACGTGGCTTGTCGGACATAACTAAAGGGGGCGGGTCTTTGCGAACGGTCAATTGACACACATCAAATTCAAAGCAAGAGAATGTTTAGACTACTGTACAGAAGCTGTGGGCCCCAGTGTTTTCTGGGACTGAAGTGTTTGTGTATTCTAAGGGCATTATTAAAGCTGAGCGTGCTCTTAAAAAATGCATCCTGCTATAAAACTTACAGCAGCCCCACAAAACAAGGCCCATTTACTACTGAAGAAATGCTCACGCATTTGTTCAAGTACACATGCATTGCTTTCTTACAAATTGAGATTCACTTTTTATACAGTATTCTGAACATTAGGTTATATTAGGTGCTGTACACTGGTAGACTATGCTACTGAACAATTGCCATGTAGTTATTTCACTTTATGCATTTGGATTTTAGATTGTAACATGTTTATGGACAATGCTGTATTAAATATTTAACTTGAAATTTGGGTGGTCACACACACGCACGCACACACACACACACACACACACACACACACACACACAGTGTTCGGTAGATTACTCACAAAATGTAGTCAATTACTGAATACAAATTACATGACAAAAATTTTAGTTAGTAACTTAATCTAGTACATTACACATTTTTTAGTAATCTGACTTCTTTTAGATTACTTTTTTCCTAACTTGTTTATACTGATATAAAAATACAATAGAAAGAACATCAATTCCATTCTTTATAATCAACAACATGAAGTACATTAAACATTACATTACATCAGGGTTTTCCAAACTGGGGTTAATAAAATCTTAAAAATGTTACATTAAAATACATAAATCATAAAAATAAAAAAAGATTCAACTTATTTGTTTATACTTTGAGGCTTCTTCATTTTAAGTGTAATTATAGCCACCTAACTAGTGGCATGTCTGTGTGGACAGTTCCACAAACCTTTGAAGACATTACGAACATATAAGCAATAGGCTTTTATTTATTTATTTATTTAGAAATGGACATTTAAAAGATAAAAAATGGAGAATAAAATAAATTATTAATAATATACTGCTATTTTTAAACACTATGTATTCATATATTATGTAAATATTATTTAACCAATAAAAACTGTAATTTAAAAAGTAATGTAATCTAATTACAAATATTACCTTGAACTGGGGACCATCTTGCTGTGAGGCCACAGTGTTATCATGCTAATCTATTATCAAGAACATGATATTATGTTACAGGAAACTATCTGTTAACAGATTTTTTGAAGAACCAGCATAAAGATGGTTTAAGGAGCCACATTTTTTTTTAATGGCATTCTCTGTTGTAGAACCTTTAAATTTTTTCAAGATTAACTACCCAATTTTATTATTATTGTTTTTTTTTTTTTTATATATATATATTTTGTCATGAGTCCCCAGGCTGCTCTGACAGGTTTTTTGGTAGATCTTACGGGTTGGCTATGATGTCTCAAAGCTGGTCAGGTAAATTGTTTACTATGAGTGTGCCTCTGTGGTAATCAGCAGTTATCATCTTGATTTTGTGGTTTTCAGGATTGAATCTCTCTAACCATACTCAAAGACCCATGACCCTTTCTCAGAAAGAGTGTGCCAATTTTATGAATAGACAAATACTAGAGATTTTTCACTGAGGTTTCCTTTTCAAGTCCCTGCCAGTATGCAAGAACAATTCCTGATATTGTTAACAGAATATTATGGATTTGGAAAAGTTTTCTGGTAACAAAACATGCTTAAAGAAATAGAGTTACATTCATATTTCTGTCATTAAACCTAAATAAGCTTTAGGTAGCATGCTAACTTCAACCCGTTCATTAAAATTCTCTGTCAAGTGTTACTTTCCAAGGACAGTAGTTGGACTGAAAGGGAAAACAGACCATAGAACTTTATGCCAATGTTTGATGTAGCACCCCTTGTGGCAATGCTGAGAATGCAAGCTTGCTTAGCAAGAAAAGTTTACATTCATATATTTTAGAGTATGTATTGGGCTTTTAAAATGCATATACAGTTAGAACACATGATTTTTCTAGAATTATGCTCTATATGTTGAGTTACAGGAACATTTTAGTATATTTAGTATAACTATCTTTTTTTTCTTCATTTTATCTATGAATAATCTGTACATCTGTGTGTGAAAGACCTAAACAGACCCTGCATGATGGGTGATTAGACCAAGAATTTACAATTATTATTCACAAATCCACAAATGAACTTATGCAGATATGGAGAGACATCATATAGCCTTCCTGCTTTGAGCGCGATTGGAGTTGAGGGGGTTGGGGGGAATGGAATATTAATTTTCTCTGTGAAAAGATGATCCCCACAGGGGAGTGGGAATTTCTGCACAGTCTGCAGTACACTGGTTCATATCTGGAGGCGTTTCTCTGGGCTGGGGGGTTCTTATTAGACTCTTGGAAACAACAAAAGAACTTCTAGATCGGACGTGTGGTGGAGGTTGATGCTAGCAGGTTATCTGTTTAAATAAAGTCCTGTGTAACACTCGACAATTGTGTTTTATCATTAATCACATTATATCAAACTACAATTATTTTCTTATTTTCTCTTCAAGCGTTTTCATGTGAAATCCCACATACAGTAGGAGACCCACATACTTACCAAATTGATTTATATTTGAAATATATATGAACCCTTTTAAAGTTATTTAAGGTGAAGTATGTTGATTTAGACACATTTTGCCATTGAGATTACAGGGGAAAAAGTGTCCCAATCAACTGAATTCCCTCCGATTATTTGTGGTGTTTTGTGTATTGTATAAATTGGATATCAAATCTTCCCGTTTTACCATTTAAAGAAATAAAATAGAGAATAGGTTGAACAAGGGTGAAAATCCACATGGCAGTACATTAACATGGTAACACTTTGCAACAAGGTTCATTTGTTAACATTGGTTAATGTATTAACTAACATGAACTAACAATGAGCAATACATTTGTTACAGTTTTTATAAATATTTGTATTTGTTAGTTAGTAAAAATACGGCTGTTCATTGTTTGTTCACGTTAGTTCACAGTGCATTAACTAATGTTAACAAATACAACATTCTATTTAAATAATGTATTACTAAATGTTGAAAGTATACATTAAGATTAATAAATGCTGTAGACGTATTGTTAATTCTTAGTTCATAGATCTCTAAGGGCAAGTAAAAATGTTCAGTCTTGGACTCAGCTCATCATCCGGAGCAGTCTGGAAAATGTCTTGAAGAGTGACGCACACCGGTGGGGGTTTTCACCCAATGCATCGTAGGTTATTGAGTACTCTTGGATTTCCTCTTCCACCCACTCTGATCGCTTGAGGCCCAGGTCCAACTCAGTGATGAGTGCTACACGTTCCACACATACGTATGTAAATGTCTCCTTGAAATGGTAAAAACATCACTTGCTTATTCATGCCCTGACCTATGAAAATACACTTCTTATACTTTGTTATATCTATTCTGGGTCAACAGCATTCATAACGGTAAAACAATGATTCATTCCAGAATAGTATTAAATGTCAAAACTACACCATCTTAAATAACTCACTAAAGAAAATCACTAAAGACTCCATGAAGTCGCTTAATGAATGCAATTTTCTTTCATGAGTTGATGTATTTCCTCTTAAAACAGAAAGTTGGAATTTGACATATCTTCCTTCTTTTAAACCGCCTTCCCCCCTCCTTTTTTTTCCCCTTTTATCACAGCTATGAGCCACAATTTCCTATTTGATATTGCTAGACAGAACAGAATATGGGTAATTTGGTAGTGATTTACTCATTCTAGAGAAAATTCTTTGAGGCAAAAATAAGAATTTTGAAAGATGAGCCTCCTATATTTTTGGCCTAAAAATATAAAGTCTGTACATTTTTAATATGCATGTCTGTTAAATGTTAATTTTGTCAACTTTTAACATTACACTAGCATATAGATAGCCTAAAAGCCATAACACTTGATTTTATGAAGTAAAATTGACACCACAAAGTTTTTAATAGCAGGGACAGTTTTTGCAAATGTATTTTATGGAAAGCTCACAATACTTTCAAAGTTTAAAGTTTGCAGATGACATTTATGAGAGAAGTAAATGATCATTTGTTGTGGTTTTACTGCTGGAGTTTGTCTTAACAGGCGATTATAATCCAGAATGTGGGTTTGGACACAAAGATGCAATGCGCTTCAAATGAAAACGACGATGGAATCAAAAGGCAATGCGAACATTCAGAAGAGCTTTGGTGGTTTCCTCTTTAACGGCACCCATGAAATCAACATGCCACACAAGTGTAGAGCTGTCTAGCCTCTAACAGTGTGTGTCAAAACATTTCCTGTTAGAAAATATGTTTTTTAAAATAAAATTCACAAAAATGTTGGAACAAATCTTTGCTGTAGCAATCAACTTCTGCAGTGAAGACAGAAGATGGGTTTAAGGCTGCAGCTTTAAACCAACACCAAGAGCTGCAAGTACTCAAAAGCCTTTTTGACTGCAGTTCACTGTCCATAAACTGCGAAAAAAAAATGAAAGTTTATCCTTCCAGCTGTCAAACTCAAATGGTGCTAATGCCATAATACTTGAGTTATGAGACACACCATTTCTTTTCTAATAATAAAATTGTTAGTGCTCACTAATAGCATAGCAGGGGCCTGCCAAAAGTCTGTTTTGCCGGAGAAACTGCACAAATCTACGGTGGCTCACTGGGTTCAAATCATGAAGCTTGTGCTATAGAAAACAAAATCTTTTTTATATGTTGCCTGTCGTGTACAACTAAATCATTCTTTCTCACAAATGCATTTGTGAAAAGTTTTACTTAGACTATTGTGAAGTTACCTTCAGTTGGGATGGGCAGGATCAATTTTGAATATCTATAAAAAAAAATTAAAAAATGCAGATTTACTTCAATAACAAAAACAAAATCACAAATAGATTGATTTATGGACCCAAGTGATTTATGAATGTGTTTATTTAAGTTTCTTTAACTTTGCACTTGTCTGATCAATTACAGACTTTTAGTTTGACAGTTTATTTTTCTTCTCATTTTGTATTCCATCAGCAACATCTGATTACTTAGTCATCTATTGTGTTCATTTAGCAGACTTTCAGTGTATTTTGTTCAAAAAGTGGTAGCTTAGACTGAAAGAAACCGTATGACCAACAATTAAAGTCATAGTTTTTGTTTCTATGTGAAAAGAAAAAACTGAAGAAATGTGCAGACTGATGAGAATTGCCGTGATAAGAATTGCTATCCATCATAAATTTTACATTTGAAAAAGTACAGTAATATACAATTATGCTAACAGATATATAAAATGAGGTAATGCTAAGTATACCAAGTATACTTAAATATCTTTTAAGAGATTTGATGCCACTAACCTGAAAACCTTTGGCAAATCCACCTGGTACTATGTAAAAATTACTTTGCCCATGGATTGAGTAATGCCAGCCAATCAGACTCAAAGTGACAACTGTTAGTTCTTGCCATTTTTGTGTGCAATACTCTTCAGACAGTAAGCGACTGGACTGTGGGCAGGCCATGGGCGTGCCATCTGAAGCTACGAATATATAGCAATTACAACAAGATGTAGATCCACAGCACACATATAGCAATCTTTATCTCTGTTTAAAATGAATGAGCCACTTAGAGTGACTCAGTGAGGCGTGAGCTTTGCCTAATCTTTTCTCTTATATTTCAAGAAGAGGCAATTTTCTGCTAAATGTCATTACAATGTTTTTGCACAAGTATACCAGCAAATGGCTCCATTAATTGTGGTTGGTTTTGAGGAGATAATTTCCCTCTGTTAAGCAGGTGTAAAAACACATGGCTTAGAGTGTAATTACAGACGCAGACGCAGGGAAATTTATCTGCTGCTCAAATATATTATGAAGCCGGGAGTCATGTAAAAATTCATTTTCCTTTTGAAGAGCAGTTAAGCACATGCCGCACGTCAGCTCTCCCAAAAGAGAAATGGGTGATGTCGTTCACACTCAAATGAACTGAGAGCATAAAGTGAGTTATTAAGCTGAATATTTTAAACAACAAATTAATAACACAGAGGATGAAAGGGGAGGATGAAGTGCAGAAAGTGACATGGTGCTCAAATTTCAAGCTAATTTCATGGATAAAAGTGCACTCACTATAACATATTGAAATATGGTTAGTTACTGTAAATGTTGCTTGCTAAAACATTTATGTCGTCAGAATACAATGCTACTTTTGGATGCCTGTCAGTGGAGAGCCATGCAGGCTTATTGCCAGCAAAACTTTAATCACTTCCACTGTTATAAAGCACACATAATCCAGAAAGTAAAACTTTATTTTAAAAGTTTTTTAGAAAATTGAGGAATTTCAGAACATTCTAGAAAGCTTCTATATAATTAGATCTTACGACTTTTTTTCCCCCCAGTTCTGGTAGAATGCATGTACAGAACAAGACATGGCAGGCTGCTAGATTCCCAGCAGGAGGCCACATAGACTGCTCCAGGAACAACATTCTGCAAATGTATCAGAAAACTGCAAGAAAACATTTATAGCTGAATTTATCGGTTTCACCGAGGAGAAACTAGAAATACCTCTGTTAACCAGTACTGTCATACAGAAGAAGCGTGTGTGTGCTTACAACTGTGGGTGTGTCTGCATGAACAGTGAATTAATATAGTTTGGCAATTATGTATTTGGCATCAGGGTGTTCAGTTTAGACTGCTGAGACGACCAGTGGCCTGTTTTCCTGTGCACAGCTAAAATAGACTCTCACAGTGGACAGCCACTCAGGCTCGCTATTTACAGAACACACACACACTGCATATGTGCACTGTTGCCAAGGCAATTTGGGACACATATTCACACTAAAGTACATGAAAATGCACCATTTATATAATGAAGTTGCAAAAAATCGTATTTCTCATGTATTTAAACAATTAGCAAAAGATTGCAACCAAGTTCTGCAGATGCACTGAATGGTTGGTACAAAATAATGTAGAGAAGCATGGAAATGGGAGATAAGGAAGATGCATGTCGTGAATCAATGATAAGTGGTAAGTTAGAGTAAAAAAAACCAACAAACTATTCAGTAAAGTGATGTTAACCTACAGAATGTACCTAGCTATTGAGCGTGTGAAAGTGAACTATTTCACAATAGTACTATCTTCCGATGTATATACTGTAACTCCATTAACAGTTTCAACAATTCAATTTCATTTATACTCTAATTCTTTTCTTGACAACTTAATTAACAAGATCTCAATCACACATTCAGTTCACAACAAGAGCAAAAACCTTATTTCAAAAACATATATAACAACACAATATAAAAACTTAATACATAAATAAAGAACAACACATAAATACCCATCATGGTACTGCATTTTACTATAACGTGTGAACTAGACACAAGAATCTGACAAACAGCCCAGAAGAGACTGTGTTGACCACAGATACGTAAGTCACTGACAGAAGCACTTTCAGCGCTAACCGTTAATAACACTTACGACTGCAGATTGTCACATTAATGTAGCAGCGGATACCAGCAGCAGTCACTTACAGTGCTGACAAACACTAGAGACACAAGATGAAAAGCTACTGTACATAACACCTCCATCCACAACAGAAAAAAGATGACTGTTTGGCATCAGGGACCTTCATTTGTTTTTTTACTTGATTATTTATTAAATACCTTGATTGCTACTTTTCACTACTTCAGCATTCCTGAAATTAGTTTGCATTTCCAAACATTCATTTTGCCATTATTTGTAATAATCCAGTGAGTTCTCTTACGAGAGTCCTCTCGTACTGCGTTTTTGTTATGAAAATTAAGGATAATTTTTTTGCTTCAGTATTTCGTGAAAAGAGAACCTTTCCCGTAGCGTTTTTACAAAAACGCAGTACTCGTTCCCTCTTCTAGAGAGAACCGAGGTTACGTTAGTAACCGAGTACGATTTCCAATCCAGTCAGATGGACTTGATGATGACTTGAAGATCTCTGTGTGGAGCATACCGGCTGTTGTCAGACTCACTGGATTTTTACAATTAATGGCAAAAGCAATGTCTAGAAATGTAAACTGATATTTCCTACTGACATACTACAGCAAAATATATAAATAACTGTGTCAAAACCCCCTTTTTTGGTGAAAATACTAACATGCCTAAGACTTTTGCACAGTACTATAAGATAAATCAGATTTCTTAAGTAAGATTTATTTGACATATATAACATTTAATTTAGATTTTTTTTAAATCTGACGCAATTGTTGACCATATCTATCAGACATAACACATTAGCTTCAGTTCTTTCTGTGCTTGATTGTGATTGGTTGATATAAGGTGTTGATTATTTTATTGCACAGCTATGAAGTAGTTTCAGATCTTGACTGCATTACAGTTCCATATCACTTCACAACATTATTTTGTTATTCCAAATAGCCATCCAGATACCAAAGCCAAAGAACCAGACAACAAGGATGAAAAAAGACAAACATGACTTTCTCAAAATGATTTAGTAATGGAAAACATGCTCTCTGTTTTTCTCTTTTAGCACAACCCCATAATTTAATCAATACAATTCCGAAGAGCTGCAGTACATTTCACAGTTGTGAGATTGTAATATTGTTATTCAGTTTCGAAATTAAACTAACAGCTTAGCTATTTGTAGAGACTATGCTGAGAGCCGAGACAGATGCAGGTCATATCACATGCCCAATTTCTCTTTCTCTCTCTCACCTTTTTTCCCTGTTGTCAATTATTCCTTATATATATTTAAGCCAGCCAGTATTTTGTACTAGTTTCATGCATTCTTTTTTTTTCAATACTTGTACGTAGGTAAGTTTCATACAAAAAGACACAAACATATTGAACAAAAAGCTGAGAAAATAGTGTTTATGTCAAATATATACATACACACATACACACACACACACACGCACGCACACACACACACACACACACACACACACACACACACACACACACACACACA